>CM052898.1:34042327-34539638 GCA_028534135.1 Potos flavus | reverse complement strand
GTCACCACGTTCAATTTCTGGGAGCAAAGATGAGATGCAATTTCTAGGAGCGACTTTTTCTAGCGTAGAGCTTCGCTGCGCTGGACACAGATGTCCAAAGAAGACTTGCCTCGGAAACGGGATCTCTAAGCACTCTTGAAGGTGTAATGTATTACCCTAGAGTTGCTCATGCTGGGATGGCTTTTCCAGAACATTGTGGGCACCTTTGTCATCTGTGAACAGTACACGTACTGTATTTGTTCTGTAGTTGTCAGTGAGCTTTCTTAAGACTTTGCTGTATAATTATAAACCCCTGTTTTTTTTCCTTTTAAGTGCAGTATAATGCCGTTTGTGTTCAATGTTTTTATAGGCGATCATGTTGAATTACAGAAGCCCTCGTATTCACAAGAAAGATGAAATCCTTCAGAGCTGGGAGATTTTCTGTATATTAACTTACTAGCTTTTCCTCTTTAAACCACCACGTTGCTCTCTCGTACCACACTCGAAAGGGAAGACCTCTTATCGCAGCCCTTTAGTGAACTGAGAGGTATAAAATTCAGTTATATCTGATGGCATGCCCTAGTACAACGTTATGTTGTAAAGGAAGCGATTGTTTCGCACAGGGCTGAGCAGCCAGAGATAGAAATGGGCTAGAGGAGGGGAAAAACTCAAACTGGTTTTAAAAATTGCCTTCTTGCCTTTTAGGTGGAGTTGGGATTAGCTGCTGCCTTTTGGCTGTTTTGCAGTCATAGAATGTGCTTGTCTGACTGCGCTCGTTGATTTCATTTCTGTTTTTGAAGAAGTGCTGGGGAAGGAGAGTGAGCTGAGAAGGCCTCCCGAGCTGTCCAGGCTCACTGCCTGATTAGCATGGTCAAGTACTCAGTTTGGTTTCCGAAGCTTTATGGAGCTTTAGTCAAGAAGCCACTTCTGTCCTGGGGCAGGTTTTCTTGATGCTGAGATTAGCAGTCGAGAGGCTCAAAGAGAGGGAGTTAGAATGTACTTGGAGGGCAGCCTTTCGCCCTACGAGGTAATTAATGTTGGACATTTTTTTCTCTTTACAGGCTGAGTGTCAAGTATCGGACAGGGCTAATGCCAGCTCGCTAATCCTGGCAACTGTTACTTCTCTCTGATGCTAGAATATAGCGTATTTGCCCTTTTAATTTTAAGCCTTCTTGCCTCCCACCGTCCACTCATGTCTAGAGGGTGTACTAAGAATCTAGCTACGTATTGTTCCTGGCATCTGAAAGTTTATGTTTGTGACAAGGCAGAGGTGAATAGCTTATCCCAAGGGGAGTGGAAACACCCTTTAGTATTTACTGCCTTTTTTTTTTTTTTTAAGTATTACAGCCTGAGTTACTCTTAGGACCCAGTGTGGTAATGACTCATTTGTATGGGGAGGTCGATTTTATATTATTTTGCCTACCTAAAAAGCTTTATAAGGTATTGTTGGATGACTTGTATAGATTTGGAAGAATGAACATGACTCATAATGTTTGCATTTTACTGTTGAACAGGGGTTTACTCTCTGTAAAGGGTCATATAGTGAGTGTTTCTGGCTTTGGGGGCCACAGAGTCTCTCTTGCAACAACTCAACATAGTCATCTGAGTGTAAAAATAGCCATAGACCATATGTAAACAGATAAAACTGTTATTACATAAAACTTTATTTAAAAAAAACGGGGTGAACCAAATTTAGTTTGCTGGCTATGGTTTGCTAATCTCTGCTAGAAAGTACTCCTTCTGATACATAGGTCTGGCTAGATTTCCTCTTCGAGGCCATTGTCCCTCAATTTCCCCCTGGTCCTCCTGGTCACCTACATTCCATTGTCACTTGCTACACCTCCTAATAAAAACAGTCTGTCCTGGGGTGCATTGTACATGCTCTGTCGTTCCCAGACAATGGAAGGCCCTGGAGATCATCAGCTCTGGGGGCTTCTACTCCCAGAGATGGTCACCTTAGGACCTCAGAGAAGCCTTTGGGGCCAGCAAAACTGATCAGCATTTATACAAGCCACCCCTGGTTTCCAGCCAACTATCAGCAAGCTCTGTATCTTGCTGTAGGATTTGAGATAAGCCATAGTCTCTGTGGCACACTGTGGCATACAAAGCAAGAGCTGAAACCCCCCCCCCCTTTTGCTAATGAGCTTGTGGCATTTTCTCAGTTTATCTGAGATCCCCAGCATGAAAGCTCCAGGAACTATCTTCTCAAAACTCCAGAAGTTTTCCCAAGTTACCTGTTAAACTATTGATCTTTATCTCCAAGTGACTGATATATACATATATATACACACACACACACACATATATACATATATATATGTAGTTTTCCCAAATATGGGAAGGAATCTGCATTTTTAAATTGATTGATTGATTGATTGTGTTATGTTAGTCACCATAAAATACATCATTAGTTTTTGATGCAGTGTTCCAAGATTCATTGTTCATGCACCACACCCAGTGCTCCATGTAATAGGTGCCCTCCTTAATACCCACCTCCAGGCTCACCCATTCCCTACTCCCCTCCCCTCCAAAACCCTCAGTTTGTTTCTCAGAGTCCACAGTGTCTCATGGTTCATCAGAATCTGCATTTTTATTAGAAAGTTGGGGGGAGGGTACTCTTGCAGAATCAAGCTGCTGCTGCTTTGGCTGACTGTTCTTGGGTTGGTCTGATTATTTGCTGTCCTGGGACAGCTGTGCTCCTTCTCAGAACTGCTGTCTCCTGGCTCGCAGGGACCCAGGTGTGCCTGCACCTGGAAGCAACCAGCTGTGGTCGAACGAGATGCTCTGTGACAGCCGGAGTGCACGGTGTGATTTATGGGGGTGGTTCACACGGAGATCGCCAGATAGCTTGAGGCCCCGACATCCACGCGAGGTCTGGAGGCCCGTGGAAGAGAAGCACACTGGACAAGAGCAGAGGGAAACTAATGATATTTTAAGCATTGTGATGAGTCAATCCAGGACTTACTTACTTTTTTCTCTTGTGGAATAGAACATAGCATTGGATTTCCACACAACTGAGTTAGTAACTAGCAGTTTGATATGCTGGAAGAGCTCACTAAAATTTTTGAAAGAGAGCTAAGAGAGGAAGAGAATCAGTCCATGTGACCACACATTAAATAGGTCAACACTTAGGAAACACATAGTTGTGAGCAAACAGATTTGATGTTATATTTCCTTTTTTATTTCCAAGCTTGAAAAGAGAGCATGACTGTAGAGACTTGAATCCCA
The DNA here is from genome assembly GCA_028534135.1 of Potos flavus. Lineage (NCBI taxonomy): Eukaryota > Metazoa > Chordata > Mammalia > Carnivora > Procyonidae > Potos > Potos flavus. Next base: position 34,536,431 of record CM052898.1, on the reverse strand, counting down.
GCTATTTCACTCCACCCGGCTTACCTGTGAAAGGAATTCGTTAAATGAAGTGATTTTTAAGATGTTTCGTCAAAATTCTGTTGACACATACCGAATTAAATTTTTTTTTCATTTTTTTAAAAAGATTTATTTATTTATTTGACAGAAAGAGAGAGATCACAGGTAGGCAGAGAGGCAGGCAGAGGGGGAAGCAGGCTCTCAGCTGAGCAGAGAGCCCGATGCGGGGCTCGATCCCAGGACCCTGAGATCATGATCTGCGCCGAAGGCAGAGGCTTTAACCCACTGAGCCACCCAGGCACCCCCGAATTAATTTTCTGAGGACAGTCATGGTGTCCCTTGCTCGCGCTGAACACAACATTGCCCGCGACGTTTTCACCAAACCCGACCCCGTCTTCCCTTCTTTGTCCTGGCCTGTCAGTCTGGGGGTTGTCTGAAACCCTGTAAGAGAGAGGAAGCTATGCTGCCATCTTTACCAAGCAGAACCGGCAAAGCATCTGGGACCGTATCAGGGCACGGCTTCTGCTCTTGGGGTTCTGAGCAGCCGCCTTAGCAGTGAACCCCAGGAGCAGGGTCTGCCGATGAGCTGGGCCCTATCTGCTCCGCGGAGATGGATGGAGTTCTCGAGGCTCTTCTCCCGGAATAGGGCTCTCCCTCCGGCAGCTGTGGCTTTGACTGAAAAGGAATGCGGCCCTCCGGAGCTGACTTCAACCAAAAGGCATTGGTCTTTGAAAAATGTCCTTCAGCACAGCCCCCATGGAACGTGTTTACTTAGGGATTTGGCCCCTGCTTAGAAGTGAGCACGTTGCTTGAGCTGGATTGCCTCTCACTGAAAGCATATGCTTTGAATGCGTCTTCCACTCATATGCCTAAGGATTTATAACAAAAACAGAGTTGTTCCTGAATAAAAGGACATCCACGTAGAAAGCAGTAATGGTTGATGCTATCTGTTTTTTAAGATAAGGATTTTGTCACAAAGGCAAGATTTATGGTGGGAATACTGAGTAGCAGTCCTGTGGCAGGTGATAAATCACTTTTCTCACCACTGGATATTGAGAAGAAAGGAATACAGAGACCTTTTTTAAAAATAAGAGAAGCAGAAGTATACCGGAGGATGTAGTTTACAGATGCAACGGAATGTTTGCAGTAGAACCGAAATTGTGGGGGGGTGTGGTGTTGAATGAAACGTTTTTGTTTCATTATGAGGTCAGCTTTTATAAAAATGCAACTTTAAAAAAAAATGCAACTTTTTTGATACAGAATCTTGAAGAACTCAGTCCATCCTTTGGACAGAGTCAGATGAGGTTTTTTAATGGAGGGTTTTCATGCACGTTGAACAGGTAGCTGTGGAGATAATAAAGCCCAGGACCTTTATCTTCTCTTGACTTCCTGCACAAGTTTCCTTAGCAGCGGCCACAGCCAGGGAGATCAGCAAAAACAGGCACAGATTCATTTATACGATGTAAAGGGTGAGAACAAGGCAAGTACCTTGAGAGACTTTGGAGGAACATGAGTTCCAGAGGGGAGTTTGAGCTTGGGGGTCTTCGTTCCTGAGTCTTTCACCCCGCCCCGTCCTCCTCCTCTATTCTCAGTTCCCCGGGGGAAATGCTACCATTGCCACTTGGGCGAGTGGGGGGGTCCTCCTGGCCTCCACTGATGCTTCCTTCTGGATGGGAGGGCTCTGCCCCTTGATCAATCAAAGACTGGCGTTTGAGGAAACCTGAAGCTAGGCAGCTGGCCAACTGGAGTGGTGGATTTTCTTACAGAGGATTTATGCCCTTCTAGAGAGCTCTGCTAAAGGCAGTCCATCAGTAGGCGAGGTGTGGCTTCACACAGCTTTAGTTATATAATGGGGCATCTGGGGGAAGATAAGGTAGAGGTAGGAGGACTCCCTAGTCCCACCTAGTGTGAGATCAACAATAAATTCATGTCCGAGCATTTTTTTCATGTGCCACTTTTACTTTGTTACAAACACAACAAACGAAATATCCCTGTAATTATTGACATACCATTTCATGGTCTTGAGTTTGTTAACGTTCCTCAGGTGTCTTCAAGACCGTACGCTCTATGCGTTGGTCAGTATTCGCTTGTTCAGTCGTTCATGTGTTCGTTTGTGCATTCATTCATTCATTTAAGAAATACTTAAGGCCTCGTGCATCCCAGTTACTGCCTTCTATGCCAGTACACAGCAGAGAAGAAGACAGAAGCCCTCTTCTAATGGGCTTATTATCCTAGTAGGGCAGAGCCTGGCAGTAAGCCAAACCAAAGATATAATGTGTCAGCTGGACAGTGAGTGCCTGGAAGGAAATGAAGCCGAGAGGGGGGACAGGAAGTGATGGAAGGCTAACAGCATTCATTATGTTCTCCTCTACAACTCTCAGGTGTCAGCATCCTCCAACCTTATCTGCCTATTATCCTGACAACAGCTCTCTGAGGGGGCGAGCAAGATCCCCACCCCCATTTATAGGTGAGGAGACCAAGGCACAATGTTTAAGAGAAGACCAAGGTGACATAGGGGGTGATTGTCACATTACCCAGAGCCCCCTGCCCTCAACCCCTTGAGCGTCCCTCATCTCGACAGCTGCTGCCCCCAGCCCAGCCCTTGGCCCATTTGACCACGTGAGGCATCAGTGGGTATCTCTTTGAATTTGCAACTCGAAGGCACGGTGCTAAGTACTGGGGAGGAAAGAGACTTGAGCTCAGGTTCTTCTTGGAGAAGTCCCCGAGCAGTGAAGAGGGTACCTTGGAACACTGCCCCTGTGCTAGGAATGTCACAGGAGCCCTGAGCGCGGTGGGCATTGGGACGCGGTGGGCATTGGGACGCGGTGCTGGGATGGCGTCTGTCCCAGGGCCGGGATGATGTTGGCAGTGGCGGCGGCAGTGCTGGACTTCTCAGAGAACTCACTGAGGAGGAGCTGGGCCGCTGCAGGGTAACGAAAAACAAGGCATTTGGTGCAGTGGGAACTGTCAGAGTAGAAAGCAGAGGCTTGGAAGAACGTGACATCCAAGAGTTAGGGCTGAGTGCCGTCGCACAAGTGTCCTACAGGTCGGACGCACATGTGCGGCCCCGCCCTCCGCTCCTCTTCACGGAAGATCCTTCACCTGCTTGTCCTGATGTTCACCTGAGGCGCTTCTGTGTGAAACTCAGTCTTCCCTTCCTGCGCCATGCATCCGCTGCCTCTTACTCATCTCTAGGGACTAAGATTTTTACAAAGGACCTTCAGAAATTTTGTTACTCCCGATGACGCAAGGAGCCCTGGAGAATCAAACCTAACTGACCAGCTGAGGCAGCGTGACGAGGACAAAGCGCATGTGGTTTGGAGCCACATGAACCTGATTCACGTTGCAGCTGCAGTGCCTTCCTCGGGCAAGTTCACTGACTTCTTAGGGTCTCCGTTTCTTCATCTGGGAATGGAATAACGAGATCTACATCCTGAGGGTTTAGGAGCTAAGGAGGAAATGCATCCGTGCTCCCTGCTTTCCACTGCCTTTCCCTTGCTGCTCGGCAGATCTCCCATTAAAAACTGCAGGTCTGGCTTACCTTCATCCAAAAGAAACCGTCTCCAGCACACAGGGCTTTGGGTTGGCCGGAAACATGCTTCTGTACTTAGGGATGTGCTTGTCGTTTGTTTCAGTGACAGGACTGTAGTTGCCTATTAGTGCTGCGGCTGATTGTTTAATTTTTATGTAATCATGTGGCAAATATCATGTATTAGGAGCTGGGGCCATAAAAAGAATATGCCTCAAAAAGGGCTTGGTTTTCTGCCAGCAAATTCCAAGCCGTCTTTGCTGCCACGTGCTCCCGTATCAGCTAAGTGGCCCAGGAATCCTCCGCGCGCTCTTCATTGGCCTTTCTCATTTGGGTAACTATTTAGGAGGCCGTTTTGCAGACTAATTGTGTCAGTCATTAGGGCACTGACATGCATTTGCCAAAATGCTGCAAGAGAGCCATTCTCCGCTGTGAGGTAGGAGCCCTGTGGATCTTCAGGTTATCTCAGAGGCTATAAAGCTTCTCAGGTCAAAACTCGTTTAAATTTCCTGCTTCCAGAGATGCGGTATGAAACATAAGACAGCAATGAGGGTTTATTTTTAGAGCAGCTGAAGCCTCGTGCTTTTCCAGGGGAAGATGAATCGTAAGGGCACTTTACCATTGGTAGGGCTTTTAACCTTGAATGTAAAGAGGAGGATTCTCTCTCGTCAGAACCAGCTGCAGGTAGAAAGGTTAGCGATGATCTGCGCCTTTTACAGTAAGACCGCTGGGGTGGTTTGTGGCTTTGGTGCCAGCGGCTATTTCTCTTCAACTCCTGGCTTCACGTGACTGTTCCCTGGGTTGGCTCCTCTTTCTCTCTGGGATCACAGCTGGTATGTCGCCTCTCAAAGAGACCTTGATTAATTCTCCCATTGGAAGCAAAACTACCTTCCCCACCCAATTTCCTTTAGCCCCTTTCTTATTCCCTTATTAGCATTAGCCACAAGCTTTAATTTTATTTCCTAAAGTGAAATTTCAGGTTTTTTATACAGCATTTACTATTTAATATTGTCTCCACCATTAAAACATACACTCCATGAAAACAGGCCCCCTGTCTTTGTACCGGCTCCCCTGGTCTGGTGCCCAACACACCTGGGACCCCTTTGTTGCTATTTAAGGAAGGTAGTAGCTGAAGTTTGGAAAGTCTAAGCCATTCATTGAAAGTATATGTTTAAAAGGCAGAAAGCAGTCTGGAGGAAGATCGACTTGAGGTATGAGCATTGTTATAAAAGCATTTTCATAAATGAACCAGACTTATACTTTTAATATGTGTAAAGTTCTCTAAATTATGTCTGCCAAATAAGACTAGTTTGGTTTATTTATTTATTTTTATTGATTTTTATTGATTTTATTAATTTTATTAATTAAATTAGAGCATGTGCACAAGTTGGGGAAAGGGAGAGGCAGAGGGAGAAGGAGAGAGAGAATCCCTGAGCGTGCAGCCTGATGCAGGGCTTTCTCTTAACGACCCTGAGATCATGACCTGAGTTGAAATCAAGAGTCGGATGCTTAACCATCTGAGCCACCTAGGTGCCCCTTGATTTTTTGTTTTTGTTTTTAATTAAGTGGACTTTGAGTAAGAAACATTTTCAGTGTTAGCATAAAATTGATAAAATTTTTAATCCCCTGAGGAGATTTAAACCCCTGCGGAATTTTTAAAGAACTTTGGAAACCCAGGCCATAATTTTTGAACTGTGATTTCTGATAACAGTCGTACCTGGCATTTGCTGATGGATGTTGTAGTCACGGTTTGGTTTTTTTTTATTCTTTGTATCTCATACCCACATGCAGTTTAGAAGACTTGTTCCTCAAACCTCATTGCACAGATGGCAGAGCCCAGCACATGAGGGTGTTAAAGACATTGCTCACTTGATAAGGAAGTATCTGCACACATCACAGGGGAGCTGTGGAAGTTCTGTCCTCAGCAGTCAGTGTCCCTGCTGTTCAAGCCACCAGACTCTTGAAACTTGTGCCTTTCACTTCTTGCCGTTTGTGGTAAGGCAGAGCAGTCCATTTCTGTGTGCTCTTTGGAGGGCACATCTAATGAACAACTAGATTTTTCTCTAATGATTTTCCACAGGTCCATTTCTATTACTTTAGGTATTTTTAACCGTATGTAATGGAACTTTGAAAACACATTCGTAGGTACAAGTACTGGGTGATTCCCAGATCAGTGAGCTGAGCAGTTCAGTGACTTTGTCAAACACCCAGGCTCTTCTTGGTCATCCTTACCATGCCAGCTTAGTTTTCCTCATAGTCACAAGAGGGCTGCCACAGGTCCTTGCATCACATCTAGATAGGACAGCCCAAGAGACGGCAGCAAGACATTGTTTCTTTCTCTCTTTTTGTGAGTGTGAGAGATGCTTTCCTAGAAGTCCTAGAATAGACTGAACCTTCCTATTGGCTTGCTAGACAGAATGGATCACACCCCAACTCAGTTATGAGACAGAATTTACTATGTTTGGCGTGACTGCAGTAGGATTTATTCACTGTCGCTGAGGGTGTCTCAAATGTGGATTGTGCTGTCAAAGGAAAGGTGGGAAAGAGCCAGGTGGGCAGTAAGTGGTCACTGCCCTTCTAGGCTTCTCCTCCTGGGATCCCGCTTCATAAATGTGTTCATTACCCTCAGATAAGGAGCATTTTATGAAATTGGAACAAAGGGACAGTTCTTTTGGTGGCGAATTCCCACATAGATTCAGATATTCCTTCTGGGAATTTTGTGATAAAGCCACTCGTTCAGTATTTTATGAAATGAAGGCTGTGCTCACAGGTTATGGGAATCTTCTGATAAGATTATCAAATCACATTTTAGTCTCAGTGTGGTAAGTGAGCATGACTGCTTGCCAGTTGAGATTTTCTGTATTTGTCATGTTAGAAGAGATGTCATTTTGTGTATACCAGGAAAGGAAATCGAGTAAGTCCAACTACAAAGTTGAAAAACAAACCATCCCTCCTCCTTTCTCTCACGACCAGAATTTGAAATGTAAGTTAAAATTGTCAAGCCATCATCATGTGGCATCTGGAAATTCTAAGCGTGGAGTGCCTTCCCCTTTTCCCTAATTAAGCTAATACTTTGAACATTTTGGCTGTCCATTGTTTGACCTTTGTGAAGCTGAGATGTGTATTGGGTTTATTTTTACTTTGCTCGGATGTCATTTATTTCTTTGACATGAAAATTCTTATCTTACAGGATAAGCTACAGAAAATGGTTTAAGGGATGAAGACAAACCTGGCTTTTAGAACAGGGATGCTTTTCATTGGAAACAAAGTTTGTGACAAGCAGTGTTGTTTGGAAACTTGTAGGATTTGTCCTATCTTCCTAGGGTATTACAGAAGCTGAAATCACACAGATTTATCAGCTTTATTTTTTTTATATCATTTTTTATTTTATTAACCACAAATCATATTCATTTTAAAAAGTTAATTAATGTATAATGTATTACTGGTTTCAGAGGTAGAGGTCAGTGGTTCATCAGTCTTACACAATACCCAGTGCTCATTATATCACGTGCCCTCCTTACTGTCCATCACCCAGTCACCCCAACCCCCACCCTCGCCCCTCCAGCAACCTTCAGTTTGTTTCCTATGATTAAGAGACTGTTATGGTTTGTCTCCCTCTCTGGTTTCATCTTGTTTTATTTTTTCCTCTCTTCCCCTATGATCCTCTGTCTTGTTTCTTAAATCCCACATATGAGTGAGATCTTACGATAATCGTCTTCCCTGATTGACTCATTTCACTTAGCATAATACCCTCTAATTCTATCCATGTTGTTGCAAATGGCAAGATTTCATTTTTTTAATGGCTGAGTAATACTCCATTGTGTATATCTACCACATCTTCTTTATCCATTCATCTATTGATGGACCCGTGGGCTCTTTCCATAGTTTGGCTGTTGTGGACATTGCTGCTGTGAACGTTGGGGTGCAGGTGCCCCTTTGGATCACTACATCTGTATCTTTGGAGTCAGTACCCAGTAGAGCAGTTGCTGGGTCATAGGGTAGCTCTATTTTCAACTTTTTGAGGAACCTCCGTACTGTTTTCCAGAGTGGCTACACCAGCTTGCATTCCCACCAACAGTGTAGGAGGGTTCCCTGTTCTCGCCAACATCTGTCATTTCCTGACTTGTTAATTTTAGCCATTCTGACTGGTGTGAGGTGGTATCTCATTGTGGTCTTGATTTGTATTTCCCTGATGCCGAGTGATGTGGAATATTTTTTCATGTTGTCAATTAGCCATTTGGGTGTTTTCTTTGCAGAAATGTCTGTTCATGTCTTCTGGCCATTGCTTGACTGGATTATTTGTTCTTTGGGTGTTGAGTTTGATAAGTTCTTTACAGATTTTGGATACCAGCCCTTTATCTGGTAAGACATTTCAAATATCTTCTCACATTCAACCGTCAGAATGTTTTTGTCAACTGTTTCCTTTGCCGTGCAAAAGCTTTTTATCTTGAGGAAGTCCCAATAGTTCATTTTGCCTTTGTTTACCTTGTCTTTGGAGACGTGTCTAGCAGGCAGTTGCTGCGGCTGAGATTGAAGAGGTTGCTGCCTGTGTTCTCCTCTAGGATTTTTTTTTTTTTTTGAAGATTTTTTAAATTTATGACAGAGGGAGATAGCGAGAGAGGGAACACAGACACGGGAGAGCTGGAGAGGGAGAGGCAGGCTTCCCGCTGAGCAGGGAGCCTGATGCAGGGCTCCATCCCAGGACGTTGGGATCATGACCTGAGCCGAAGGCAGATGTTTAGTGACTGAGCCACCCAGGTACCCCTTTCCTCTAGGATTTTGGTGGATTCTTGTCTCACATTTAGATCTTTCATCCATTTTGAGTCTATTTTTGTGTATGGTGTAAGGAGTAGTCCACTCTCATTCTTCTGCATGTGGCAGTCCAATTTTCCGAACACCATTTGTTGAAGAGACTGTCTTTTTAAGGACGTTAGTTTAAGAATAACCATTGGCTGTTCCTTCCTGCTTTGTCAAAGATTAGTTGACCATAGAACTGAGAGTCCATTTCTGGGTTCTCTTCTGTTCCATTGGTCTATGTACCAGCTTTATTCTTAGACAGTATTTGGAAACACGAACTCCCAGTTCATCCAACTTTTCTTCTTTTCATATGAGGAAATGTGGGGCTAGAGAGATTATTGATGGATTCCTCATTTCCCTTTAGCCCCAGAGAATGGACAGCACATACAGAATTGTATGGTACTGTACATATAGTTACTATCATAATTCTATATTTAGATAACTTTGATGTTGTAAAAGTCACAATGGGTATTGGCGGTAATAGGGATGATGAGAATAATAAAAATCATAGGCTAGCATTCCCTGACATTTACTGAGCACTTACTGTGTGCCAGGCAGCATGCTTAGACCTGGACTGATGTCATCCCTGCAGCTTCACAATAATTGTATAGTAGTCCCCACTTTACAGATGATGAAAGGGAAGTGGAGATGTTCGACTCACCCAGTTGCACAAGCTGGTCAGCAGCAGTGCTGGGATTCCAGCCGGTGTTTGGCTGACTGGATACCCTAGGATCTTAATGACAAGGCTTGCCACTAAGTGGCGGGGGACCGGTGGCGGTTGTGACTCTGAGAAGGAAGCTTCCCAACTGGCATCGAGTGTGACCCGGAAGAGTGAGCAGCCCTAGGAAGGACTGGATCATCCAGGCCATGGGCTTCTGCCTGGAACAGGTGATGGCTAGAAGTCCATCTTCAATCCACCAGAGGAAGAGCAAGGGACAGAAGAAGCCTCAACGTGTTAGGCTTTGAAAAGAGAAGTACAGGTGCTGGAAGGAGCTGATGGAACACAGATGGCACTGGGGTTGTGATCCCTACTCCCCATGACACACACCCCAAATTGAGGCCATATGGCTACTGCTGAGAAGAGACCCAGATGCTGGCTTAGATAACAGGTGGGCCTAGGCCACATGGACGGATGGGGAGACAATAGCCAAAGCCCCACAAGGCAGGCACGCGAGTCTCAGGATGATAGAAAACTCACTTGGATGGGAAAAGAGAATTTTAGAGATGCGCAATGACAGCCTCTGATCTGAAGCTCTAAGTCACTCAGCGGGGACTGCCAGGCCCTGGATTGGGGATTTGGGATGTAGCGTTGCACAGGTTTGGCTCGAGAAGGCATGGCTCAGGAAGCAAGACCCAGAGCCGGAAGAGGACAGACATCTAAGACTGCAGAGGCTGGACCTCTGAACCAGTAACCACACGCAGGACAGCCCAAAGCTCAGGAAACAATGTGCGTGTTCCTACGCGTGCATGTTGATGATCATAATGACAGCAATACCGATGACAGAGAGGTCACACCAAGGTTATGAGCCCGCTCCCTGGAGGCAGACTGCCTCAAGTACCAGCGCCTGCATCTTCTTGCTGTGTTACTTCTAGTACATTGCTTTCTCTTTCTGGGCTGCCTTTGCCTCTTCAGTAAATTTGGGATAATAGTAATACTTCCTAGGATTTAGAGCAGGAGTCAGTAAATCTTTATTACAAAGGGACAAATGGTGACTGTCTTTGGCCTTGGGAGCCATATGGCCTTAGGGTCTTTGTTGAGACTCTCCCGTGCTGCTGTAAGTTGGTGGAAAATTCAGGCATTTGAAGACCTATTATTTGTCATAGAAAATTTGCAGAAAAGCCCAAAGTTGGCAAATGGCCCTTGGCTTATAAATGAAATTTCATAAAATGGTAGCCATACGTTTATGTTAGACTTTGGTCTCCAGATTGTCAATACAGTCAAATGCAAAGAATGGCTAATTTTTTTTTTTAAAATACAGGGTTTTAGGCTGTGTGAATGTGATAATATGAGGTACGTTCTTTCTGCAAGTCTGCCAGCCTTCCTCCTAAATACTGCTTTTGATTTCTCTAGCTCATCTACCCTTTTTTGCGTAGAAAATACAATTTGGCAAGTTGCAGCCCATCGTTAAATAAGTACCACGAGAAAGTCTGCAAATGTGTTTCTCATTTACAAGGAAAAGGGTTAAGCTGACTTAGAGACGTTGTATGTTGCCAATAACACTTAAAGGAGATATACTTCATTTTTAAGGTGAGAAACAACTGAGAAATGTGTCCTGGAACCTTTTTTGGTAAAGAATTCTCCTCCCCGTTCCTCAGGTTAAAAAGAAAAAGAAGTAAAGAAAGTGCAAAAAGCCATATTATGATGCTGTCTATTCAGGCTCTGATTTGGGAAAAGAAATGCCCGTATACATCCATCATGCCCCTCATTCTGTAAATTTTAGATGCTGTTAAACGAAATGAAAGCCAGGAAGAGTAAATGCCCTGCCTAAAAGGGGCACCAACTTTGGTGAATACAGGTTTTGGGGGCTGGACAATCGTTTCATTAATCACGTTCTGCAAAAGCAAAGTGAGGTCTGAGTAATGACATATTTTGTCTGTAGGTTGCAGGGAATGGGGCCTTTTTTGTTTAATTTTTCAATAGGGCTCTGGAAAGTGTGTCTAATTTCAATCTAATGAAACACCTCCCAACATCAGGGGTTGGTGGGCTCAGTGTTTTAGAGGAGTCGCATCTCATGGCCATCTTGTAACTGAGCGTCCTGCATTCATACACCCTCAGCATCGCAGACATCTCTAGGTTTCTTTCATGTTTTGACTCTGATTATTACGACGATATGCTCATGATTTATCCGTCTGACGTCATTTCACCAAGCATCCATTAGTTCCTACTACTGCGGTCCATTTACCTCTGAATGTGAATGCCACGAAGACTCCCACTTTCCTGTGCTGGTTTAGATACTAGAAATCAACTCAGATCAGATTTATTTATGATGCTGGCAGTAAGGTTTGGCGTGCAGAGTGGATCTTCTTGAAATTCATTAAGCTCACGTGGATACCTCAAGAAAACAAGAAGACAGCTTTTCCAGCATAAAAAGATGATTTGGGTTTCTCCTATTAATGATACCAAGTTGTGATGATTTGTTTAAAATTTCGCTAAGAAATAAGGAAAAATTTCTTTTTTAAAGATTTTATTTATTTATTTGACAGAGACACAGCGAGAGAGGGAATAGAAGCAGGGGGAGCGGGAGCAGGAGAAGCAGGCTTCCCACCGCGCAGGGAGCCCGATGTGGGGCTTGATCCCAGGACCCTGGGATCATGACATGAGCCAAAGGCAGATTCTTAATGACTGAGCCACTCGGGCACCCTGAGAATTTTTTTTTTTCTTTATTGGTCCAGGAATGGAGACTTAGGACCTGATGTGTTCAGGTTGACATTTTGCAAACATGGGCCTCTCAAAATCGAGACACATGCCGGTTCAAAGATTGATTGCAGCATCCTTTCCTGTGTCTCATCAGGTGAAACGTTATTTCTCAGAAGTAGTTCAGTATTCTCTCACATATTACCAGTATTCTGACAGGTGAATGGACTAGTAATGTGAGATGCTAGGAAATAAAGCTTCCCCACTCAGGTGCTTCCATGGTGGGTACCCTTGCGGGGTTTCCATTGGTGAAGAGAACAGACAACATCCGGGACTGTCTGGGAACTGTCCGGGACGCCCTTGCCCTCTGCAGCCCAGTGGTCACTGCTGTGTGCGGGAGCCTCTCCTCCTCTAGAAATACTGAGTACTCCGAGTGAGAAGGCTTGTTCCATCGGAGCGCTTGCTCTGGTCACAGCAATGATAAGGAAGAAGGTGTGGCGTTTGTCTAAGTGGGGGTAAGCCCTGTTGCATGAAAGGTTGAAAACTTTCAGAATATTTGCTACTTCTCTTGAAAAGAACTCCACAAGAGCAGTTTAGCGGATGTGAAAACAAAACATTATCCAGCTCACGGATCAACTAAATCTCATCCAAAACACATACTTTATTCAAGGATCCAGTTAACCAGTGAGAAGTAAAGAGTTCCTAACAGCAGGTAAGATAAGAAAGTCATCATATGAAGCTTGTTATCTGTATCCCTGTAGAGGGCTATGGTAGGCTACTGGATGAATTCACTCATTTTTCAAATGGTTTCCCCAGACGAGCTGTTTACATAATTGTTTGTCCTCTTCCTCCTCCTCTCCCTGTTTCTCTCTGACAAACATCATTTAGGTCTAGCTGATAGATTCAAGTAGTGCAAATTGCCAAACCCACTCCGTGCATGTGAGCCATGGCTCTTGTTTACCGTCCCTTGGAGCCAGGGGGCTTTCTGGACCAAGGATTCTTAATCTTAATAATGCAGTGTTCCCCACAGTGAGCGACGGTCAGCCCTGGCTGTACTAACACAGAAACATCCTTGTCCTGAAGCTTCCATCTCTATCCACTTAATCTGATGCTGACACCAGGGGACCCATCTGCCAAAGACCATGTTCCATCCCAAGAGGATGGGAGGAGGAGCAGAGTTTACAAAGCTGCATGAGAAACTCGTTTGAATGGGTAGGTTGGGTATTTCCAGGTATGGAGGAAAGTGTATCTGACATGCCATGAGGCAGGTATGTTGAAGTGATTTCCCACTTCTCCTGCCACGTGTACCTGGACGCAGGTTTTCTTAACGACGTGTCCGGTTTCTCAATCGGAGTATGAAAATTAGGCTCCTTTGATTGTATTCACAAACACACCTGTTTGGTGGGGGTGGGGACAGGGTACTCTGCTTTCGGGTTGAATTTTGACCTCACTCTAGTCATTCTGCCCTACTTAGCCTCTCTTTTGTAAACCGTTGAATGGGGTCATGAGTAACGCTAAGGAATAGAACCCCTGTGAAAATGAAATCTACAGGATATGTGTAAGTTGCCCAGCGTGGTCATTGATGCCTAAAAAGCACTCTACAAAGTGTTTTTCTCGTATTTGAGATTTTAAGAGAAAGGTTTTAGGGTTTTGTGGGACAGGATTTTAAGCCTACCGGATGAGAGGCAGGTGACTACTTACAGATCGTTGTTCCCTGGAGAGCAGGCACTGTCTGCAGACTCTGTCCCCTGCAGAGATGGGAGTTTTCCTGTTCACCGTGCTCATCGGATCTCCTCAGGGACTGTGGGCGGGGCTGCTGCTTCCGCCATTGGCAGAACATACTGGACGCGATTTGTAAATGAACTGCCTGCTCACAAGTGCTCCGTGAGTGTAAATATTGATTCTAAGGAAGAACTAAAATAATGTTGTGGTGTGGGACGTTTCCTGGTTGTTCTCCTAGTTGTTGAGAGTTTTGTTTTGTTTTGTTTTAAGGGCACGCATATTGAAACTGTATCCCAGCCTTGGCCAGACTTCAGTCTTTCAGATGTCACCATCAGTTCTTCCACCCATATTGTTGTTTTTAAAAAATAGCTTTACTTACATCCATTCTTTCTACACGTAAACTAATTTTAAAAAGAAATAATCCTCCATAAATAAGTAAGTAAATCGAATAAGAAATAATCCTTGCCTTGTGTAAGTGGGAAATTATTCTGTGCAGTAACCGGAAGGTCGCTTTAACGTGCAGAGGAGACAGTCTTCAGAGTAGCTGACGGCTCCCAAGTCTAAAACCTGCAGCCCTTGTGCAAAAGGGAGATGAAGACTGACACGTGAGAGTGAGATATTTAAGATGGATTCACACCCATCAGAGAGCTTCTACTTAGTGTGAACTCCGTAGACAAGTTCTGAAGGCTTTTATTTTTATGTTCAGCTAGCCAGCATTCATTTTTATGTAGTGTTCAGTGATTCATTACCTGCGTATAACACCCAGCTCATCACAACACGTGCCCTCCTTATTACCCATCACCCTGTTACCCCATCCCCCCACAACCCTCTCTTCTGTAACCTTCAGTTAGCTTCCTGGAGTCCAGAGTCTCTCATGGTTTGTCTCCCTCTCTGATTTCATCCCATGCAGTTTTCCCTTCCTTCCCCTGTGGTCTTCTGTGCTATTTCTTATGTTCCACATATGAGTGAAACCATATGATAATTGTCTTTCTCCTATTGACTTATTTCACTTCGCATATTCCCCTGTAGTTCCATTCATGTCAGTGCAAGTGGTGGGTAGTCATCCTTTCTGATGGCTGAGTAATATTCCATGGTATATATGAACCACATCTTCTTTATCCATTCTTCTGTTGAAGGGCATCTTGGCTCCTTCCACAGTTTGGCTATTGGGGACATTGCTGCTATGAACACTGGGGTGCATATGCCCTTTCTTTTCACTACATCTGTATCTTTGGGGTAAATACCTAGTAGCACAATTGCTGGGTTGTAGGGTAGCTCTATTTTTAACGTCTCGAGGAACCTCCATACTGTTTTCCAGAGTGGTTGTACCAGCTTGCGTTCCCACAGACAATGCAAGAGGGTTCCCCTTTCTCCACATCCTCACCAACATTTGTTTCATGTCTTGTTAATTTTTGCCGTTCTGACTGGTGTGAGGTGGTATCTCATCGTGGTTTTGATTTGTATTTCCCTGATGCCAAGTGATGTTGAACATTTTTTCATGCGTCTGTTAGCCATTTGTATGTCTTCTTTGGAGAAGTGTCTGTTCGTGTCTTCTGCCAATTTCTTGACTGGGTTATTTGTTTTTGGGGTGTTGAGTTTGAAAAGTCCTTTATAGATCTTGGATACCAGCCCTTTGTCTATAACACCATTTGCAAATATCTTCTCCCATTCCATGGGAAGGCTTTTTGTTTATATTCCTGTGTTAATATAATTTATGGATTAGGCCTCTTTGAATGGCATAGCCAGACCTTTTATTAACATCATTATCATATGAGGTTCCCATTCCCCATTCCACATTCCCCTGGCCTATAAAATAGCATTGGAAACAAGACAAATCACCGTTCAGTATGTTACTGGACTAAAAGTGTATTTTTAAAACCTAGATTTGAGTAACTCTTCCCCAGTTAAGCCGTCAGGTTGGGAAAGTCCTTATCAACTAAGTAGAATGTATTAAATCCAAACCCACTGAAAGAAATGAGACAGAGAATGGCCCTGCACAGCGTCTGGCTCCTTGTGGCTACCTGGTTGTCCTGATGCTTGGTGTACCTACAGGCTTCTTGAGGATCGCAGCCCTGTCTTAGACACTCCTGGAACATTTTTCTTGTAGTGTCCCCCTTGTGATGTGCAGCTAGCGGACACCATCATCACTGGGCCATCTGGGGGCTTCCCAGGCAGAGCAGTCCCTTGTCCTTGGGAGCATTTTGTGTTGTCTTCCATAGGCTGTCAAATAATGTGGACCTCAAGGG
This sequence comes from Potos flavus, assembly GCA_028534135.1. NCBI lineage: Eukaryota > Metazoa > Chordata > Mammalia > Carnivora > Procyonidae > Potos > Potos flavus. The sequence continues at coordinate 34,520,785 of CM052898.1, read as the reverse complement.
TTCCTGGCTTCTGGGGTCAGTGATGAAATTCACAGGGTCTGAGAGTACATGATTTAAAAGGTTACTTGTAAAACTTCCACAGCATATTTTAAGTACGGTTTTTAGCCTCCTTCCCACTTGTATTTGCATTTGGAAGGGTCTAGGAAGTTAACAGTGTTTGCCTTGGATTGGTTTCTCTACAGGCTTGGAGTCACCTGTTTCTCCCCTGACCTTATTATCAGTCCTGGGCACCTAGCCCCTGATGGGTGGAGGGAACCTGGAAAGGAAAATGAATAGGAAGCACAGTTTGCATGTTCACACTTCTGGACCTGGATGTTAGGTGTGCCTGGGACGGGGCAAAACCCAGTGAAGAGTGAATCATTTCATTCATTTTTGTCTACTTTTCTGTTTGGATTGAGTGGATATTTTAGAGCTTACCAAATTTTAAAATACTGAAATTTTTGAACCATTATAATGATATTTCTCTGTCTTACAAAGACCTCTAGTATACTGTGCAAAAAAAAAAAAAAATACTGTGCAAAAACTAGAACATTTACATTAATATTTAGGACTTTTTGAAAAATAATATGTCTGCTAGCTTTGTGGATACCCTCCTGGAGGTTTTTTTCCCCTACATATCCAAGCAGTTTTCCCTCCCAGTTTAGTGCTAGCCGAGAGTTTTATTTTCTTTATAAAAAAAGAACTGGTTATACTACAGAGGCTTATTTTTGGAAGCAGAATTTCTATATATGATTATTCATTAAAAAAAACATAGAAAAGATAAAAGCATTTCTTTTCAATTTTGTGAAAATAATGCATTTTCATTTCATAAAACATACAGAAAACTATGTGACAGAGTGAAATCCCAGCAACTAGAGATAACCAGTGTTGATGTTTTGGTGTTTCTACTCTTTTATACATAGGAGAAAAATATTGCATTAAACCATTTAACTTTGTGAAATTTCATATTTCCATTTTTTGTCTTTAAGTTGAACTAAATGGTGTTTAATGTTCTAAAACTCACTAATTCGAGTTAACAGAATGATTTGAAATGATGACACTTTAAAATGTTAATACATTGCCTGCCTTTGTGAATCGTTTTAACAACAGTCTCCCGTATCTTTAAACATTTTTTCAGAAATATGTTAATCAAAAGACACAAGATATGACATTTAAATATTTAAATACTAAATGGAAAAAAATAGCCAGAGAGATTGGTTAAAAATGTTGAGATACATCCCAGACTTGAAATTGGCTTTTATTTTCAACCACTAGTTTGATTACATAGTTTTTAAAATATGAGGCTTTGGATTTAAAATGTCTCATTATTAACCTAAATTAGGAATAAAGAATAACCACACATTCAATTTTATTTCCACCACAGAAAGGAAGGATTCAAATCATAAGATGAGAAATAGTCCTAGAAATCCAACTTTCTGACTTAAAACTAGTGATCAGGTTCCAAGCAAAGATAATTCAGATTTTATTAACTTGAAGCAGCTGTTGCCTTTAATACAGTACTTTTTTTTTTTTTTTTCTGGAAATGGAAAAGGTCTTATAAAATAAAGAATACTTATGTTGTTTCTTTTTGAAAGCAGCTGGCTTCCCATCGTTGAGCTGTTTTTGAGTTGAGAAACCCCAGGCTCTGGATGTTTTCCTTGTGAAGGAGCTGGGAGGGAGGGGAGAGGTGGCTCTGACCATCCTGTGCAGGGTCCAGTCACATCCGTGCGGGGGCCCGAGGAAAGGAAGACAGACCCCTCCTTCCTCTGCCCCTTCCATGTTTCCCTCAACAGCAAGCCTGCTGCTGTGTGTCTCACGGTCCCAACCCTGCCCACAGGGCCTCAGTAATGTGAGCAGCAGGCTAGTAGAGCAATCTCTTGGGCCTTGTGGAGGGAGGACAAGAAGGTGGTGGCGTTCTGGGGGCAGCAGAGGGAGGGCGAGGCTGTTCCCTGGTCAGCTGCACATAACTCAGGGTTAGCAGTGGCATTCCGCACCGGGCGCTTGGAGTCACGGCCCCCAGCATCCTCCAGAAGGACAAACAGGGAGGACCCTTGGGGCTGGAAGCTACCTCCGTCCCTGGGTTGCTTCCACAAACTCCCAGGAGACCTCCGTGTCCAGAGGAGAGAAGCTCGAGTGTCATTTCTTCAGAGTTGCCTTTAATTTCTGGTGTGAACTCGTCTCCCAAACACTGGGTAGTTTTCCTTACACGGTTTATAGTTAATAGTAGTAGTTGTATTTAATAAATGTCTTCTTCCTCCTGTTTTAGTCATCATTTTATCCTCAGCACCAGGCACTGTGTCTGGCCCACAGGAAGCTCTCGGTAAATAGTGAAGGAAAGAAAAAAAATGACTTTTTTTGACAAGCAATTTTCCTCTCTTTGCTTTATTTAGATATCCGAAGTATCTTGAAAATACTTGTGCGAGTCTTGATAGCTCTCTTTTGGGGGCCTAGCATTATATTTGTCACCAGGAAAAGGATGAAATTACAGTATTCTTTATACTAGATATTATATTTTATATTATTATAAAATGATGTGTTTGTGTTTTCTGTTGCCTGAAACCATTTTTAGCAGTCTTCTCAGGTTTTTTTCTTAAATGAAAAATATTCATAGATTACAGATGATTATTGCTTATTATGTTTGAGATTTCCTTGGTGTTTATAAGCCACTCTAAAAATTTCAAAGAGGGAACAGTGAGTTTGTATTATGCTTATTGTAAAGGTGAAGATGTTGAAAGTTGAGAGGATTTCTTAGTGTGGCAGATTTAGGAAAGAAAAATGGGGGGCAGGAGACGTTTTCAGAATTTTCTCTTAGACTTCTTAAGCATATTTTGTAATTATTGCCTTTTCTGAATTACTTTGCCCTCTTCAGTGATTAGCACAGGACCCTGCATGTATTAGGTTTTGGGCATAGGTTTGAATCAATGTATGTATTTAGTTATGGATAAGAACGTGGAAGGAAAAAAAAGAAAAAAGAAAGAAAGAGAAAGAAAAAAAAAAAAAGAAAAAAAAAACATGGAAGGAAGACCTAAATCCAGCTATGAACAGTCTCATGTTTTACACATTAGTGGCTTTAAATTCAGAAGTAGAGGACCAAGGTTACCATTGGCGCCTCCCTGTCATCTTTCCATATCCTGAAGCTTGTGCTTTTCGTAGTTTCCCTTTTGCCTACCATGTAAATTCACTGTATGTTTTCTGTCAGCTTTATCTTTCCAAATTTGTGGACTCTGAGACATGGCATTGATTCAGACTGCAGTAATGTGGGCTTGGAGGTCATCATGCTGGACCAAGTCTGAAGACGATCCTTGTTACTCCTAAGGAAAGGGTATGCCAAGGAGAACGACAGTTGTTACAAAATGTCAGCGGGAAAATTTTAATTACTTAAGAGAATAGAACTATTCTGAACATCCTGGACTGTAGGAAACTCTGCACATTCAGGTTCTCCCTATGGGCTTGTGGATTCAGACTTGGCTCTGCATTTTGATAACCATTGCAGCTGTTCAGCTTTGTTGTTTTACTCTGGAAACAAAGATGCTCCTTCTGAAAGCTTCTCCACGGCCTCATAGTCCTAGTTGCCTTGGGGTCCCAAGGGACGTGGCTAGAATTTTAGTAACTAGTGCTCGTTCTGGGGGAATAAAGTAGTGGCTCTAAAATGTTCCTTTAATGTCAGTGATTATGGTATAATTATCTTTCCCGAAAAGAAAAAAATAATTACTGGCTCTGATTCAAAAAATAACAACACTTTGGCTATAAATCTCTAATTGCCTCTAAAAAGCAAAAACAGACATGTTTAATTTTTCTATCCCTTCTGCAACTTATCCGCTTTGTCTGGTGATTAAAGCAGGCGACAGCCAGTCAGGCCTGTTGGAATCTGGTCTTTCCCTGCCTCTGAGGGCTTTGGCTTGGCCCTCACAACGTGCTTGGCCCTGTTCAGTGCATCAGTATAGAAAACTGCTCTCCCTACCATGTAGGGATCTGCAAAGATTCATTCTACGGAGAAATTACTAAGACCCTGAAGATGTTTGTGTGAATGACAGTGTGGTCACTGCCTTATCACGATTGGTGACTATGGGTGGGAATTCTGGAATTTGTCTTACTTATTTCTCTTAACCTTTATGTCTTGAAGGTCTTCCAGGTTGGGATGTGCAGAATGCTACTCCAATTTTTGAAACCGTTGCCTGGTTTTCCATGGAGTAGCCATGTCTCTGTGGATGTCCACTAAGGCTGTTTCTAGTTTTTCCCTGTTACAAACCACGCTGCAGCCTGCACTCACGGGAGCCACCACGATGGTGGTAACAACAGCAGCAACAATTGGCAGACGCCTAGGAAGTGCTTCCTTACGCACCCGGCATTGTTGTTACCATCGTTGGTGTGTTGGTTTTACTCCTCACCACAATCCTGTGAGATAGGTGTTCCCGTTACTCGTACTTTATATTGGAGTAAAACGAGGTCCAGAGATGTTTTCGAACTTGACAACCACAACAGAGCTGCTAGGTTTCAGAGCTGCCGTATGAATTCAGGTAGAACTTTGTGGGTGTATATAAAACTGTTAAAATACAAGTTCCCCTTCCTTGGTTCTGTCTCCTGCCCAGATGGTGGCCATCACTCACACCCGGACCCTGGCATTCTCTTCCATCTCAGAGCTGCCTGTGTCTTCAGCTAGCAGTGCTATGCTGGTGATGCCCAGACTTCCAGGCTCCCTTTGCGTCTGCTTTGCTTCTCCAGCTCTCAGTGAGACACTGGCATACACTTGTAGGTTTCTAATTCCCAAACCCCCATTCTCTGTCATTCTTGTCTCCCTTAGACCCCTCATGGCACTGGTCAGGATGAACTCTCTTGTCAATCTGCCATGCAAATTTCAGCATCCCTCCCCATCCTTGCCCGTGCCCTTTTCATTGACTAAATCCTACCTGTCCTTTGCCAGAGCTCAAGGTCATCTCCTCCCTGTTACCTTTGCTGGCTAACCACCCCCACCTATATTGACATTTCTGATGCTTAAGGTTGTGAGTTGTGGTGTCAGAGTGCTTGGGGTGAAATACTGGGTCTGGGCTATTTAGCTTTGCTGGCCTTCAGCTTTTTCATCTATAAAATGGGGATAATAGTTCTTACATCATACAGCTATGAAGAATAAATGAGGTGGTTTTGTAAAAAATGTTACCTTTTTATTGTTATTTTACAGTCTTAAAACACTTCCCCCTCTTTACAGTCTTACCCTAGCCCTTGATTCTTCTATTTTAGGTGCTCGTTTTGGCTCTTTAAATTATGGGGGCGAGGGTCACCTGATACTTGTCCGTCGGCCAGAGAATCCAGCCAGAGTGGTGAGCAGATAGTAGGTGTGGTGTCTTCCTGAGCAGAGCATTGCCGAGAACGTGAGAATCATGAGGCTGAGCAGCTGTGCTCTCTGAGCTGTGCTCGGTTTATCTACGAACGAAAACATTTACCTACATTCTGGAGAGCTGTTTTCCAAACACCGTATTTCAGTATCTTCAGATTCTAAACAGTTTATTAATCACACTTCTTCCAAACAGTGGCACCTATTTTCCCTGGGCAGGTATTCTGTAGGCAGACATCTCACTCAGTCCAATTAGAATTTGCTGAGTAACACAAACAGTGATGTGTCTTAGTGGTATGTTTTATATAATCTTGCTTGGTTTTGGCAGAATCTACTCGATAAAAAATAAACTGTCCTTTAGAAAGTTATTTTAGACACACACACAAGCTGTGTACATACCCCGTAAATATCTGCTCCTTATAGTTCATATTCCTCCCAGGGGAGAAAGTGACCTAATTTTATAGGGTCATGAGGAGTTAAGTGAGATAATTGTGTGAATTCCTCATGAACCTACTGCCTAGATCTAGTTTTTATCCTATTAAAACTAGTCATTAGGACACTTCATGGGGAAGACGCAAGTTCTGAGTGGTAAGAAGGTACCAGGGTAACTATTCCCTAATTGCGAATAGAGGGAATAGTTACTCTAGTTACATAGCTATATATAGTTACATAGTTACCCTCGTTGTATAGCACTTACTATATCCCGTGACTATTCTAAGATATGGAGGTAGACATGCACCTGTTTGTTCCTTTCATTCTCATAAGAAATCCGTGAGGCAGTGTTCAGGTGAGGAAGCTGAACGCCAGAGAAGATGAGTAACTTTGGGGCAGAAGAAGGTGCTAGAGAAAAAGGTCAGAAAATAAATGTGCCCCAGATGACGGAGGCTTTGCCTTTGTAAAACTGGCCCTGAGCTCAAGTAGAGAGGACTGTCCACAGAGAAGGAGAGAGAGGCAGTGAAAGGGACTGGAAGACCACAGGCGTCAATTGCTTGGACGTGGGTGGGTCTTTTGGCCCAGCCGCCTCTTAGAAATGTGGCGGTAAGTGAGGTGTTAACCTTCTCTGGGCCTCAGGTTCTTCACTGGTACCTTAAGGGAAAGGTAATAGCCATTGTGTTGCTATGAAAAATAAATACAACAGTATGTAACAAAAGGATTAGTAGTTGATTGCTTCAAGGGGATAGCTTCCAAAAATATGTCCCTTACCATTTCGGGACCATCTCCGTGGGCCTCTAATATTACAATTAGGAAAATAATTACGTAAGTTTCAAATGTAGCCAAGGAAACCTGGAACAATTGTAACCATTACTTATATTCAACACATAGGTTATGATTTTTGCTACATTGGGTTTTCTTTGCCTCCTCTTTCTCCTTCTCTTCTTGCTCCACTGAAGTCTACTTCAGTAACCATCTCTAGAGAAATAGAAACATTTTCTTACCCAGGCACAGTAGAAGTGACAAAGTGAAACCTCTAAAGGTTGGTGATACCATACCTTTGGAAAATAATTTAAAAACATGATTTCTCTGTAGTTTGTGACTTTTTTTTTTTTTTTGTAAGAGTGATCGGTTTTGCGTATAGGTTTTGTTGTACTTCCTTTTCTTAAATTTATTTTTCATCAGGTAATATGCTCAAGATTTAAATAAACTCAGGTTCCGCGAGTAGTGACTAAAACACAGATGTGGGCATATTCTAACAAGTGTTGACATTTTACCATAATGGCTTGGAACTTTTTTAAGGGGGTAAATCCTGCAGAGGACAGATACTACCCTTTTCCCAGCTTTGGTTGATCCCATTCCCTCCCTCCAGAGATATAAAAAGAGAGTTCTGATGTTGGTTTATGACTTGGCTATCTCTGTGCGTTTTTAAAGACTATTTTTGGAATTAAGGCAGATGTTTTCTTAGGGGGGGTGGGAGGGATGGGGTGGCTAGCTGATGGATATTGGGGAGGGTATGTGCTAATGGTGACTGCTGTCAATTGTATAAGACTGATGAATCACAGAGCTGTACCCCTGAAGCAAATAATACAGTATATGTTAATTAAAAAAAGACAGATGTTTTCTTAGATTAAAATTCATACATGAAAAACATTCCTTCTTTCCTTACAGTAATCCTCAAGTAAGTAACATAACTACCCCCATTTTGCAGTTGCAGAGACTGAAGCTTCAGAAAGTCAGAATGATCTTACTAAGGTTACAAAACTGCTAAGCGGAGCAGCCAGTGGAGGGCGGTTGGTTTGACTTCAGAGTCGGCTCTGAGCACGCTGTTGTGACTGTTTTTCTTCCTTGTGAGCTGTAGAGTTCAGGTGAACGTAAGCTCTGGCGGAATCTAGAGCGAAGAGCAGATAGTGGCAAGCTGGCAGTCCTGAGTCCACAGACAGGAGATTTAGTGGGATGGAATGTTCAGTATGGAATTTAGGGCACTGACACAGCAGTGAGGAAGAAGGGAAGGCACTGCTACTCGGAAGTGTGCCTCTGAGCCTGTGAGTGAAGAACCTGAAGACAGAAACGGGACCGTTGAGAGCAGGGCTTCCCAAGCATGATCTCGTTTGACATGAGTTTGAAGTGAGGTAGACATCCCAGTTTACAGATGGGGACGCAGAGTCCGAACAGGGGGCTCCTTGCCTCGGCTATGCCCCGCCGTCCTCATGGGCTGTGCTGCAGGCTGCTGGAAGGGGTGCATTCCGCCGTGCCTGGCCTGTGGGAAGGTGAGGGTGCGGCCGCCCCTGCGCTCCGTTGCCTGAGACCCTGCGAGCCAGGCCCGCCTCGCACAGAGCGGCGGGCAGGGAGCTCGAGCTGGCTGCCCTGGTTGGGCCCGGGCTCCGGTTGCCCTTGAACTGACGTGAATGCCGTGACAATTGTTATCCCCCCAGACACGGACTGTGATGCTGACAGATGCAGGAACACTCTTCGGTGCTGTTCAGCTAGAACTCGTTTTCAGATACCCTCAAAATAAGCATTAAACAGAGGGGGTTTTGCAACATTCTGCTTCTGCAGGGCGGGGACACTTCAGAGCGTCCCTGTCCATACGACCCTTGTGCTGACAAGTGTGCTGGTTTCCGAGGCCGGCCCAGATGCTGTCTGTGTTTTCTAGAACATTAATGCATCCCCCTCCTTGTCCCAGTCACTGGCATTTCTTGGCATTTCTTTCTAATACGCAGATCGGATAGTAGAGAAAGGCCTGCTGGGGTGGAAGCCGCAGTCTGTAGGTTGGCCTTTATGCTTAGAATATAGGACTCCATCCACAGTCGTGACGTTGCTTTGGGGTTGCCGCTTGCAGTGTTGGCGAAGTTTGCTGCCGTGAGATTTAGCCGAAAGTGGAGCAGGGCCGTGCTCCTCACTACCAACAAGGCTGAAGCCCAGGCCCCACCTTCAGAGAACTCTGGTTGAATCGGTCCAGGGTGCGACCAGGTAGTGAGAGGCCGAAAGGCTCTCCAAGTGTTTACAGGTGCAGCCAGGGCTGAGAACTAGTGCCATGAACAGTGATTCTCAAGCGTGAGTATGCAGCAGAATCTCTCAAAGGGCTTGTTAGAACACTGGCCACTGGCCCTCACCCTCAGAACTTTGGGTTCAGTAGGTCACACGTAGGGCCTGAGGTGCTGCCTTTCTAGCAAGTTCCCAAGTGATGCCGATGCTGTAGTTCTGGGAATTCACTTTAAGGACCAAAGGCCTAGAAGGATCTTTCCAATGGCTTTACATGACTCTGTGAGAGAAGAAAAAAAAGGAATGCCAACACAAATACATAGTGTTGCTTTTAGTGGAACAAATGCTTTAGGCACAAGTGTTCAAATATTACACCTCCCCATTCAAAGGCAAGTTGGGCTGTAAGCTCTTTTCTTTAAATCAGTTAAATCCAAACTGGCAGGGAGCTAGAGACCCAGGACCCAAAAGAACTGGATTGGAGGCTGGTTAGAGTTAAAAAGAGAAGAAAATGCTGCCAGGGTCTATGGAATTGTTAGGCTAGCAAATGAGCCGTGGATGGGGGAGCTTCCCTGAGACACCTAGCTTGGAAACAGATGAGTGGCAGCACTTAACAGGGCTCTGAGCAGCATGAAATGTGGCACAGTCATGCAAAGATGAATGAAAAAACATGGGACTTAGCCCCCAAAACAGGACAGTTTAGCTGCTGAATGTATAGTCTATGACTAAGCGTGTGTATTTCTTATTTAAATGAACACCCTAAATTTCTTTTTATCTGACTCTTGGGGCTTCTCCTAGTCCCCTTTCATTCTCCACATGTTTTCTTCGGTCTTTTAGTGAAAAACTCCTTATGAAGTGTCGGAAGTTCTGGGACGCCATCTCTGCCTCTGCCCTGTCCCGGGAGTCCTCTCACTGCCCTGCTGCCCGTCTGTCTTCACCCAACCTTTCTGCAAGAGCGAGCCTATAAAAGCAACTGTTCTGTGTCCCATCCTCATGGCCTTCCAGGACTGGGCTTTGAACCCGAGCCGTGGCGCAGCTTGACTCACTCTTCCGTCTTGCCGTGCGGCTTCCCTTGAGTCAAGTGCACAGTGCTAGCTGATAGAGAAGAAAAGAGCCCATTCTATGCATCTGACAGACCCTTAATTAATAGGAATTGTGAACGCTGAAGTCATGCCCTGGCGCGGCATTCACCATTGTTGTCTTGGCTGTTCCTGCACTTGACAGAGCACCCCTTATTCTGCAATTAAATGAAAAATAATGACATTGCTTCAGCCTTAAGGAAGGAAATGTTCCAGTGGAACCTCTGGTTGATTAAGCTCAACATTATGATCAACAGAAAGTGATTGTGCCTGTGTTCAGGGGCGAGAAGAGATATGCCACCGAGCATGTGACTTCTCAGAGAAACGGGGCTTGCGAGAGGACGGTCCCCCGGACAGGCGTCTAGCTTTGTGTTTGAAGGGGGGCAGGTGCCTTTCTTCTCACCCTTCTCCCTCTCTTCCTGCCGCTCCCAAGTTCTTGCTCATCGGTTCTTGGGGCTTTCTCATGTTGGCTCGTGTGCCATTTCTTTGTATGTCTTCCAGCATCTGCTTTCCTGCTTTTTGTGTTATGTTTTGTCTTTCTGCTTTGGTGAGAATCACTTTTTCTTGACTTAGACACGCTGGCTTTCTGACATGTGAAATTAAAACAGTCGATCGAATTTTTAGCCAAAACAGGTGTTGAGTGGTTGACCCCTATCAAGTGGCCCACTCCAGAAACCTCATTTACTCTGAGCTTCTTTATTACCTCCTCATAATTCATTAGCTTAATAAAACGCATGTGTGAAAGGGCAGGGGTAGAAACCGCAGCTCTATGGTGTGTGGATGTCAGCCTGCTCCCTCCCCTGCCCCCATCCCAGGGATTTGGGAGGGTCGGGCTTACAGCGGGAAGGTCCAGCCTCCAGAACGGGGTGCTCCAAAGAACCTCAAATTAGTGCATGCCGTGGAGAAGGAGTCCTTCTTTGCTCTGACACATTGGGTATGCCCCTCTTAAGAAACACCACCCGCCCTCCCTTTAGTGGAATCCTAGGGACATAAAGTTTTTATATATACTACTTCATGATTCCCAACAGTCTCAAAATATCCAGTATTTTTTTGGCCTGTTACAGAGAATTTCCAGGTTCTCAAACATCATCAAAGAAAGCCCCAGACCCCAGGTCTTCTGGTTTAGGTATGTGGTGCTTTCTCTCACTAGCATCTTAGGTTGGCTGGCAGATACCAAAGACCCATAGAGGGAAGGGCTGGGGCAGTTATTATCCTAGTCTTAATTTAGGTTTAGCAAATGTCTGAGGCTCCCCCCACACCCCCTCCCCTTCACGTTTTCGCCAGAGCCCAGACTCATCTTGTGGAGCATTCCCCCCACCTCTTCATTCCTAAACCCCTGTGTATTATAAAGGAAATGAAATCCATATGTTTCTGATTCATTTACATGTAGCTCATCAAAATGTAGTTTTGTAAGAGCTCTTTGGTGTCCAAGAAGCATTTGGAGCCTTTTTATGAGACTTTTAAACACCTCCCTCCCTTTCCCCTTAGAACCAGGAAGTTGGGACTTGCCAAGAGTAAATAAAATCAAGCTTCAGGGTTGACTCTGTCTCTAGTCTGACCCACCAAATTTGAGCAGACTCACAGCTTCAGCAAGAACAACAAAAGACTCTTTACCCTTTTTCAGGTGCTACAGAAGTGGCACTAATCCCACTTAAATCCTTTGTGACCATGAATTTGGTCTGGTCCTCAGTTTCTCTTGGAGACAGCCGACTGACTCCACACAGCTCAGCCTCTTCCCTTTGGCCCACTGGGGAGCAGATACCTGCTGCAGAAGCTCAGAGGGGTGGTTCCTTGCACTGTTTTCCACCTCCATCCACGAGTGGGTCACTAATTTAAATCTTTACACCTTTGCTGGCCATGGATTCCTAACCGGGGCTCCCCTTTGCACCAGTGACTTCTGTCTCGCTGGGACAGTGACCGAGGCACCCACAGCTATAAACCAAGCTTTAGGGCAGCATTGCTTCATTTAATGACCTTTTTGAGTGCTTTTCTTCATCAAGAAAGGCTTATAAGCTTTAAGAAAGAAACTACTGCCATTAAGAGTCTAGAACTTCTACTCCGTACAAGCACAGAAATGAAATCAGTCCACTCTTTTCAGAGCTTGAGTTAGTGAGCAGTTGGGATTTTCTCTTTGGTCCTAGAGGAGATGAATTATATACAGCCACGCAAGAGTTTAGGATTTCTCCCCGGGGCTGTTGGGGTGAACAGGGTGGAAGGAGCTCTTACCGTCTTCTTTGCACTTGCGTCTTGTTTCCCTAATTCGGGATGGCGTTGGGCCTTTCAGGGGCCACAGGCTGGGTGCCTGGTAATGCAAAGGTGGGGAGTGGGAAGCAAAACCAGACCTGGAAGTTGTCATCCTGCGTTCCAGCTGCTGAGCTCAGACTCTTTCCCAAGTGTGTTTAATTTCCTCATGCAGACACGTACAACGTAATGAAAGTCGTCCACTCGTTCAGATGTGACATTGACTCTAAGGATGAGTCTGGAGAAGTGTGCTTTGTCTTCCTGTACTTAGAATTGGATAAAGTCCCATGTTAGTTTCAGCATGAAGATGATGCAATGATGTATTATCTATAAATTGTGTGTGTGTGTGTGTGTGTGTGTGTGTGTGTGTGGTATAAGTGGGGGCCCACTTTCAGTGGAAATTTTTTTTTTTCTCTCAGTGGAAATTTTAAAATACCAGCAACTGTAAAATGTTTCAGGCAAGTTAGAAAAGTCTGAATTAGGTCTTCTGCAGCTTTGAAGTCTGAGCACTTCAACCAAGAATCCCATGGCAGGGAAAAATCCATGACCAGTCACACGCGCATCGAAGCTGTCCCGTCACTGGCGAGATGGCATGGCAGCAGGGCACTTGGCTCATTTGGTGAGTTATTTCTCTTTAGTGAGAAGCTCTTACATGATCCAATGCAAGGGCTATGAGTCCATTGCAAAAATTATTTCAAGGGGCTCGAAGTTTGCCTGATAGACAGTGAGGACCATTGGCTCCATGAGTGGTGGGTGAGGTTTCCTTCATTGTGCACTGCCTCCTGCTGGTCCTTCTTGTCAGGTAATATAGGCCTCCTCAGGTTAATTAATAGATGATCAAGCACTCTGTTGTCTATTTAATTCCCCCCTTAGTCTGGAGTACTTTCATTTCCAGTGGAGAAGTACAAGTTGAGCTTCATCCAGTGAATTCTGACCAGTGTGATTCATTCATTGATTTATTCCTTCAGCAGATACTGAGTGCCTTCCCTGTGCCCAGCCTTAATTCTTGGGGCTGGGAAATGGTGTGTAGAACAGAGACAGTTTCTCCCTTCACACAGCTTCTGTTCCTGTGGGCATAGCTTACATTCTAGTGCTTACATGGGGCGTCACAGAGTCAGGTGGTGAACTTGGGCCTTGGACTTGGTTGAGAGAGAGGCGATGATTTTCTTCTCTACTTGCACCATGGCCGACATCCCTCAGAATGGCCCTGCCACTATCATGTGGAAAAAGTTGCCGCAGCACTCAGCAAAACCCCCATGCTGAAATTGAAGACTTTGAGGGAAAAAGCGTGTTTATCAGAATTTTGGTATAGCCACGAAGTTTAAAGATCTAAGGGGTTTTCCAGCATGTTCTGAGTAATTTCTAGTTGATGATGTCTCAAGGACTAGAACTTCAAGGGTGAGCCATATGGTATCTCTCTTTGTTATAGGTCAGAATGATCAAATATTGGCAATTCCTTATGGTTTCGTCTGATAGATTTTCTTTCTCTTAGTACCTCAAATGTAATAAGGACTTAATAAACGTAAGCAAAATTGCTTTGCATGTCCCAGGCCCTGAGGCATTTCTGAGTAGTCTAAACTATTTGCCCTTTGTCCATTTTGCAGTTATTTTATGTAGCTAAGTTGTAGAACATTTTTATTAAAACTTACTATTCATCACCTTCATAGCAGTAGCTAATAGGATTTTTCACAGTGCAATCCTCCCTTCTCCAAAGGATTTCTTAAACTCTCTGATCCTCTGATTATGATCTTACTGAGAAGGATGTTACTGGTGTCACCTCTTGTCACCCATTAAGGTGTTAATGAGAGGGTCCTGAAGGCACGGGATAAAGCAGGTGCATATTCAGCCCTATTAGCCCTGGAGGACTTCAGCTTATCTGCTCCCCAGGCCCTGTCCTGAGACACCAGGTGTTTGGCTGGTGAGCCCAGAGGGGCTCAGTAGATGTGAGCGGTTATTTTTATTACTGCTATTAAATGTCAGTGTAGTCAGTGATAATTGTAATAGCATTGGATGGTGACTGATGGGAGCCACACTGGCCGTGAGCAGAGCATAATGTATATACTTGCGGAATCACTGTGTTATGCACTCGAAACTAGTGTAATATTGTGTATCAACTGTACTCCGAACTTAAAAAAAAAAACAAAAGCCAGTGTAGGTAGGAATGCTGTGAAATGAACAGAATATCTAAGTGGATTTTAAAAAAAAATTCCCTTGAAAATGGTTTTTGTTGTTATTTATATACATATGTGTAAGTATTTGGAGGTGGGGAATACACTGTGGAGATTTTGATGAGAAGGTACAGTCTTGGGTTCAGTGTTCATATCAAATCTCATGCACATTGTAAAATCTGTAAAGGAACATGCCCATGGGTTGATGGCTGGCGCATAATAAACCCAGAAAATGTTTTTTAACGGTAACTCCAACAGCTATTTCCTTCCTCCTCAAAATGAAATAAAGTACCTGATTTTATGAGATTTTTCTTTTACTCATTTAGAAGCCATCTTACTGACTCATTCTTTCCAGGAAAAAATCCAGGTAGTGGCGATTCTAGGTAGTCCGTGGAAAAAATACAGTGAAACTGGGTGTGTTGGCACCATGGCATGGTGGTACCTTTGCATGTCTGTCTTTCTCTGCAGTAACCGTCAGTGTTTACTGTTCAGATAGACATAACAGTTTAAGGGGTGCCCGACTGCCTCAGTTGGTAGAGCATGTGACTTGATCTGCGGGTCCTGAGTTCAAGCCCACCTTCAGGCATAGAGCCTGCTTAAAATCAATCAGTAAGTAAAGGCAACAAATATATGTAACGGTTGAAGCTGCACTGTTAAATAAAAAGCAAGGTTTAACACATATGTGTCACGTGGTCTCATCTGTGTAAAACAGCAGCACCCATGGGGCTAAATTGTGCCGAGAACAATTGGAAGCCCCCAGGTAACTGCAGTGGAGGAAGGAGTTGGGTAAGCACAGGAAACTTAAACTAGTTGATTATACATGTTTTATTCTTCCAGTTTTTTTGGATAACGAGCACGTATTTATTTGGATGGTAACAACTAAAAGTGCTGAATCCGAGTTAGGCAAGTGATGCTTTCTTTTCAGTGTGCATGTTAACGTACAGTTTTAATAGTCTGTTTGAGATGTTAAAGCACGAGATAGGCTGTGTTTCAGCCCCAGGGACGGACTGTGCTGAGCTCACTCCCTACGGTGAACTTCATTTTGAAGTAAAATAGTTGGGCCGGTTTTATAAAGCATGCCTGTGGTGTGTGTCATTGCCAGCTGCACTGAGAGCTATCCCTGGGAATAACTGTGGAAGAGGCAGGAGCCTGAAGGAAGACGGAATCCTTTATCTATTAGGAATGCCTCTATTTTTAAGTTTTAGTTAAGACTGGAAAAAAAGAAAGAAAGAAAACCCATACAGCCAAATCACATTTGCAAGTTTCCAAGAGTAGATTTAAACTCTGAATGAGCTGCCCTTGGTGTTTTCAGCATGATTCCATTTTGCCTAGTTTTACGAAAGGGAAACTCCACCCCCACCCCCCGTCTCTCAGATGCCACCCCATCTTACTGCAGGAGCTGCCCTTGCGGTTCTGAGGAGTGGTGGGCCAGTCAAGGTGGATAAGGCAGTTCTGTTGAGGGCTGTTGGAAGATGCCATCTCCTAGGTGCCCCCCTCACAGCGCTGACCTCTCAGCTGTGGGGTTCTGGGTTTGCCTGTCTGATGGACTTGGATCCTGGGACCCCTCTTGGCTCTGGGTGTTGTCTTAGCAAACAGCTGCTTCGTTGTACTTGGAACGATAGAAGGTTGGACCCTTTACATTCCTCTGAGGATGTTGACCATCTTAAAGCTGTCCATGGATATAAGCTTTGTGTATTTGCAATTAAACAGGTAAAATATGAATCCAAGAGTAAAACTTGAAGGGGCCAGAAGTGCCAGGTGCTTGTAGTGCCCATAGCAGAAAGGCACCATTTGTCATGACTGACTCCAGTCTTGAAGGTGACGTGTTTTGGGTTCCATGAAGTACCAATTTCGACGACATTCCATGTAACTGTGTGAAGTTAATATGTGTGTTTTTTTGTACAGTGATTGTCAACAAGTGAGTCTTAGAAAGACCTTTTTATTGCACCTTGGTCCATGTGAATGATTTGTTTAGGTTTAACATGCAAATCTTCTAGAAAAATCCATTGCTAACAATTCACTGACACAGAGTGATTGGGCTGGGATTGAACCCTGGGTGATGTGGTGGTGGTCGGGGGTGGGGAGCATTGTTCTTACCAACACAAACATACCCGTGTGTTACTGCCCAGGCACTGCTGACCTGCTGCTTTCCGGTCATCCAGAGAGACCAGTAAAATATGTCCACTGATTTCTCTTGTGCTTTACATTTCTCTGTCCATAATTATTTAATCATGCCATCAAAGTGGGAATTTTCTTGTGTACTTTCCTCCCATGTCATTTATAGAACTTTGAAGACCTGCCTCAACATTGACCCCATTGTTCATAGTTCCCTCTCCAGAGAAACTGCAGATTACTCTTATCTTCTGTTTGTTTTCCCCCTACAAGTTTAGTTTCCGATGACATCTCTTTCATCAGAGCCCTAGAATATTTCCAGAGAGTTTTCGAAAACTAGTCACTCAGGTACTACTCTTTTAATATCCTACTCTGTTGAAAATATGTCAAGCACCCAAATGTTTCTAGCATTTGCAAAATTTTAGATGATTTCAGAAAGGTGCGAGATGAAAATAAAATCAGAGGTGGTCTCTACACCCTGGGCTTAATGACCAATGAAATGTATTGAACTGAACTCCACTGTGTAAATACTCAGTGTTTGAAATGGCTACATTGCCACTTAGGGGAAATCAGTGTGGGTTTGGAGACACCTGGAAAGACTTTGTGGCAAAGGTGGGACTTTGACAGATGGTTATTAGGGCTCTCAAAAAAAAAAAAAATCTCAGTGTAAGTCCAGAGTGTGTACATCATATAACAGAAAAAGACTGGAAGGAAAATGATAGAATGCAAGCCCAGGGGCAATGCCACATGTAGTGATTTAGAGCCTGAGCCTTGAGCCAAAACACCCAGCTCCTCCTCTTACCAGCCATTGGACCATGGATCATGTAACTAAAACTTACGTTATTTCTCTCTCTGAGCCTTGGTTTCCTTATTTGTTCTTAAAAAAAAAAGATCATTTTGGTGCATAACTCATACGCTTAGATGGATTAAATGAATTCATCTATGTAAAGAATTTAGACCACTGTCTTCTGGCTTACAGTCAGTACTCAGTAAGTATTAACTAAATTGGGCATATTTGAATGGTGAAATTACGGGAAATTCCAGTCTGTTCTTCATAGTCTTAAATTTTTTAATATTTTCAACAGTGAACATGTGCCTTTGATAGGAGAAAAATATTTTTTTTTAAGTAGGATCTGTTAGTAGGTTTTAAAAATGTACACACCACAGGTGAGTCACACTTAGGTGACTGAAAAGCCATTTAGAGCATATTTTCATGAGGTGAAGCAACATTTTTTCTGACATTCAACTCAAATGCCTTATTAACCTCCATAAATGGAATTTATAAAGTTTATCACAAGTTCCCAGAACCTCTTTGCTCCTCGAGATATGTTAGCATACATCAGGATAGGTACTCCGTGGCCACTACACTAGTGATGGCCAAGTGCCTTCCAAGATTTGTGTAAATAGATGTCTTGGCAGGTAATTTAGTTAACTGCAATTGTTTCCAAATAATACTAGTTTTTGTACCTCCTCAGAGTAACTGTCACAAAATTGTAGTATCCAGTCATTTATTATACCTTTGAGCTTTATCATTTTATAAAATACCATATGTACCCAAATGTAGACCAATTCCAGCATTTCTCCAAGAAGAATAAAGAACAGCTTTTGTGTGTGTGTTGTTTTAGAAGGGGCCAACCTCAATATATAAACTTCTATAGATGCAGATGAGACAGTCAAGTGTTAATGCATCATATAAGATGTTTCAACTCTGCATATTTAGGATCTCAAATAAGTCACACACAAAATAATGTCTCTTTTTTTTATTTAAAGATTTATTTATTTTAATAAGAGGGAGAGCGAGTGGGGGTTGGGCAGAGAGAGAGGGAGACAGGCAGACTTCCCACTGAGGGGGGAGCCTGACATGAGGCTCCATCCCAGGACCCTGAGAGCGTGACCTGAGCTGAAACCGAGAGTTGGCTGCTTAACCAACCGGCGCACCCAGGTGCCCCAAAATAATGTCTTAAATTAGAAATACTGCCTTTTTACTATTATATTTTATAAAACTGTTTCATTAAAACTTCAGTTGCATATTTAACACCAATGTCTTTGTCGTCTCACGAGAGCTGCTTTTTTCATCCTGTAGTTTTCCAGAGCATACCGTCTGCATTTTTGTCTAAGTTGTCGGAGGCACAGCACTTCTTGAATCATCTCTATCACGGGACCTTTCATCCTGAACCATAAATCCTCATCCAGGCAGCATTTCAACATACTTTCCCATTCACTCTATAAAACTGTATTTGTGCTTTCTGCAATTAACCATTTATTGATTGCTTTCAAAATTAGTCTTTAAAAGACTGATTCCCAGTGAATCTCTTAGAATTACATAGAGGCACCCACCGGGAGTAAATAGTAAGTCTCTGTCATTTTTTTTTCTTTTTTTTTTTTTTTTTGCCTTTGGTTTCAGTTACCTCTTGCCGTGTACAAAACCATATCCCTGTCTGTTGCTTAAAACAACAGTGGTGTGTAATTCCTCGTGGTACCGTAGGTCGTGTGGGCTGTTCTTCCATTAGCCTCACCTGGATTGTCCAAATGGCCACCCGTACAAGCCTAGCAGTTGGTGCTGAGTGTTGATGCGTCCCTCTCTCCATGTAGTCTTTCCTGCTCAAGGAGGCCAATGCAGGTTTTTTGATGGGCAGTCTCAGAGCATCGAGAGGGAAGAGTAAAAGGTGCAAGGTCTTGAGACCTCAGAAGTCACCCAATGTCACTTCCCTGACATTCTCTTGGTCAAGTTAGTCATAAGGCCAGCCCAGATTTGCACCAAGGAAATCGATTCTACCTCTTGATGAGAGGAGCAACAGAGCATTTGTGGCCTTTCTTGGCCCACCACAACCTCTTTTTTAACTGATTCTCTATAGTGAGATCTGTAAGCATCCCAAACACCCCTTGGGTAAAATGTATTCAAGTTACCCTACCTTCCCTAAATGTCACTTCCATAAATATGTTGTGGTTCAAAACTAAGTGGTTAGGAGAGTGACCTGTAATATGAAAACCTATTTAAAGGCTCAAATGGGAGTGGACTGCTTAGTCTGAGAAATAATTACCTGACGTTCTATTTTAATAAATACGGTAAAGTCAGTGATGCCTGCCCTTGAAGAAACACAAGTTCCTTGCCAGCCTTGAAGGACAAGGGCAGGTTTGGGGAAGTGCTGGTGCTCCCTTAGAGGTTGGGGGTAGGACAGAACTGTATACTGCTCCGGTCAAAGCCCATGGGGCTATTTGTAAAAATAACATTTATTTAGGAATATGCTTTTTTTTTTTTTTAATCAAGAAAGCCTTTTGTCCAATGTGTGTCTTTGCATAAGCCATTGGTGTAAGGAACTTGTGAGACACCTTAAGAAACACAGCCCTCTGGATGAGGAGATCCATCATATCCCTCTGATAACAAACCTCTCCTGTGCCTCTGCTGGGTGGCTGTGCGGGCTTAATGACCAGGTCTCAGAGCTTGCCTTTACCTACATCATCGTGTAAGATTAAAACCAGATGAAAATCTAGTGTTCGATGCAGGAGAAAAGTGGATGCGAAACAAGGCTTGCACAACCCTTAAGTGCTTTCTGTTGCCAAGGGTTAACTGTGTTGCCTCACGTAAGGAAAGACCAGGAAACTACTTGGAATGAGTGGTAGCATCAGGAAACCACAAAAGAAAGGGCTCGACGTCATAAGTGCATATTTAAAATGCACCGTACACGGCGTTAAAGTCAGTCTGCAATTTTTGAATTATGCTTCCTGTAAAAGTACATCAGGTAAATACGTGTAATTGGAGTCCCTGGTGTTCTGGCTAAGCTCATTTTAAATAACTTCAAAAAACTAGAGTGCCTTCTTTAAGGAGTATTATTTTGATTTGAAAAAGGCTCTTCTCTGCTGGTGAGACTGCACAGAATTGAGAGAAAGGGAGACTGCCTCATTGTGCTTGAAGTATGTATAATGTGTGTATGTTCTGGGCAAGGAAATGAAGTCTCTACTTTCATTCAGAAGCAATTAGAGGATGTCTTTGTGGCTGCTGGAAAACAGATGGAAGACTCCTGGAAGTCTAAAGTGTAAAATGAAGGTGGAAAATTAAAGTAGAATGCATCGCTGCATATCCTAGATCTTAATGTAACAGCCCAGGCCTGGGACAAGTGAACACACTTTGTGCACTTCTAGTTGTAAATAGTGCTTTGTGGATTCCACGTGACCATCCCTACTCAAGATTTGATAGAGCATTAAAGAACCATTTTGGTCCTGAAGCCCCAGTGGTGAAGTGAATGCTGCTATTGAACATGACTTAGGAGACACCATTTCCTTAATCACCTACCTGTAATTTAGGGACTGGAAGGAGGATCCTGTGTGTAGAGTGCCTCATGTGGTCTTCAGCTGTCCCTGTCCTTAAATCCCCCATGGTGGCAGGTTCTACACAAGGAGAACATGAAAGAAAGACCTCCTGTGTCTCTTAGAGAAGGTAATCGTTGAATCCTGTTGGCCGTTCTTTAACTAGTCTTGTCTAGATTTGATAGTGTTCCATAAAAGATTGAAAGTCAAGACTGTTGCCTGGGGCTTCTTGATGCCAAGTATCAACCTGTTCCCAAGTATTTGACAGTTTTGCCTTGGAGATTAAAGCCATCTGGTCAATTAAGGCAAACTTATCACTGTATAAGAGTAGACTAAGTACTATAACAAATAATCCCCAAAATTCAGAGGTCCTACACAATAAATATTTATCACTTGCTCCAATTGAGGGTCAGATATGGTTCAATAAGGGCTTGAGGGTCTGTCCTTCACCACAGGTGAGGGACCCAGGCTTCTCCCAGTCTTGGAGCCCACCTTTTCTCGGTCTCCTGAATCTCTCCACTTGGAAAGCCAGTGAAGGAGAGGAGAGGTTTCTTTGGGCCAGGCTTGGAAGTGATGCGTATCACTTCTGCTCATGTTCTCTTGGCCAGAACTCTTGTGCCATGACCTCAGCGACCTGTCGGAGAGGCTGCATGGAACAGTGCAGTTGCCAGACAGTGCAGTGTCTGTGAACACTGGGGGTGTGGGTCCTCGCCTTTCAGTGGGGAACCAGACGAGAGGGGAATCGCCCTCTCACATGTGGTTACAAATCTTAGCATCAGCAATAGGGGGCCTCGCCAGTGGACCTAGAATGATGTGCAATAAAAAAGACTTGAGACGTAGAAGAAATTCTCCGTAAGTGTAACATATTTCTTAGAGTGGTCAAGACCGCTGTGTCTATTACTTCTACACCCGATAAAGTAGTACCCCTTGGTCGTATTTCCCTCCAGGTGCATTCCCTCTCTGGTCTCTGATGCAGTGGTTCATGAGCATGGGAAACATGTTCCTATGGAGAACCTGCCACCATGGGGGACTTAAGGATAGGGACATCTGAAGACCACATGTGGCATTCTAGACACAGGACCCTCCTTCTAGTCTCTAAATTATGGATGTTGGTTTCAAGAAACCTTTGTCTCTTAAAATAAGTTCTCAGTGCTCAGGATTTGAAGCAGCTGGAAATCTTTACAAAGGGGCCGAGGTTTCAGATGTGCGTCTGAGTATTTCCTCACTGGGCACCACACATGCTCTAGAATGACACACATACCTGTCATGCCAGCAAAGCCACATCCTCAGTGTCAGCCCCGGGAGAAGTGATGGCTGGGCGGTTGGGGCGGACTCTGGACCCCTGCCGGCTTTCTACGGGAGAGTTAGCCGCGGGAATTTTCCCTGTACTTTCATCTGGTCAGCCCTGACCATTGAAGGGACTCTAGGAGAATTTGATAAGGAGCACTGAATCTTTAGATCGTATTAATCAGTCAACTTAATGAAACCTTCAACATCTCTTGGATGTACATTTGATACCTGGGAGTCATGAAATAGACCAGACGCCATGATCTGTCAGAAATGGCTGGTGTGGCCTACGGCGACACAGACATTTGTATTGATTACTGTGATAAAAAGTTGTAGCCCAAACAAGGAAATTAAAGAAACATTCCTTGGGGTTTTTCTTGAGTCAACTTAGCATCCTGAAAAGATTCTGGCTTTTGTATCTGTCACATTTCTTAAATTTTGTGTGTGTGTGTGTGTGTGTGTGGTGTGGCGCGTGCATTTAAGGGAGCCTGTCTACATCATATCATACTTTCTTTTTACATTGATGTTACAGTATATATAATTATGGAAAATTTTCAGATTCATATCCTTGTAAGTTCTTCCACTCCCTGCAGTTGAATCCTCAGCCGTGTCTACTGCGGGGCATTCCTGGAGTCCGCACTGCCTGTTGGTACAGTGTCCCACACACGCGGGGCCTCATAAACCCCACTCTGCAGTCGGCTTCGAGGTACACAGTACGTGCCAGGTCCGCACTGTACGTAGCAACAGATGACATGGAGGACAGTCTAGGAAATGCAGGTTATGAAGTGTGCAGTTACTCTTAATCATGGGCCTATTTGGACCTTGATTTGTTTTTATGCTGCCTCTGCCCAGGTGAAACGTTCACAAGATACTCTATCCCACAAAGCCAGTTCTGTGGATGTGTGCCTGCTTTTATCTTGTCTGGGACCTTTGCTTTCTCTTCCAATGTTGAGACTAGGAGGAGGGGTCCATGACTTCGCTGAACTATGTTGGCCTTGGCCGTTACTGGGCCAGTTAGTCTCCATTCAAGTGCAGAGAGTGGAGACCTTGCTTACTGTTAAGGCAACACCAGTTCTGTGTTTACATGTTTAATAACAGCATAGAGTGTGAGGAGATGAACAATCGTTGCACATCGATCATCAGAGTCTCGTTCTGCTTAGGCTAAGTCCTGCTGCACTAACATCTTCTGAAAAGCTCAGCTGCTTGCAGCAACGGTTTGTTTCTTGCTCTCGTTATGTGTCCGTCCTGGGTCAGCAGCAGCTCTGTTCCATGTGCTCAGCCTTCTAGAACCTAGGCTGGAGGAGAGGCCCTCTATCTGGGACATTTCTGTCTGCAGGCAGAAGGAGAAGACAACATGGCAGAACCAGGTAATGGGCTCAGATCTTCTGCTCAGAAGGGGCACACTCCCTCCCAGCCACATTTCATTGCCAGGTGATTTGATCAAGTCTGACATCACCAGGACAGGGAAGGATAATCCCTCCTACACACAGGGAAGGGCAGCAAATATTCTGAGCGATAATTTAGTCTACTGCACTTGGCATGACACAGTTGATTTTCTCAGTGCTGTCTTTTGTAAACTAGAAGTGTTTTGTAGTAGTTGGGGTCGATGGAATGATATACTCTTAGAAACACAGAAAGGGGAGCGCCTGGGTGGCTCAGTTGGTTGAGCCACTGCCTTTGGCTCAGGTCACGATCCTGGAGTCCTGGGATCGAGTCCCACATCGCGCTCCCAGCTCCATGGGGATTCTGCTTCTCCCTCTGACCTTCTCTCTCATGCTCTCTCTCACTCAAATAAATAAAGAAAATCTTAAAAAAAAAAAAAAGGAAAGAAAAGAAAAGCACAGAAAGGGAATCCCCACTCTTTTCTAATTCTCATTGCCATAAAGATGATCAAGAGTCTTCAGTGCCCATAAGTGTTACCTACAAGATGTAAGGAGAAGACCAGGCAATGTGGGACAAGCCTGGCAAAATGTGAGCCCGCAGGAGGGGTAGGGCTGCCTGGGCAAGGCCGAGGAGCTTCTGCTACTCGGTTCACAGACTCCTTGTAACCCTTGACCCACGATTTTCTGAACCTCCAGAGATCTGATCACTGTGTTTTCCCTGCTTCCCCTCCACATATTCCTTACCAAAAATGTCCCATCCCGTGAGGTGAATGGAATGAGTCTGTTCCTTTCAACAGCACTCTTTTACGAGTCAGTATATTAACACATGAAAGACGCAGTTGACTAGCTGCAGAATTTACCTCCAACGATGTGGAGGTGTCCCAATTGAACACAGAAGAATTGGAATTTGAACCTCCACTGGAGTCTTGACTGCACATAGGAAAATATTGTTGCCCAGCCAATGAAATTAGCTTGGCTACAGAATGAACCAGAGTGTGTGATTCATTCACTCACTGATCCAGCCATTCATTACTGTGTGGCAGGTGCTGTCGTAGGTAATGGCATGGGAGGCTACAGGATGCTGGGACACCCAGGAGCCCTGCTTTCAGGCACTGACATTCTGGTGGGTGTGGACATTAACGATCTATCATCTGCTCACTTGTATATTCATTAGCTATATTCAAAAGATAATTTATTGATTAATTATTAGATCCCGAGGACTTGGCAATGAAGGGAATGGGTAGCAGTTCAGCCCTCATGGACCTGCCATTCTAGTGGTGGACAGGTAGAATATAAATTAATGAGTCAGTGCACAAGGTGTGCAGTGATGCTGAGTGCTAGGATAGAAAGTAAAGGTAAAGAAGGAAGGGAGTTTGGTCAGTGGGGAGTAAAGGCTAGGGACTGCGTGTGCTGCTTGGCGTGGAGTGTTCAGGTGAGATCTCATTGAAGGGGTCACAAGGGAGCAGAGACCCAGAGGCAATGGCAGTGATATTCGTGAAACATATCGCAGAGTGAGGGGACAGAAAGTACAAAGTGGAAGCCCTGCCGGTACTATCCTTCACTGATGGCTTTGCTTCCCTCTGTCCTGGGCTGCTCACTTGGTCTCTTACGCCTTTGTAAGACCCCCCCTCTTCTAATGCAAAGGCAGCTGGTGACTTTCACAAGGATAGCAGTGGGGGCTGTGGATGTTTGGGGGCTATTGTGTCCTGTCTGCAGCGTATGTCACCGAGACAACGCAGGTAGGCTATTTCTACTACCTCAAGTACACCGGACTGCAGCGCCACAAGATTCCAGGCTACTTTCTAAAAATAAAAAATTGTCCTTTGACTTCATAATGCACTGTGGTTAGAGGTTTTCTCAATTTTTTTTTCTTTGCATTTGTAGCTGAAAATAGGCAATGGGTTGATATACAGTTAAAAACTGCTTGTGCAGCTCTGTAAATTGAAGCTTGTTCTTGAATGGGTTAGTGTAAGAGGGAAGAGCTGGAAGTTCTGTGAGCAAGTGTGTGCTTCACAATGGCTCTATTGTCAAATGAAATTAAGGCAAATAAAAATCACAACTGGCCTGTGCACTAATTTTGGATTTGGTTGCTTTTGCTTTAATTTCTGCCAGAAATAAGCATTAGGAAAATATGGAAAGTTGCTTAAGTTAATTAAGAAAGAGTTCTGGATGAAGTTATTGGACTTCTTTTGTAAAAATACTTCGTTTGATGTTGAACTTTTCTTCTCGCTTTGATGTCGAAATAATAAGATTAAAATCAACTTTTTTTTAAAGTAATCTCTACACCCACCGTGGGGCTCAAACTCAAAACCCCCAGATCAAGAGTCGCATGCCCTACTCACTGAGCCAGCGGGTGCCCCCGAATCAACTTGTTAACAGGGTAAAACCTATAGATAGAAGAAAGAATCAATGAGTGAAGGCTTCTGAAAAAGTTTGTCTTACTCTCTAAAAATTATCCTTATTATTTTTTTTAAGATTTTATTTATTTATTTGACAGAGAGAGATCCCAAGTAGGCAGAGAGGCAGGCAGAGAGAGAGGGGGAAGCAGGCTCCCTGCTGAGCAGAGAGCCCGATGCGGGGCTCGATCCCAGGACCCTGAGATCATGACCTGAGCCGAACGCAGAGGCTGAACCCACTGAGCCACCCAGGTGCCCCTATCCTTACTATTTTTAAGAACCGCTCTGCTTGCAAATACAGTTAGTGGCCAGATTGATGGCTTCTTCCGACAAGTGGCACATCACGCCAGAGGGCTGAACCGTGCATTGGAAATGTGGTTGAAGGACACTATCCTTTCTCACTTCTGAGATGACCACATTGCACCACTAAGCTCAGAACAACAGACTTGGCAGCGCATACCGTAGCAGGTCACATGGAGATCCGTAAGGCCACCTTCCCCAGGACCTAAGAGGCCCCTCATGCCAGGTCAGCTTTGTGCTGTTACTGTTTCTAGGCGCAGGTCCTGTGGTTTTGGGGAAAGCTGGTGCAGTTTAAAGTTGAGACTCTGGTTCAAATCCTGATGCTGCCTGGCTGGGGAAACTTAGACAAGGGCTTCCCTCTCCTAAGTATCTTTTTCTTCTTCTTTTCTTTTTTTTTTTTTTAAAATCTTTCCAACCGGAGTGGTAATATTACAGTTTATAATGAGAACCGAAAGGAGATGATGCGTGGAAAGCACTTAGCCTGGTACCGAGCACGTGCTGCTCCTTCTTGGTTCTTTACAAATACCGGGAAGATAGGAGTTGCAACTCAGGTTTCCCTGCTTTTTGGGGGGGGTCATTTCCCCAACGGGCATCCCGTAGGCTGGATGTGGCTAAGAGAGATATTTGGTCCAGCTATCACTGTGTCTGAAAATGTTTGGAATTTGATGCCAACATTTAAAATTGAGAGGAGATTCTTACAGAGAAGTCTGGGATTCTGGCTCTTAGGAAATTGAGACTCTGGCGAGACTACCCTTGTTCCACTCCTCCCTGCATGACCAGCAGTCAGTGGGAGCTGAGAAGTGGTGGCTTCGCTTAAGTGGAGATGAGATACGCGGACCACCCCTCCCTCCGGCATGTTTCTGCCTGCTCCCCGAGGGCATCTAAAGGCTTAGCAGTACCCAGTCCAGACGTGAGGCCGACTGGACTCAGCAGATGTGTCTGTTTTCTTTGTGTGGCACGGACAAGTTGGGAGGCTACAGATGGGCGTTGAGATGTGTGTGGCTCTGATGAGGAAAGGAGGAAATGCCTTGTACACCTTCTTGTGACTGAAGAAGAGGCGCCTCCTTCCAGGGAGGCTGTCAGCTTGAGTAAAAATGCAGTTTGGGCAGCAACTCATCAGAAGTAGTGTCTGGGAAAGGGTTTGGGGCCTGGGGTTGGAAAGAAGGATCAGCTCCTACAACCAACCTTTGAGTGGGGTGATAGGTACACACCCAGGTCACTCAAGCATCACACAGGCCAACCTGGTAATGTTAGAGATCACGAGTGGGGAAAATTATTGTGACACCATCAGCCGAATAGGGAATATGGCGTATGATGGAGAAGGCAGGATTCAGTCAGTTCAAAACAAACAGGATAATTCACTATTAAACATGATTTGGAACAGATCAGCACTCTTGAGCAAAGTCAGGTACTTAAAAATCGTATAGGACCAGATAGATTCACAGGTGAACCAGCGAGGAGGAAGGTGGAGGGGTGGACAAGTGGCGGAAGGGGAATGGGTGGTACAGGTGTCCAGTTACGGAATGAATAAGTCACGGGGACAGAAGGTACATCGTAGGGAATACAGTCAGTGATACTGTGAAAGTGACAGAGGGTAGCTACGCTTGTGGTGAGCAGAGCATAACATATGGACTTGTGGCATCACAGTGTTTTTTACCTGAAACTAATGTAACATTGTGTGTCAACTGTACCTAAGTAAAAAAATTAGTCTTGTAATAATCTTTTGCATTTCCCTGGCTTTCTTCAAAGCTTTATACTTTTCTGGTTCTTCCTTACAACCTGCTAAACTTATCACAGTAAAGTGACAGAAGAGTTGTCCATTAACCTCCTGGTCCATTCAGTGAATTAGTGGGGTCTTTTCCTCAGAATTCCAAAGTTTGGGGGTACCTGGGTGGCTCAGATATTTAAGCTCGTGACTTTGACTCAGCAGGCTCCCTGCTCAGTGGGGAGTCTGCTTGTCCCTCTCCTGCTGCCCCTCCCGCTGCTCATGCTCGTTGTCTATCTCTCTCACACTCTCTCAAATAAATAAAATCTCAAAAAAAAGAATTTCAGAATTTTGATTGATTACGTTTTGAAGTACATAAGAAATAAATATAAAGTGAAGATATCCCCGATTTTCTCCCTAAGAAATAAATTCAAGACTTATGCCTTAAAGTTACATAAAAAATTTTGATCTCTTACTATTTAAGAGGCATGTTGTACTTCAAATGACATCTACAATTTTGTAGGCCATTTGGGTCTTCTACTTGACCTAGGTTTAGCATAACCTGGTACATTGGGACTTTTTAAGAAGATCACTTTGATTATTTTGACTCTTTTTTTACTCTCAAGGAACCAAGAATCACCTTGGTTTTCATAAAAATGTAAATACATTGGCATTGATCTTGAGGATATTAATAAGTAGTTCTCGACTAGCATCCATTTCTGTGCAGGATTTTCTAGGGAACCAATGCACAATCGTGGTTTTTTCGTTTGGTAGTGGTCTTAATTTTTATTGTGTAAGTATGTAACCGCTTAATTTTTATTGTGTAAGTATGAAGTCATAAAAAGTGTCTACACCGTGCTCAGTAAAAGAACCAGACCTCTCTTGACATCTCTGTCGCCCCTGTTCCAGCATTCCACTGTCGACTTCAGGCTGGTGGGGAGCACAGTGGATCAGAACCGCCGCGGTGGGGCCAAAACGTGCCTGCTGGAGTGGGAGGGGGATGTGTGTCCTGTGGCTTTGCAGTGGGCTTTTGTAGCGGTTATCAGCCGAAGAAATGAAGTAAACGGGTAGGAAAGAAAGTCATGCTAATAACGTTGATGATGTTCATGGCAATCTTGTAGTACAGAGTGCTCACGTGTCGCACACATTGTTTGGAGGGCTTGCTGGGCATTGATTCATTGAGTTCCCACAACCACTGTATGAGGAAGGGGTTCTTCTCTCCTGTTGACAGGTGAGGAGCTTGAGGCACAGGCTGGTGGAATGACTTCCCCAATTAGGGCTGTTAGTGAAATGGCGGAGAATTTAGACCATCCAGTCCGGCTGGTGTTCTAAACTCCTGTGGGCCCCTTTATAAGAGGAGCTGGAGAAAATGCTCTTCTTTTTAGAGAACTCGTAAGTCCATCAAGATGATCTTGTTCTACCCGCCATATTTCAAAAAGGAGTTCTTATTTTCCTTGTCATCGCCCCCCCACCCCCCAAGACGAGCGCCGTTCCTGTATCTTTGCTGTTCCCTGGTGCCCCCTTGCGTAACAGAGTGTGTTGCGGATGGAGTCAGAATTTGCTGGCTTGACCTGGAAATGGGTGATCTGGGCTCTATCCGGGAACAGTGAGGCAGGAAGAGCACCAGGGCACCAGAGGCAGCAGTGCAAATGACTGGGGGTATAAAGTAAAAGGCAGGGTGAGGTCTGAGGGTAGAGAAGAGCATGCAGCACAGACCACAGGCCTGCCATCTGCACCCCGTGTCCGGGTGGGCTGTGCTCACTTCACTGTTGTCTTAATCTTTGGAAGAGCAGATTGACATGCACACAGTGAGGGGCAGAGGTACAGGTCGGATAACTTCTATAGTCTCTGCCTTACAGGTCTTGAACAAGGAGTAGAACTCCGAGCAGCCCCTCAAGGTCACATTTTTGAGGTTGCCAAGTTCAAGTTTAATGGAATAATAAAGGAAGCCCAGCTGATGTAGGAAGACAGTGTGTAAAATTCTTTCCAGCAGATGTGCTTAATTTTTATTTGCACTCATGGACCTCAGTCCCAAATCATCGCTCCCCAGCCCTAGCCATGGGGACATAAAACAAAACAAAAGCCTCTTAAATATGTTTGAGTATATATTACTCTTGTCAGAGTTCTTTTGGTGACCATAGGTTGCTCAGCAAGTTTTATCCCTCTTTGGATTAGATGCTTCTTACAGGGTTTTTAAATAATCTCTATTAGCTGTTTGTTTCAAAAGAGTTCTTGAGACTAAAAATACGCACTTTTCCTTGTGTCTTTCTGCCTTCCTCCCACTGCTTAAAGGCAGTGATGCATAGATGTCTGTGTCAGATATAAAATCCAATTAGAGAACCCAGTCCCATGGGAAACATTCCTGATTCCATTTCACTAGCCTGTAAAAATGCTTCATTTTGTTACTCTGTTTTGTTTTGATCGCCATTACATGGCAGTATTAGGATACCAACATAATTAATAATGCAGCCAAAAATAGAGTGAAGAATGATGTTTAGTGCGTAAATCAGCAGAAGTTGGAATCATCTATGTACCTTCACGATTGCATATAAAAGATATTCAGCTTTTGGAGTCATGTGTTTATTTCCAACAGTTTCCTCAAGTCTCTGATCTTCCTTGGGCTGGAATGGGGCCACAGTCTCTTCTTGTGGCATCAGTCTAATTTTGGCAGAGCTGTACTGTCTATTTCATGACTTGTCTAATCCTTATCGATCATTCCTTGCCCATTGCCCTCTTGGCCAGTATTCTCATTGAAATGTTTTTCTCTACAGCAGTAGTCTTCAAGCTCTTTAGCAAGCTTTCCTGACCTTTGGAAGGGAAGCTATTTGGTTTAACCTTCCTGGCACACTGAATAAAAGCAGCCCCGGGCCTTTGAAGGATTAACCAGCAGATTTTTAAACCACCTTCTTGAGCATGCCTGTTTCTCAGGCGGTTATAGGCCAGGAGGAATCCAAGGTGACTGACCATGTCAGTAATAAGGAGTGATCTTGCCTGCAGCCTTTCCAGGCTGTGGTGAGCAGCCCTTGACCTCACAGCCCCCTGCCCATTGACCTTGACCTTCATAGCGCTGAGTGATTTGTCCAGGTATCTTGTGTCTGAACATAAGCCAGGGGATTTAGGGCAGTGCTTGCAATCTGCCCTCATGAATGGAGCCTTACTCAACAGCTCATCATGGGGAAGAGTTACATGTTTTTTACATTTTGCCCAATCCAAGTAAATAGGGGTTTATTTCCATCATTTGGTTTTTAGGTCATGTGGTCTTTCTGCGTAGTCTGGGACATGGCCCGAAACGTGATTTTCTTAGGATTCTCCTTGTATTCTTGGAACAGTGCTAGCCCTCATTGGTCAGAGTTCTGGTCAGTGAATCTTTCTAATATTGGGAGTGGGCAAATTCTTTAAATAATTAGTTGGACTACTTTAAATAGCTCAAAGAAAGATAGCCACTTCCCCTGAAACAGCTTTTTTCATGAGTTTGAGAATTCTTTTTTTTTTTTTTTTTTAAGAGGGGGATGGGGAGGAAGGAGGGGCAGGGGAGGACAAAGGGAGAGGGACAAAAAGAATCCCAAGCAGGCTCCACACCCAGCATGGTGCCTGACGCAGGGCGGGAGCTCACAAGCCAGAGATCATGACCTGAGCTAAAACCAAGAGTCAGGTGCTTAACTGACTGAGCCACCCCATGAGTTTGAGAATTCTAAGAACAGGTCAGAATGTATGATTTTTTTTTTCCATGCTAAATTTCTAATTTAGGAATTGGAAGTGGCCAGGTTGGCAGTAAGATTCTAGTACAGATGGGATTTTTGATTTTTCATATTGTATCGTAAGACAATGTAGAAATGTATAGGGAGAATGGCCTAATACAGTACCTAGTGAACACTCAGCATTTTAACTGCCCTATAATTTGAAAGCGAAGCAGCTGTTTCTAAGGGATTCTTTTTTTTTTTTTCTCCTCCAAATAGATTCTTAGTTGATGAGCTCCAGGATAAGTGTAGCTTATGGCCTTAAAAATCATTTACTGGTTTACATCCCCTGGAGAGGATGAAGAAATAAGTAACAGAAGTTACATGTTTTTCAGAATCTGCTTAATGCCAAGCCTGTGGGAGACATTCTTCCATATATTACCTCCTTTCATCTCTATTATCCCCATTTCACAGAGAGGAAAAACCAAGGTTCATGGGGTTTATGGGACAGGACAAGAGAACATCCACATCATACCATATTCATAATTGAATAAACATTGTTTTATGTCTATAGATTTGTTCTTGTTTGCTTTGTTCCTACCCCAGGTTGGTGTGAAAACTCTCAGGAGAGATGTACTGGAAATAATGCCCTGAGTTGAAGCTGGTGGAGCTGGGACTCAAAAACCAGAAGTTTCTAGAGTGTCGTGAGATACCAGAGAAGGCATTGATAATCTCTCTTAATTCCTTCTCTGTGAAGTGGATGTAGAAACACTTCATGGGTTGTTGTGAGAATACTCAGATGTAATTATATTAGAGTGTATTGATTTAGTAAGTATTTGAGCATGTTTTAGTATGACACCTGTGCCTGGTACTAGGTATACAGTTGTGAATAATAATAGTGCTCATTTATGAAGTGCTTACTGTGTGCCAGGGGTCATTTTAAGTGCTTTACCTATATCATCACATTTGAAGTTAACTGTAGAAGACAGGAGGGTAGGTGTTATTAACCCTGTCTCCACGTAAGATGTGGAAACCACTACCGAGAGAAGTTAAGTGACTTGCCGAGCTCACACAGCCTGTGCGCGGTAGAGCTAGGTCCGAACCCAACAATCCACCTCTAAAACCTGCATTCTAATCATGACACTGTAGGTCTGTGCTCTGCTGGCACAGAGGGTCCCTGCTCCCCCTCACCCCCCGAGGAAGCTCAGAATCCAGCGGGGAAAGGACAGAACATAAGCAAACATGAAGAACATAAAAGCAGCACACTGTGCTAAGTGCTTTGAACGGAGGATCCAGTGAGATGAAAGGGACAGGCAAGTGGAGCTCAGTGAGGCCGGTGAATCTGGCCAGGCTTCTCTGGGTGGGTGACATTCGAGCCAAGATCTGGCAGAATTGCAGTTAACCAGGGGGCCAGCCGGGAGCAGAGGGCTTCAGCAGAGGCGACGGGATGTGGTGTATGAGCCCAGATATGGAGGAATCTCTCTACCAGGGGGTCCTATAAAGTAGCTGTTCAAAATGAGTGAACATGGTTACTGAGAAAGAATATTTAGATCTTAAAAGCTACTCACAATCAGTAGAAGAAAGATTCTGCAGCTGCCCCTGGGGCTGTCATGTTTTCTCTCTTTTATTACATATGTTCAAATGTATAAGCATGAAAGAGATTTGGCCTTTTCATGAACGCCTCTAACTGGCCACATGTCATCGTCCCCTCCCGTCTTCCAAATGTGGGAGAACAGAATAAAGGAGAAGTTTTGAAGTTGTGCCTCCAAATATTTCCTTAGTGGTCTTTTATGGGGCATGGTCCCTTAGAACCTGACATGTATTCATAAAAAATTATGTTCTTGTGCCTTTACATACATTCTTAAAAAAAAAAAAAAAAAAAAAGATTTAACAGAGTCCTAATTCTGAGCAAGAAAGTCCTCAATAGAGCATAGTAATTGTAAATGCCGAAACCCGCTAGGCATAAAATTAATGAATGCTAATTTATTTGAGCTGTTTTTCACAGAGCAGCATCAGGCAGGCCACCAAAAATGTTTCCTGAAAAATCTTTGTGTGAGTATTTACCCGTGCTTCTTGATTCTGCTGCAAGAGGCAACGTTTCTTTTTTAACCAAATGATCGAAAATCACATATCTCTTGTCCCTCTTGTGGTACGTTTTACCTCCTGAGCTACACCAGCTAGTTTCCCCAAATGTAAAGTAGAATTATGTTCACCTTTAATTTGCATGACTGGTTAACCATGTCACTAGCCCTTGCTATTCCTTTATAAATCGCAATTAATTAAATTAGAACGTGCCAGTGACAACATACCATTCTAAATATAGATTTGGTCAGGGCTCTGTGGCCCTGATCAGGGGGAAAAAAATCCCTTTTATTAGACATTGCTGATCTCACATCAAAGCAGTGTGAGAAGATCAAGTTCTCTTTCATTTTTAATAAAGGGGCTTTCTGATCTCCAAGGGCACACCTGACCACACTGCAGCCTGCCACGGCAGCCTGTGATGAGTGGTCTGTGGAGGTCACAACCTACTTTCAAAGGTCACTGCTTTTTCTGGACTTGCTGTGTCTCGTGCAGCTAATTTGTGAATCAGATGGAACTTCAAATCTCCCTGTGATTTCCTTTAGGCTGCTAGCACTAATATGCCTCAGTGCAGTTTTTAAGCATTTTTTTAAAGCCTGATTTTGAATATCTTTGGGAGAAAGGCGTTTTGTATTACAGGAAAGGAAAATATGTACATGGCTTCTATTTTTTACTTAAATTTCTGTTTTTTGTTTTTTGTTTTTCCAAGTCCGTGAGGTAGACGGTCTCCTAGTCTCCAAAAATCTTAGATACATTTGCAACCTTAACTGTAAAAGGGACGGTAGTCTTCAGTCGCCATTTCTCCCTTTTGCAGGATTATAAATTAAATGAAAAGTGAGCCCTTCTAGTCCAAAATGTTTCCCAAACACCAGAATACAAGTTTGCTGTGAACAGAAAGGTTCCTGGGAAGGGTAAGAGTGACCTCTGGTATCTATCCGTATGTAAGAAATATTTCACAGTCCTAAAACTGTTCCTTGCTGATTTGTAAATCCAAAGACTCAACTCCCAGGCTCCTAGCTCCTTTTAGAGAACACGTCGGATCTTTCGCCAGGGTCTCCGTGAATGTGCTCCCTGCCTATTCATTTCCTGCTGCTTTTCCAAAGCCTCCTGCTTCCTTTCTGCCAGTTACATCTGCTCAGGCCTAAATGAAAGCAGCTTCCACCAAGCACTGGCCAATGTCTGAGCAATGGGAGGGCTGTATGTTATTCCGCTGTGTGATACTGAGGTGGAGGTTTGTTCCAGCCTCTTCCATTCCTGGAGTTACGCTGCCAGATTTCTCTTGGGACCTTTTACCAACTGTTCTGCTTTTGTGGTCCTGTTTTTCACTTTTTTGAAGTATTACGATCCATATTTTTTCATGACATTCCTTCGTGCCCCTCAGTAACACTATTTTTCTGCAGAGAATTATTACACATTTCTTTTGCTGTTTGGTATTTTATGTTTATGTATGTGTCTGAATGTACATGTACCACTACATGTGTGTGTATGTGTACATATGTGTGTATATGCCTATGTCTATATATACATACATATAGCTATTGTACTTGGTGACTATTTAAATAGTTTTATAGTTCATTATAAGGTTTTCTGAGGTAGTCTATCATGTTATTTCAAGATCATGAGAATTGTTTCTCTTTCAAATACCTCTTACCATTTTTTTTCTTGTCATATTTCATTTGCTTGAATATCTTTATCATAAGATTCTAATGTTTTAGACACTCATCCTTAAGGTTTGAGTGAATTCATAGTTAGCAGTTATGTCCTAGAGTAATAATTCAACTTTCATCATTAGGCATAAAAGCTGCAGTCTGATACAAGTAATTCATATTATTTATTTTTTAAAGATTTATTGTTTATTTTAGAGGGACATAGTGAGCAGGGGGAGGAGCAGAGGGAGAGGGAGAGAATCCTCAAGCAGACTCCCTGCTGAGCATGGAGCCTGACATGGGGTTTGATCCCAGGACCCTAAGATCATGACTTGAGCCAAAACCAAGAGTCGAATGCTTAACCAACTGAGCCACCTAGGCACCCCATAAGTAATTCATTTTAGAGGGGAATATCAAAGGCGTGTATCAAAGTGAAATAGTCCTCCAAAGACAATGAAGAAAATTATGGTAGTTCCATTAATCAAATGCTTACTAGATGTCAGGTACGAGCTTAAGAGGTAAAAATGCATTGTATTATTTGATTCTTAGAACAACCTTCTGAGAAAAAGTCTTGTAGTGCTCATTTTACTGCCAAGGAGACTGAAGCTTAGGAAGTAGGTAACCTGTCAGACATTCTTCTAGCATAATGAGAAGTGCAAGCTCTCATGGGTCCAGAGTCTGCTGCTCTACACCACTAGGTTATATTGATGTCCGTGCCCCATGGTGGGGAAAAAAATGTCTTTTGTTTTCATGTCAGTGATTAGAAAGTCTTAACTCTACTTGTGAGGAAGATTATATTCTGATAAATATCTCATGTTTATATCATTTTGTGTTACTTGATAGTAGGGGTCAGCAGACCTTTTCCATAAACGGTCAAAGAATAAAAATTGTAGGCTTTGGGGGCCAAGCTATTTCTGTCACAACTACTGAACAATATTAATATAGCACTGGGGTGCCTAGGTGGCTAGTCAGTTAAGCATCTGCCTTCAGCTCAGGTCATGACCCCAGGGTCCTGGGATCGAGTCTCGCATCGAGCTCCTTGCATAGCGGGGAGCTTGCTTCTCCCTCTGCCTGACGCTCCCCCTGCTTGTGTGCTCTCTCTGTGTCAAATAAATAAATAAGATTTTTTTTTAAAGTTTATAAAAAAAATACTGACAAAGCCCTAAAGCAGCTGTTGATAATACAGAATTGAGTGGGTGTGGTTGTGTTCCTATAAAACTTTATTGATGGACACAAACATTTCATATAATTTCACACATCACCAAAAAAAAATTTTTTTCTGGTCATTTCAAACCTCATAAGCCTTCTCACAACAGCCCACAGACAAAATTTACTCAGGCAGCTACAGTTAGTCAACCCTGCTTATTAACACACTTAAGTCTTAGAACTTCAGATAAATGGAGAGGTGTGCATTTGACTGGCACTTCTACAAATCATCCTTCTCGTGATATTGATTGAACAAATATTTTGGGGGGCTGACAACTGCACAGCAGCCCCAGCTTGGGCAGCAAGGATACAGAAGATGATTAAGATAACCTTTGTTTTCGAAGGGTTTACAGCCCCGTTGGAGAGAGGGGTAGCAGGGTAGAAGTGGTAAAACATAAACAATTGTGACACAATGTGAAAAATAGAGCAGAGTACGCATGGGATCGTGGATGCCAGCAAGCACCTGGTGAATCACAGGTTCTCTAGAATCTCAGACCCTCTATTACTGCCTCCCTGCAGTGTTTTGTAGAGGATAAAGTCTTTTGGAAGAGATTCACAAGTTTGTAGGTCATCTGATGGAATTCCTGAACCCACACTGCTGTGCTGGAGATGATTCAGACCCCGCAGAGCAGTGAGTACACCCAGCGTCTTTTTAATCCAGTGCCATCTGCCCGCCGCCCACTCCTCCCAAATGCACATTTTGGTCCCTCTGAAGCTTGGCGAAGCTTTGCTCAGCTGATCTAGCGCCTCAAAAATGAGAATGAATGGGGGATGGGGATTGTGCACTGGCCCTGGAAAAGGTGTCCAGAAGCGTGAAGTCTTACGCTATGCCGTGCAGCGGGGAGGGGGCCAGCGGCACTGCAGGCACACTGACCAGTTTAAAGAGCCTACCAGCAGCAGAACGCTCCCCAAGGACAGAGCACTTGGGCAAAGCTTCCCTGTGCTTGTCTCCTTTTCTTTTTTTTTTCTTGCCGACATGTCTTGCTTGAATTAAACTCTTGACTCTCCCATGCCAGTTCCTTGGTTGTGTGCCTGCTGGTTTTTTCCAGCCTCCAACTTTCAAACCAGGTGCAACCCACTTTTCCACCAGCCCCTGTGCTTCTTAAATGTAGAGCTTCTGCAGGCTCAGTCCCTAATACCCTGCTTTTCCGGTGTTTATGCATTCCCCTCGGCTGATCTTATCCTCACTTGTGGTTTCACTACCATCTGGGCCCTGATGGCTTTCAGATCAATATCCCCAGCCAGACCTGTCCTCTGGCTTTCTGTGTCTTCCTCCAGCTTTCTTCCCATAAAGCTCATCTCTTCCTCTGCAAGACCTGTTTTCCTCGACTCTGCCTCCATTTCCTTCTCTCTGTCCCTCAATCTTTCTCTCTCTCTCTCAGTCTCTCTATACTTAACCTGCAAGTCTTTGATAGTCTTTCTTTTCCTTTGCCCCATTCTTCTGCTAATCTAGATCCAAGTATCAGGTAGCCTGAATTTGAGGTTTGGCTATAAGGACAACTTGAATTCCATTCAAGGAGTCTTTTACTTTAGTTCACTCATGATGCAGCTCGTAAACGGCCCCAAGGATATACACAAGATAGAGTGGCTACAGGTGGCTCTCCTCTGCCTCTCTCCTACCCTCATGCCAGTGATAGTTTCTCAAATACAAATCATGTATTCCTTCTGCTTAAAACCTTCTGTGGGTTTCCCTCTGCTTTAAAAACTGTCAGGTATGGAATGCACGTTTTGCACTGCATAGCCCTGGGAGGCATCCTTCTCATCATTATCTGTATGAATAGTGCCTCCTTCAGTTGTGCAGTGCATAACCTATTCTACTGTGCATGACAGCTCTGGCTCACAGGGTCCAGCAACATCTACATGTAGCTATCTAATGCCTACATGTAGGCTACCTACATGTAGCTACCTAATCCAGTTTTAGGTACACTCTGCACACTCAGGTACACTCTGCACACTCTACCAGCCTACGTGTAGGCTACCTAATCCAGTTTTGTAAGAGCTAGAGATATCTGCATTTTATAAAAACAAATTAAATGATTGCATCTACCCATTTCTTACTGACATTGAACTGTACAAGCAGCACATGAGCACATTTTTCTTGAAAATCTTTGGAAAATTACAGATCTGTCCAAAGTCCCGTTTGATTTCCCCTCATCTCTGCCCCAGATATTTCTTACCAGTTGCTATTTATCCCTTTAGACTCCATTCTGCATTTACTGGTAGAATATACACTTACTAGGGTGGTCCCCCTCCCTCTACCATGAATGACATAATTGTGGGTCTTCTGGCCTACAGCTTGCTGTTTTTCTTTGAGCAGTGTTGGACGTTCTCTCCATTCTGGCGCATGGGGATTTTGCTGACTCTTAATTGCCTCTGAAATCTATTACCTTCTTTTCCACCCTGTTCTCTGCCTGGGACCCAAAAAAACAATCCAGTGCTCTTGGGCTTCTGAATGGGTTTGGCCATGGGAGTGCTGTGCAGGGTATCAGGGTGAGAGAGGGAAAATGAAGTTGCAGGATCATGTCTCACCTTCTCCCTGAAAGGTTATCTCAGGTTGGCTATGGCTGTAGAGGGAAGCTCACTGCACCTCTCAAGGCACACTCTGTAGGAAGTGGGCCCGGACGTCGTAACAGCCCACTCTTCTTGGTCCTGTGATCCTCCTCCCATACCTGTTTTGTAGGTCAGCCCTGTTTGTGTTAAGTATGTCATCGGTTTCCTTGCTACAGAAATATACTTCACTCTTTTTTTTTTTTTTTTTTTTAAGGTTGGGGTGTGTGTGTAGTAAGATATATATAGAACATAAAATTTACCATCTTAACTATTTTTTTTCATTTTTTTCTTTTTTATTGTGGTAAAATGAGTGTATAACACAATATACATTTTAGGAGTACAAAATTATAATTTGAGATCGGTATTCATGATAATGCGATCACCTCCAAAATTCTTGTTACCATTCATCACCATACACTTGGCCACCTTGGCCCATTTCACCTAAACTCACAACCCCCTTCCCCTCTGGTAACTGCTAATCTGTTCTTTGTGTCTGTGAGTTCTTTTGTTTTTGTTCACTTATAGGTAAAATCATACTGTTTCTGTCTTTCTCTTCTAATTTCACTTCACATTATATCATCAAGGTCTATCCATGTTTTCACAAATGGCAAGATTTCATTCTTCCTTGTGGCTGAGTAATACTGCATTGTGTGTAGTCCCCACGTGTTCTCTACCCACTCATCTGCCGTTGGACATGCAGGGTGTTGCCGTATCTTGGCTACTGTAAGCAATGCTGCTATGAACATCGGGGAGCATATATCTTTTTGATTTAGTATTTCTGTATTTTTCAGATAAATATCCAAGAGTGGAATAGCCGGATCATGTGGTAGTTTCATTCTTAATGTTTTGAGCAATCTCCACAAACTGTTTTCTAGAGTAGCTGTACCAATTTCCATTCCAACCAGCAGAGTGCAAGGGTTCCCTTTTCTCCACATCCTCACCAACGCTTGTTATTTCTTTTTGATGATAGTCAGTCTAACCAGTATGAACTGATACCTCACTGTGGTTTTGAATTGTATTTCCTTGATAATGAGTGATTTTGAGTAGCATTTTATGTGCCTGTTTGCCATCTATAAGTTTTCTTTGGGAAAATGTCTATTCAGATCCTCTGCCCATTTTTAAATCAGGTTATCTTGGGCCTTAAGTATAAATTTGTTACACATTTTGGATGTTAAACCCTCTTGGGTACATAATATACAAATATCTTCTCTCAGTAGGTTGCTTTTCATTTTGATGATGACTTTCTTTGCTGTGCTGAAGCTTTTTAGATGTAGTTCCATTTGTTCATATTTTCTGTTGTTTCCCTTGCCTTTGGAGTCAGATCCACAAAAACATCACTAAGACTTATATCAGGAAACCTGCTGCTTATGTTTTTCTTTTAGGAGTTTTATGGTTGCAGGTCCTACATTCAAGTCTTTAATCCATTTGGACTTAATTTTTAAGTATGGTCTAAGATAGTTGTCTAGTTTCTTTCTTTTGCATGCGGTTGTCCAGTTTTCCCAGCACCATTTATTGAAGAGGCTATCCTTTTTCTATTGGTTCCTTTGTCATAAATGAATTGTATATGTGTAACTCTATTTCTGGGCTCTTGATTCTGCCCTATCGATCTGTGCATATGTACTGTTTTGATTACTATAGCTTTGTAATATAGTTTGAAGTCAAGGTACACGATACCTCCAGCTTTGTTCTTTCTTTAAGATCGCTTTGATTATTCAGGATCGTTTTGTTTCACATAAATTTTAGAATTATTCTAGTTCTGTCAGAATGCCATTGAATTTTGATACAGATTGCATTGAATCTGTAGATTGCTTTGTGTAGTATGAACATTTTAACAATATTGATTCTTCTGATCCATGAACATCAAACATCTTTCCATTTATTTGTGTCTTTAGTTTCCTTCATCAGTGTCTGATAGTTTTTGGTATATATAGATCTTCCACTTCTTTGGTTAAATTTATTCTAGTTATTCTATTCTTTTTAATCCAGTTCTAAATGGGATTGTTTTTTTAATTTCTCTTCTGATAGTTTGTTATTAGTGTATAGAAGCACCACTGATTTCTGCAGATTGATTTGTGTCCTGCAACCGTACTGAATTCATGTATTCTAGCAGGTTTTTTTGTGGAATCTTTAGCATTTTCTGTATGAAGTGTCATGTCATCTGCAAATAGAAACAGTTTTACTTCTTCCTTTCTACTTTGTATGCCTTTTATTTCTTTTTCTTGCTTGATTGCTGTGGACTTCCAACATTATGTTGAATAAAAGCAACAAAAATTGACATTCTTAACTTGTTCCTGATCTAAGAAGAAAAGCTTTTAGCTTTTCACTCTTGCATATGATGTTAGCTGTGAGTTTGTTATATACAGCCTTTATTATCTTCAGATATTTTCCCTCTCCACTTTGTTGAGAGTTTTTATCATAGATGGATGCTGAGTTTTGCCAAATGATTTTTCTTTTGTTAAGAAAATGATTGTCAACAAATGATTGATCATTTGTTAAGATGATCATATGATTTCGATCCTTCATTTTGTTAATGTGGTGTATCCTGCTGGTTGATTTGCAGATGTTGAAGCATTCTTTCATCCCTAGAATAAATCCTACTTGAGCATATTGTATAATTAATTTAATTAATTAGAAACACAGAGAGAGCACACATGAGCTGGGGGAGAGCCAAAGGGAGAAGCACACTCCCTGCTGAGCAGGAAGCCGGAGTCAGGGCTCCATCCCAGGATCCTGAGATCATGACCTGAGCCAAAAAGTCAGACACTTCACTGACTGAGCAACCCAGGCACCACATGGTATAATCCTTTTAATATATCATTGAATAAAGTTTGCTATTTTTGAGTATTTTTGCATCTTTGTTCATT
Source organism: Potos flavus (assembly GCA_028534135.1). NCBI lineage: Eukaryota > Metazoa > Chordata > Mammalia > Carnivora > Procyonidae > Potos > Potos flavus. The sequence goes on along the minus strand of CM052898.1, from coordinate 34,479,066 downwards.
AAGTATATTAGCCTATAATTTTCTTGTTTTGTAGTGTCTTTGCCGGGTTTCATATCAGGAGAATGCTGGCCTCATAAAATGAGTTTGGAAGCATTCTGTCTTCAGTTTTTTGGCATTTTTGAGAGGGATGGATATTGAATGTTTGGTAGAATTCACTAGTGAAGCCATCTAGTCCTAGACTTTTATTTGTTGGGAAATTGTCCATTACTAATGCAGTGTCCTTACTAAAAAGTGTCTGTTGAGATTTTCTGTTTCTTCATGATTTAGTCCTGAAGATTATGTATTTCTAGGAATTTATCCATTTCTTCTAGTTGTCTAATTTGTTGGCATGTAATTGTTTGTAATAGTCTCTAGGATCCTTTTTACTTCTGTAGTATCAATTATAATCCCTACTTTTTCATTTTTGATTTTATTTGACCCCTTTTATTTCTTGGTTAGTCTAGCTAAAGGTTTTCCAATTTTGTTATATTTTCAAAAAGTCAATTTCATTGGTGTTTTTTGTTTTTTCTGGGGCTTTTGGGAGGGTTTTGTTTAGTCTCTTTTGATTGTAGTGTTTAGTTCATTTATATTTAAAGTGATTATTGATAGGTATGTATTTATTGCCATTTTGTTAATTGTTTTCTGGCTATTCCTTAGTTTCTCTCTGTTCCTTCTTTTTCTCTCTTCCCTTTTACTTCAGTGGCTTTTTTTAGTGTTATGTTTAGATTCCTTTTTCATTACCTTTAGGTATTTGCTCTGAGTTTTTGCTTTGTGGTTACTATTACATTCACATATAGCCTCCCATGTATATAGCCGTCAGTCCATTTTAAGCTAACAGCAACAAAAATTTGAGCACATTCCAGAACGTTATATTTTTACTCCCCCACACACCCACATTTTGTATTTTTAATATCACATATTACATCTATTTTTTTATGCCTACTTTAATTATTGTAGTTTTAGTTAATTTTATTATTAGTTTTGTCTTTTTTAACCTCCATACTTTCTTTATAAATGATGGACTCATTCTACCTTTACTATATATTTACCTTTTTCAGTGATATTTTTACTTTTGTATAGTTTTTGTTGTTGTTGTTAATGCCATTTTTTTCGGCTCATAGAAGTCCCTTTAACATTTATTGCAAGGCTGGTTTAGTGATGATGAACTCCTCAAGCTTTTGCTTATCTGGAAAACTCTTGATCTCCCTTTCCATTCTGAATGATAACCTTGCCAGGTAGAGAATTCTTGGGTGGAAGTTTTATCCCTCAACTCTTTGAGTATGTTCTACCACCGCCTTCTGGCTTGCAAGGTTTCTGCTAAGAAATAGGCTGACAGCCTTTTGGAGTTTCCCTTATATGTAACACTTAATCTTTTTTTTTTTTTTTTTTTTTTTGCTGCTTTTAAGATTGTCTCTTATCTTGAACGTTTGCCATTTTAATTCTAATGTGAATTGGTGTAAATATCTTTGGGTTCTTTTTATTTGGGACACTCTGCTTCCTACACCAGGATGTCTGTTTCCTTTTAAGTTAGAGAAGTTTTCAGCTTTTATGGTTTAAATAAATTTTCTGGCTCTTTTTCTCTCCTCCTTCTGGGCCATCTATAATGTGAATATTATTTTATTTGGTATGGTCCTAGTGGTCCTTTAAGGAATCTTCACCTTTCAAAATGTTTTTGCATTTGGTACTCTGTTTGGGTAATGTCCGCTACTCCATCTTCCAATTTGCTGATATATTCTCCTGCTTCATCCAGTCTGCTTTTGAGTCCCTCTAGCATATTTTTCAGTTCAGACACTGTATTCTTCAGTTTTGTAACTTCTGTTGCTTTTTTCTTTTTTCTGTCTCTTTGTTGAAGACCTCACTGTGTTTTTCCATTCTTCTGCCAAGTTTGGTGAGCATCTTTATGACTGTTTCTTTGAACTGTTGATCAGATAAATTGCTTATCTCCAATTCATTAATTTTTTTTTGGTGTTCCTTTGTCTCTTCATTTTTCCTGACTTGATGTGTTTGTTTCTGTGTATTAGGTGAAGAAGCTGGCTCTCCCAGTCTTGACGGTGTGTTTCATTCTGTTGTTCTTTGCAGTGCCTTAGGGAGTAGTAGCCTTACAAGCGTTGTCTCTGCAATGGTTTCAGTCCTGTAGGCCCAGAAATGCAAGCCCCCGTGGCCAGCAAGGCCGGGTGTTCAAGGATGTCCTCTATGAGCTGCATGAACCTCCTGGGGCTCAGGAGCTGGGGCATTCCTGCTCTTGGGGTCTGGCAGGGTGGAGGCCACAGTAGCTTGGGGGGGATGGAGGCAGCAGGGTGAGCACAGGTGCTCGTTGTGGCAGAGTGGGAGACGAGGTGGCTGAGCCCTGGGTGAGGTCTGGTCGATTATAGGGCAATGTGGGGGTGAAGCAGGTGGCACTAGAGAGGTAGATGGAAAACACCAAAAATAGCATCTGCCCACTCTGTGCCTAACAAGGAAGAAGAGGAGTTTAAAAAAAAAAAAATGGTGCTCACTAGTGCCTCTGTCCTGGGACAGAGCTCCCTCTGACCCCTGCCCCTTTAGTGTATTCCCTAAGACTAATCGGCCTATCTCCCTCACACACAGATGAATGGAGTCTCAGTTTCCTACAGCCCTCTGGCTTTCCTGTATATTAGCCCCACCGATTTTCAAAGCCAGTAGCTGTGGAGGCTCACTTTTCTGGTGCAGGTCTCCATGGGCTGGAGTGCCTGACGCAGGTAGGACTCAGACCCCTCCTCAGAGGAGCTGTGCATTTGTGATATCCCTCCCTCTTGTAGGTCACGGTGCCAGGGATAGGTATGGGGTCCTGGCCAAACTGCTTTCCTGCTCCCCTTACAGGTCTGGATGTGGCTTTTTCCTTTTTCTTTTTTTGCCTGTGTGTGTGTGTGTGTGTGTGTGTGTGTTTTGTGGAAGAGTTGTTGTGTAGTCTGCAAGTCTTTTGGGGTAGAATTGTTCTGTATGGACTTGGAACTTTGGTGTGTCTTTGGGAGGAGGTGAGCCTCAGGATCTTCCTATGCCATCATCTCGAGTCCTCTCCCCTGGTGTTAATGATTTTTAAGGTGCAATTCCGTGATGTACTTTCACATTGTCGTGCCACCGCCACCACTGTCCATCTCCAGAACTTTCTCATTGTCCCAAACTGAAACTCTGCTCACTAAACAGTTCCATTTTCTTCCTTCTTTCCTTCCAGCCCCTGGCAATGTCTGTTTTACTTTGTGTCTCTCTGAGTGTAACTACTCTGGCACTTTTTAGAAGTTTGGAATCATACAGTGTTTGTCCTTTTGTGACTGGATTATTTCACTTAGCATAATGTTCTCAAGGTTATCCATGTGGCGTATGTCAGAATGTCCTTCATTTTTAAGGCTGAGTAATACTCTTTGGTTCATCCCTACCCCCTTTTGTTTATTCACCTGCCAGTGAACGCTGGAATTCTTTCACTTTTTGACTGTTGTGAATAATGCTGCTGATATGAGGATGGGTCCGCAAATATTTCTAAAAGACCCTGCTTTTTATACTTTGGGTATATAGCCAGGAGTGGAATTAATGGATCATATGGATCCTTTGATCCAAATGATCAAATGGATCATTTCTATTTTTAATTTTTTGAGAATATACCATATTGTTTTCATCTCTTATTATATCTATTGTTTACTTTGACCCAAAAGACTAACTCTTGGAGTTGCTCTATCTATATGGTATCCCACATCTAAGAAACTTACTTTAGTCATGTCTACGGGGTCACCTGCTTTTGTTTATACCCATTTATAATTTTGAACTGGTAAATATGTTGGTCTACAAAATATATTAATAAAATGCATTGCAGAAACTCTGCATCATCTTGCCTGTGAAATATGAAGCCAGTTTTCAAAGCAGATATGTAAATTACAGATGAATTCAATTATATGGCATACTGAATATTTAAATTGCCATGGCTACACATTCTACAAATATTCTCTAAGGTTCTTCTGTGTCATTTTGGGAGTGTCCTCTTGAATATACCTCAGTTGTCAAGGCTGTCCAGGCTTTTAAAGAGCTTGCAGCATCCTTTTGGGCCTGAACCTAACTGTGATACTAAGTTTGGGGTCGTTTGGTGGTTTATCTAACATCTTATTCTTCTGTAACTAAATGTCAGGTGACAAAAGTAAAAGCGTGTTATGCAGTGGTCAAGATGAGAATTCTTTTCATCTAGAAAGACCTGTTTGGAAAATCCTGGGTAAACCAGGATTATAACTTTTTAAAAAACTATAATTTGCTTGGAATCGTATTATAACTTTCCCCAAAGTTAATCAGACGTGAATTATTTTTCATAACAACAGGAAACATTAATAAGTACTCACTGTAGCCCAAGCACTTAGCTCTTAGATCTCAATGTCTGATCTTATTACTTTAGTAACACTGAAAGATAATAGAATCATCATCACCTTTATTTACCAGATAAGGAAGTCAATATTCAGAGCGGTCAACAAAGTTACTCAGCATCACGGAGCGGGTAAATGGAGGACACATAATGTAAGCCTGGGTCTTTCCACTTCATCATTGCCCTTTCTCTTCTTCCACCTGTAGCTGTGTGCGATAGGATAAACATACACATGCAGACAGATGTACAAACACATACACACAGACACTTATACACACATACACACACACACACACACACCCTCCCTCCAGACGTTTGGAATGCTTCAGCCCCTACTTTATGGTAGCCAATGAACACTCCCCTCAGATTTTAAATAAAATAAGTATTTTGGTTTTCTCCATGGTAGTGGAATTTGAGGAACCAGGATGGATGGGAGTTCTGTCTGAACGCCAGCACGGCTGTGATTAGCTCAGCAACTTGAACTCAGTCTGCCATTGTTCGCAGTGTTCCCTCGACTTGGACTTGGAAGAACCCTCAGTTCTCTAGTCTGTAGGCAGATGATCCCAGCCAGCCGCACAGCAGGACCATATATGGATTTGCAGAGTTCTGCTCCGGAAGGTTTGGGCAGGGGTCCAGAACTTTTTGTACGGCAACAAGTGTAGACCTCTTTCTGGAGTGTTTGTTTTAAACGTCAGACTTCGAGGATAAGTTTGGCCAGGGTTGGCTTTCCATTTTTCATGGACACCTATGGATAGGTCTGAATCTAAATCTTTTTTTTTTAATCCTGTATATCCAGAAGTCATAAGGAAAAAGATTGATGATTGTACTATACAAAATTCAGAAGTCACATATAGGGGCAAAACTATAATAAAAATTACACCAGCAGAAGCAGATAAGGGGCTGATTTCCTGCTTTCCTAATATGCTCCTACATGTCAACAGGGAAAAGACAAACCACCCAATAGAAAAGTTAGCCAAGAATATACCATCAGTAAATGCATGAAAAGGTGCTCAACTTCATTCATAATTGAAATGATGTTGGCAAAGCTAGAACAGCCTGATCATAGGCAGCACTGATGATTGTGTTGACATAAACATCCTTGTAAACTGTTGGTGGGAGTTTAAATTGGTGCAGCTTTTGGCAGTATCTATTAAAATTAGTATGTGCATTCTGGCTCATAAATTTCCATTATTAGGCTAGGATAAAATCACAAGAGTATGGCCAGATATGTGTGCACGCATACACACACACACACGTGCAGGCAAGGATGCTACTTAGAACGTTATGTAATGGAAAACCAACACCACCACAAGATGTCCCTTCCTCCTAAATTAGAAACGTCGCTGCTGAATAAGTGACAATACATCTTCACTGGGCTGCCCTGTTGAATAAAGTACATCTGCCCGGTCAGTAAAGAACACCTAGGCATCGGTATCTTTAGAGCCCTTCTGTGTCCCTCAGCTAAAGACTATATAAAGGGTAAACTCTTTTCTGGGGGGTTGGTTTTTTTCATGCAGGGATTCACAATTAGGGGTGTTTTGCTTCACAATCAGATCAACTAAATTTAAATACGTTTTTCATCACTTTCTCACTTGTGGTCTAGCATAGCTTGTTTGCTGTCTGTAAAATGGGTTTATGAATGACCTCTTGCTTATAGAGGTGTTAAAGGTGAAATGAGATAACGCCAGTGAAATGCTTATCTTCCCACCTAGCACCGGTCAAGCCTTTGTTGGTACCTGTCATTTCTGTTGGACTATAAATACACACACCTAGCCCAAGAGCATGTGCAATTCTCCCTGGATGAAGATTAGGCAGCTCAGATAGTTTATTGCTTAGGGCCCTGACAATTAGATGGGTTACCAAACCCATCTTTGCTGATGAATAGGAAGGCAGGCCAAAGGATCAGAACTCAGGACTGTTGGCTAGTTACCTGACTTGGAGTGCAAATACAAAGGATCCGGATGTGTTGGTTGAAGTTTCTTAGGTCAGATATTGACAGGAATTGTTAGAATGTGAATATAGTTGTGTATTCGTGATCCTCATGGCTCAAATCAATACCAGAGAATTTATCCAGATAGAAAGTCCTAAGTAAATTCAGGACAGCCACCTCGCCTCTCCAATCGTACCAGTCTTCCATACTACCCTTCTGTTACGTCTTTTTTTCAAAGAAAATCTTGATAGAAGGATACTTCATTATTACATATAATGCACAATACTCAGTATAGTCCTTTTGCCTATATCTACCTTTTGCCCTCAGGCCTGCCCCAATGAAAGAGTAGTTTGAGGTCATCTCAAACTTTTCAATGCATTAATTCCAACTTGAACTAAGGATAAACAGACCCCAGACCTCATATCCTGGAGACTTAGCTTTTCAGTCTTTTTTATAATCTGTCTTTCAGCATGATCAAAGCAGCATCCCCTCCCCCCACAAGAGTTCCCTTTGATTGTCTTGCTTATCCCAACCAAAGATGATTTTTCATTTGCATCACTAATCACCCTCTTCAAATGTATTGTCCCTAAAATTAGATTAAGTGCCCCTAAATGATTCCCTTGTGTTTGCCAAAAGGCAGCCTGACCCTTTAAATATGGGAGGCCGGTCTGTGCAAGTACTAACCGTACTAACCGGAAGGTCACAGAAAGTTTTGTATATAGAAACAAATAAGATTCTTCTATTCAGTCCTTTACTTTAGACATAATCTCATCAGTGAGCCTAAATTTTGTGGGTGTCCATTTTCAAGAGTGATAAAAATTAGTTCATTCAGGAATAAGAAACTCCACTATTACCAATTACTATTCAACTGTGGGACAAAACATTTTTGTTTAGTGGGAAAGCAATATTTATTTGGTAGATTTTTGCAATAAGGGTTCAGGGATCTGAGAAAATTACAGGAGCTTCATTCTTGTGTCTTAATTCAGAGTTCAGTTCCTGGATGTGAAATGTCCTGGTTTGAGGCAGGGAGAGGTGACACCTTTCGTATAGTTTCAGCTGTGTGCAGGCGGAGGAAGGAAACAGTGGCTGTTTCTCTGTGGACACGTGAATGTGAACAGGTTTGCTTTTCAGGGGCGCTGGTTAAACAACTTCTTAACTGGCAAGGGTCCAGCTCGTTAATCATTAACCTGAGGCTGAGCGTCTGCTGCCTGGTGTATTCAGAATTAGTTTATCATTACCTCTAACTACTGCCTTTTATGGTTCTGAGAGCTTCTATGAAATCTCTTATCACCGCCCAGCCTTACCTTCATGAACCAGGGGCCAGTATGCTGATGTTTCTTAGTGGGACCAGAGTAAGCGGTTTATAATCAATTGAGGAATTTTTAATCACAGCTGCTTCCAGAAAAATAGAAAGGAACAGCAGCTTACTCATTGCCATCTATGGACCATGCTCACAAGTTTATATACTCGTGACCTACCTTCCCATTTTAACTCTTGGTAATCCTGGGTCTCTGCATTTTCTTTTTGACTTTGGAGGACTGGAGGTTGGTCTGGTAGAGTCAGGGCACCCTGGCAGGCAGTCTGGGCTTGAGGCTTCCCCTGGTGCCTCTTGGGAGTCCCATTTCAGTGCCAGGCCACCACTCCATGCAGAGCCTGCCCTGGAACCCAGAACCTGCCCTTAGTCACTTCCCGAGACGTTTTCCAGCACTCCAGTCTCTCCTGGGTTGACACACTGCTTGTATAAACTGCTTGGAAGAAGCCCCCTCTTTTCCCTTTTTCTCCCCTCCTTTCCTTCTTGTAGGGGTGTGTGTGTGTGACATTTTCATTTTTCTGATCATCACAGTACACACTAAATAAATGAAAGCAATACATGTGCTCTACATGGTGGAAAATCTGGAAGAGTTGGAAAATAGGAAGAAAGTAGCTTTTAAAAATCTAATTTTCAACATGCAAGCTGAGCTAATTTTCATTTCAGTGTCTAAAAACAGCTTTTTAAAACATTTTAAAGGGCTCAACATGTTCAAGTTATGTGTAAGGATGAAAGTCTGGCTACGAGGCCTGAAGTTTGCGTTTCCCCTATAGCTGAAGGTTGAATAATCAATTTATTAAAGCTTTTCTAAGCCTCCAGTAGGGTTTGTTTGGGTCTTATTTACCCTAATAGGCAAGTTAGGGAAACTTAGGTTTAATTTATACTTCAGTTCGGCATTTAAAAAAATCTTCTTAGAAAACAAGCATGATTTGGGCTTTATTTATGGGGGCAGAGAGCTGTCCCCGCTCAAAAAAAAAAAAAAAAAAAACCACCCCACTGAAATTCCCTTATGATGCTATTAAAGGCCTTCCTTTGGGTTTTAAGTTTCTAGGATATTGTCCACATAAATGTATCCAACGTTCAAAGAATGTGGATGACTGGTAGCGTGTATGTTTTAGCCTTCTGAACCAAGGGTTGATGAAATTGGTTGAAGAGTGTTTTATTGAAACAAGACAAATATTTACGAACAATTCAGAATCCCCAGTTTTGAAATGTAAAGTGTGGTCCGAGCAGAGCCCAGAGTTCCAGGTGTTTCCTGTCTGCATTTGGAATGCTTAGCCCCTGCTCCGGGCTGCCCCAGCTTTAATAAGAAACTAAGCCTCACACAGCTTCCCCACTAATGTCTGAATGGCGGAAAGCGCTCACAGCAACATACGTGATTTAATGTGCACAAAGCTGTCTTGAGACACGTATGTATGGGTGCATTCTGATCTATTACATTTGTCACTTAATTAAAGAAAAAACAAACTTGTTTACAGAAGGAGTGTGTTAACTCCTGCAAGCGTCTAAGCTTCTGCTTCTTAAACACATGCGTACTAATCAGAGGTTTGCTTTCTGGTCTCGCCAGCTTCTGTGTTGCTACAGTCCCTGGTTTCTGTGAAATAGAAATATTATGTATTCGCCCAGACAGTTGGAAGCCGCTCGTATAAATACCGGCCGTTGTGATTTAACCGTCAGCCCGAAAGGCCTCTGCTTCGGAAGGGATTCTTTTAAAACTGAGCACAATGAGATGTCTGTTTCACATGCGGCTGCCGAGCCTCGGTCCAAAAGCACGGATTTGTTTTCCCCTTGCCAGCAGAACAGCTCTGGACAGCATGCTGTGCTTTGTCCGCCAGTGCTGTGGACGGTAGTTTGGGGCGGTGAGAAGGGCTGCCCTTTTCTCCTTCCATCTCCTGATCCTGCCCCAGGCTCGACACCCCGAGGACCTGATTTCAGCATGAGACCTGCAGCCATGCCATTCCCTGAAGGAGCAGAGGGAACATGAGAAGGGAAAAGCTTGCCCCACAAAGAAGGTCCAAATACACAAGCCCAAGGGTGGAATGCAACCAGGATTGAAAGGATTGGGGAAGGGGATCCGGGGATACCCAGGGCTGGGGGCGGGGCGGTGGCTTGGAAAGGAAAACTGTTTCTCTAGCTTGGACAAGAAGTCCAGAGGGAATGGTTGATACTGCTTCCTGCTTTGGCCCTTCTTTTCCACGATGGCTGGAGCCTTCTCTGTAGGCTTCATTCTCCCTAATGGTGAGCGTGCAGGAGATCACGCAAGGGCAAAGGCTTGCTGATTCGTGTTCTTCCTGGAAGTAAGGGATGGGTGAAAAATAGAGAAAAGGAGAAATGAAGTTGTCCATACTGCTGCCCCCTTAAACGTAGCTACTGTGACCATGTTGCCATATTTGCATTCAGTGGCTCTTCTCTTTCTCTGTTTATGTATTTAAAAAGTAATAGCTGACTATCCTTCTCTTTACAGTTTAATGTTAGAACTATAAAGTGTTACATATAGAAGTAAAGCCCTCCTTGGATCATAACCCTTTCCACTCCCGTGCCAGACCCCTCTCCACTCAGCCCTTACTGTGAACCTGATATGTGTTCTTTCTGTCTTTATTTTCTACTTATGGTCCTTTTAATTGTCCCTCTGGTTCAGGCCCCTTCATAGAACACACACTTTCTTCCTCTCCCCGTTATTGGATTTCTAGGTTGTTTGCACGCGTTTTGCTTTTCCAAGCGATGCTGCTGTGAGCTTCCTTGCCCATTTCCCCTTGTGCTTAGGTGCCACCCATTCTTTCCCAGTAGAGACCTCCAGATTGAATTGCTGGTTCTTGGACACGACGTTGTATGCAAGAGCACTAACTTCACGTACATCGCCCCCGACTGTGTTTACTACGGTTGTGCTTGATTTCTGGCCAGCCGATTAATCAACAGGAAAACAGACCGAAGAGACAGGAGACAGAAGGAATGCAGTAGGGATTCTGTTGAATCCTCAAGCTACGACGACGGTTTCTGAGCCGGCGGCACATTGAGTTGGTGCTTTCCTGATTATCACAATACTTGCTCGGATAGGAAACATTTGTTTGAGGGCCTATTCTCTCCGCCCCCAACCCCCGGTGTACAACAAATGAATCAGTCAGGACAGAAGAGACAAATGGCTTTTTGTTGTTGCTTTTTCTTTAAAGATCATCTGTTGTTTTCAAAACATTTGCAACTATTGCTTTCAAGGAAAGGTGGCAGGAGGCCCCTGGTTTCCCCAGGGGGAAACATTTGCAGCCCTTTTCAGAGACTTCCTAGGGAAGAGCTCCCCGTGCCAGGACCGAAGGCAGGAAGTTGTCTGTTTGGTATTTACTCAGGCGTCTTCTGGCAAGAATTGATGACTCAGTTGGAGCTGAAAGTTGCTGCTCGCGATTGCTTAGGAGGTTAGGGAAGAGGATGTTTTTCTTCCCAAGGCCTAAAAGCCTGAGACCCTAATTTAAAATGACACTTTGGTGTGTCTCTCCGCAGGAGATGCTTCTTTTGCCTTCCAGGGCTCAAAGACCCATCTATCAGTAAGTTCATAAATATTGACAGGACGCCCCCTTGAGCCATAGCAGTGTGAGATCCAGAAGTAGGATTGGCCACCATCTCCTTCAACTCGCTGGCTTTTAGAGACAGGGAAGCCAAGGTAGAAGGACATAAATGATCAGCCTAGTCCGCAGATGGTAGAGGAACGAGGGGGCAAAGCAGAAGGTAGACAGCCAGCTCTTTCTGCCTCCCAAGGGCAGGCACTGCGTGGATCGGTGTCCCACTGGATCCACCCCTGGAACATACCCAGCACCGTCACTTGGTCGGTATTTGGCAACCATGTCGGCCCGGGATCCTCCCATCCCAGGCTGGTGGCTTTCCAGCCTGAACCTGAAGGCAGAGGCACTTCCTCACGGGGGTCTTGGAAAATAAGAAAAGAAAAGTCAAACACAGGAGAAATGTAAATAGCAGAGTAAGCCTGTGTGTTTTTAAAATTAGTATTTATATCTTGCCTCCTTCGCCAAAGGATTTAAGGCATCTTATGAGCATTAAGCCCCCGTAGCAGAGCCCTCGCTAGGCAGTGAGCGAGCGATCGCCAGCCACACGAGGGGTACGTCCGTGTAACACGCTGAGCCCCGGGAGTGGGTGCAGGCGTCTCGGCTGCTGCAGAACGTTCTCGGGTCCGTCCCTTTGAGCCGCTATGTAAATAGAACCTCGGAGAGACACTACAGGCTCTGTTGCAGGAGGTTTGTTTATTTATTTTGACCTTTGGAGGAGGGAGCCTTGGTCACGGCGAGGGAAGTGGACAGCGGAGAGAAAAATACTTCTCCGACTTACCAGCTTCGTCTGCCTTACCCTTCCCTTTCTCCCGTGGGCACCAGACAACCTTTTATCCGTGCATTTCCAGAGAAGTTAGAAAGATCCTGCTTACATTCGCGATTAAAATTCAAAACCGCCCTTACCTGGGAGCTGGTTCTCTGCTGTGACTAAAGGTCGCAGGTTAGAGGCTTCCTGGCGGGTCTTCGGGGATGGGAAACTGTCCGCTCCTCTGTCGCCCCCTGGTGGTCCCAGGGGTCACGGCGGTCCAGGAAGAGGAGCGGCAGATCTGGGCCCTGCTGAGGCGCCTCGGGGTCCCCCTGTCCGCCTGACCTGTGGCTCAGAGGTGAACCACGATGGCTGAACTCTGTATGGAGAAACTTTGGTTGGCCTTTCTTCTCTGGTTCACATGGTTTTCTTCTCCTTCTCTGCCGCTGTCCCAGCGTTCTAGACGTGACTCCAGACTGATTTTATGCACAAGGCTTTGATAACCAAAGAGAGGGCAGCCTTCCTGGGCAGCTGCTCTGCCCCAGGCCTGCCTTATTCAAGGCTGCACGGTGGGAGGGGGTGTGTGGAGGGGGCTGCGAGCGGCTGGAGGGCTGCCTGCCTCTGAGGCAGAGAGGTGTCTTGAAGGAAATTTCTGGTCAATAGCCATGTGTGTCGTGAAGAATGGAGAACAGGGTGGTAGGAGCTGTGTCTTCATTACAAAATTTAAGTCCGATTTAGGATCCCTAATGCCTGAGCACCCCTTCCTGCATACAGTCCTAGAGATTGGTGAGAGCCTCAATTTCAGTCCATCTTTTCTTGGTCACGTGTTCACCTGCCAAGAGTCATTTCTCATTTGGCTGATTCTCCTTAGAGCTGACATCACCAGACTTCCATAACTTCTCCCAGTTACTGAAGTGATTTGGTCTTGTTTCTCAAAGCACTGCAGCAGATGTCACCTGTCTTCCAACAGTGTGGAGGGAAACCCATTACTGCTATATACCTTACTGTACCTACTGGTGTGTATCTGTGTAGGTGTGTGTACACACATGCGTGTGTGTGTGTGTAAATAAGTGCATTAGAGAAAATGAAAACAGACGCAGTTAAAAAATTTTTTTTTGAGAGAGAGAAAGGGAGAGAGAGAATATCAAGCAGGCTTCATGCCCAGCCTGAAGACCGATCCAGGGCTTAGTCTCACGACCCTAAGATCATGACCTGAGCTGAAATTAACAGTCAGACATTCAACTGACTGAGCCACCCAGGCGCCCCTACACACACAGAAGTTTTTGTTTTTGTTTTTGTTTTTAAGATTTTATTTATTTATTTGACAGAGAGAGATACAGCAAGAGAGGGAACAGAAGCAGAGGGAATGGGAGAGGGGGAAGCAGGCTTCCCGCGGAGCAGGGAGCCCGATGCAGGGCTCGATCCTAGGACCCTGGGATCATGACCTGAGCCGAAGGCAGACACTTAACAACTGAGCCACCCAAGCGCCCCCACCCACAGAGTTTTAAGAGAGAACATCTTTTTTCTGATGAATCATAGCCTGTTCCTACTAAGGGTACCATAAATTATATCCCTTGTCATTGGATAGTTCAGGCCTCAGGGCTTTTTAACGGCTCCGTAGTTGACTTGGGGCTGTGTTTTAACTTACCTTGCTATTATTATTGTCATTTTTGCATTATCAACAATGCTGTGTTGAAGGCCCTTAGACGTAAATCCTTCAGTCCATTTATGCATTTTTCCTAAAAATTTCCATTATTGTGAATATCTCCCTTGGAAGGTGGGGCCACTACTTTCCCATAGGTAATATCAAGCCTGTGGATCATCTCCTTGCCCCTTGCTAGTACTGGGTTATTTTTAACCTTTACTGTGTTGATAAGTGAAAAAAAACAGCACCTTGTTATTTAAATTAGTACTTGTTTTACATATAGAGTTGGACCTTCTTTCACTTATTCATTAGCCAATTATATTTCCTCTTTGGTGCAAGGCTTGAAACCTTCCCCATGTTTTGGTTGACAGGTTCATCTTCTGTCTTAGAGATACAGAAAAACTTTGTTTATATTAGAGATATCAACATTTTCATCTTTTTTGTGAACATTTACTCCCATTCGTTTTGCCTTTTCTTGAGATTCAAGCAGTACAAATAAACCATCTTTAATAAACATTGCTTGTTTAATATATTAAATAACTCAGTGAGTTTCAAGCTTCAAAGATACGATAAATATATAGAATATCTTTCACAAAATGGACTGTTTGAAAAGTCTTACATCTGCTGGTTTGTCTGTTAGAATATGTTTTGGCTGATATGGTTAATCAGTGGTCTGCAATTTTGTTGGGGAGTTTTTTGTGCAATATTGTATCTACCTAGTTCATTGTGGCTCAGTTCTCTTAAAACCAACAGTCACAAACCTGACACAGTGAAGAAAGTTGCATGAATGACATTCTTTTACCTTTTTTAAGGATTTATTTATTTGAGAGAGAGCAAGCATGCATGGGACGAAGGGGGTAGAGGAAAAGGGAGAGAGAGGGAATCTCCAGCAGACTGCACACAGAGCTGGACTCAGGGCTTGATCTCATGACCCTGAGATCAGGCCTTGAGCCGAAACCAAGAGTGAGATGCTCTTGGTGCCACCCAGGTGCCCCAGAGGTATGGCTTAGCTCTTCAATCAAAAGAACAAAATCTTTACTTTCAGTTCTGTGTCCTCATACTCGTCGATTCCAATGTTGCCTCTATAGGGTGTAGAGAGATCGTGGAATAGGAATGGGATTTGGCTATAATCAGAAACTTGATGGAATGTCATTTCCAAAGAGCCAGAAGCACTTGTTGGAGTTGCCACAAAAACCATTCTCTCCATGTCACAAGCATTGCACAGAAACGTTGTTTTGTTTTTTTCCGTGCTTATTTTGAGCAAAGTTCCCAGGAAATTTCTTTGTATATTTCTCCATACACCGATCAGTCACGTTGTTGATCCATACTTGAAAAATTAAATTGTCATTACTCTTAAATTATTACGTGAATACACATAAGTGGCACCCAAACAGTTATCTTTATATATGAAATCTGATAACTTAGGTGGGTATGGACCTGCTTAATAATAAAGAGTATACTGTGGTGATGGGGGCAGTGGTTTGTAGTTCTAGTGAGTTGTTGAGTCAGAGCATTACTTCATTCCTTGAAAATGAAGGGCTCAGGAGACGAAGTCATTATAAAATATGTCAGATCTGTAATCACCAACTAATAATGATTTGGCAGATGCAGCATTGGTTAATAATGGCTGCCCAGGAAGGAGCGTTCAGACGCATGCCAGGCTCGGACTGAGCCCGCCAGTGTGGCTGAGATGTTGGTTCCAGAAGAATAACATTCTCTATTTGGAACCAGGAAAGTTGTCATGGAGATGAAAATCTTCCTGGTACCATAAAACCCTGCTTGTCATCTGACTTGAGCCCCATATTTGCACAGGTGGTTTTCCTAGCTGAGAAGGGCTGAGGAAAAACAAATCTATTCTTCCTGAATGGCGCCTTTATGTGTCCAAAAGAATATGTTTCCTTTCTTCAGCCCCTCAATTAATGACCCATTATCAGCTAATTAAATCACATGTAAATTTTATGTGAATTCATTTATTACACAACACTGGCTAACTAACCCCATATTCTTGTGTGTTTAACCATATACGTGTTCTAATTAGTGGTGCGAATGAGGTGCACTGGTTGGTCATCCAGGGAAAACAAGAATGTACCCACAAAAGGCAGACGCACATACACAGCCAGTAGTGTAATACGCATTTCCGCTTAATAAGGAAGGGCAGAAGTATGAATATGAGCATCTGGCACGTACAGTGTGATTTTGGGGATGCCGTATTTGCATTTCTGTTCAAAAAAGGAGTAACACGCTGGGATTCCTGTTGCACTGAATTACGTTTCAGACGTGGCGGTCATATACGTAATACAGAAACACATCTGTCCAAGTTCTCTCCCTTCCCCCCTTGCTTTCTTGCCTGTGTGTCAGAGAGCAGAACTTGATCTATGTATAAATTTTGTATAAAAGCTTTAATGGTAGGTTTTTTGTTTCCGTCTGTGATGCCTTTCTGCCCTAAAGAATTTCAAAGCTTTTACCAAGTTTCTTGAGATGCACTCATGGTTGCACTGAGACAGTTGAGTTCGGACACCGTGAATTCTGTGTTATATTTTTGGAAATGTATTCTGTCATTTAAGACTTTGCAGAGTGCCTGGGGGAAAGTGTTCGATGATGTCCTCTATAATCAAAAAGTACCAGACTAAGTAAGAGAAGGACTTTTCATTATTCATTAGTGAAGCTGAGGAGACCGCAATGGGAATGCTCTTTGGAATGAAGCATTATGGATAAAAGTTTGACTTAAAATGAATAAATTGCCTTTTTTTTTTTGAAGCCCAGTATTTAAACTATGAAATCATACTTTCTTGAGGCTTAAAAATAGTTACCCATGTGTAATGTTAGAACTTGGTTATGCATTCCCAGATGTTTAACCCACCTGTCACTTGTAAATGGAACTCACATCAGATTTATGACCTCAGTAGGATCTTCTAGGTAAATAATGTATGACTTAGACATTTGCTTGTAAAAGTAGCACCTAATAGCAAAAATTCTGAAGGAACCATTAAAGTCTGAATTAGCCTATAAAGAAAACACAGCTATCCAAAAGTTGTTTAGTTTCTTTTTAAAAGACTGAAATACCAAAATTCTTCGAGATGACATTTTTTGTTTATAATAAAACTGAGATCAAGAAAACTTTGAAATAAAAATGCCTTATCTAAAACAAAACTAGCTGTGGTAGTATAATGTTCTCTGACCAATAGTACCCATATTTCCAACCCCAGTAATGCAACATCACAAGTGTGTTTTGTATCTCTTTTGTTCCTAGGAAGAAATTTTACTTTTTCTTATTTATTTTTAAAGCATCGGAAAGATTGTCCTCTACACAGAACTGCGGTGTGTAGAACGTTGGCTTGGCTGTGCCAGAAGGTGGCGCTCTGATACCATTCTTCTTGGTCATTCTTTCCAGCTGATGAGAGGCTCTAGCCACCCTGTGCCACACCAGAGGATTTTCTGTAAGACATCACACAGCTCATCTTTAGAAATACCTGGACCCCTGAGGGACTTGCCTAACATCTGACCACTTAACATCCTTGAGCGAGTTGCCCTCTCTGTAGCTATATGTTGAAAGTTGTCATTTCTTACAGTTGTTTGGCTTTATGATGCCGGTTCCAGAACATAACGTACCACAAAATAGGAACTCCTACCAAGCAGCCTTACTTAAGTGTGTGTGATGGGGGAGGGGGAACCATTCTCATAAAAGATCATTCGGAAAGGTGGGCATTAAATATAATCTTTGATGAATGTTGAAAAAAATAATTTTACTTGCTGATGGCCCTAACTTACAGAAAACTAAGTATCTTCCTTTCCCTTCTCACATCTAGCTGACAATCCCCCGTCTACGGGAAGCCATTTATTTAGACACTGAAGAACACCATTATGGAAATGGAATCTTCCCTATAAAGACCTATCATTTGGGCAGCAACCGAGTTATAATTTTGACTGAAAACATAATAATTACTTCAGACAAAAGGTTTTACACTTGATTCTGTGTGTTATGAGTCAACTTAATCAAGATGCGTGTGTGGTAGCACCTGATTTTCTCTCCTGTTGCCTACTGTTGTGTTTTTCCTCTTTCCTTAAATAACACAATTCTGAGAAAAGGGTCTCATTTACTCTAAAAGCTGGAGATAATTCAAGGAGCTTCATTTTTCTGACAGCTTGTTTTAGAGTTTAGATGACAGTGTCAGCCACTTTGTTTCCACCAAATATGGAGGCAGAGGGTCAAATTTAACATGTCTTCCCTTTGACACCCTATAGCCTCCTCTCCGTCCAACATTGTTTGTGCTTTTTCCACAGTAGGCACACAATGGATTTGTATTCAATGAATCATTGCTAGGTTAGAAGTGGGAGAGACTGAGTGTTGAAGGAATGGTTAAGAGTCTTTGCAGTCGTCAGGGTGAGTGATGGTGACCCATATTGAGAAGTGGCAGGAAAGTTGGAGATGAGATGGATAAGCCCTGTGTGGGAGGCAGATTCCATAGAACCTAGGAATAAACAGCAGGAGCATATTTATTAACAGTGAATGGGGCCCACAGTAAAGGGTATCATCTCTGACACCCACTTCCCAATTGAGAGTAGAAAGGACTTGGAAAGATGCCCTTAGCTCAGGAGGGCAGTTGGCATGAATTTAATCAGAGATGGGAATCAAGTGGAGAAATTGGTTTGCTTGTTAAGAGCCCCAGAGCAAACCAGGGCAACTGTGGTTTTGTGTTTGGATTTTGCAACTGGAATCAAGTTCATGAAGTCATAGCAGAATTTCAGCAAGAGTTTATAATAACCTGTCCAAATAGTTCCAAAGGTTACAAGATCTCTGAATCACCTATCTGGACTTTGGTCCGGGATAGGAAGAGTATGTGGATTGCATAAGGAATGTATGGCACTGGGCCTGCTCCGGAGAAAATTGAAATCTGTCTTGGGAGACCAGACTTGCACAGAGGAGGCAGAATCCAGCCGTACTAAACAAGAAGAAGCAAACGGCTCAAAATGAGCAGAGGACTTGATGGAGAGATTCACACTGGCTGCAGTGTCTAGGTTAGGCATCATGGAGAAATCAAAGCTTTAAGATGGACAGATCAAGAGCGAAAGAGAGGAGCTTTCTTTAGAACGGGTGGCTCTGGTGGGCAAAGGTGGATACGCTTGAAATATATGTGGAGGTGATTTACAGGGGACCAGTCTTGGGTGGAGGTGGGAGCTGACAGGTGGGCTTGAGGCTGGGTTACTGAGTTGCCAAAAAAAAAGGATGAGGAGCTTGCCCTTAATCCAGTTTACAACAAGAAACCATTGTTGGGTGGGGGAAAGCTTGTTAAGGCTGTGTTTTAGGAGGATTACTCTGGCAGTGGCACTGGTATAGGCTGGAGCCATGGCGATTAACGTTCAGCAGGCCTAGTAATTCAGCTTCGAGATACTCAGGGCCCGAAGTGAAGTGGGACATGCCTCACGTCGAAAACAGGGCGGAGGAGGGAGATCAAAAAGAAGTGTAAAAGACCAAGTTCAATCTTAATAACAGATTTTTTTCTAAAAAAGCAACGAAAGCTTCCGCTGATACTCTTTGTAAACCTCATTCCTCTGGGGGCAGGGTTTTCCAAATAATCAAAGAAATCTGACGGCTAATAACAATAATGAGAACAGTGATACTGGCCAGTATCCATTAGGTTTTCTCCGTGGCGGGCTCTGTCTAGGCACTGAACATGCATTCAACTGTGTAATCCTCACAGCAGCGTAGAGGTAGGTGCTGTCATTACCCTCATTTTACAGGCAAGGAATTTGCAGCGTGAGGAGTTTCTGTAACTCGCCCAAGAAGATGCAGCTGCAGTCAGTAGCAAGCCTAGGTGTGAGCCCCCCAGCACCCCCAGATTCCCTCCTGCCTCTGGTGATTCGACAGAAGACCGCTGTGCCCTCGCTTGTCCCACTCTTCCTCCAACCCCAGACCTTCGGCATTTTGGAGGATGCCACAATGTTGATATTTCTGTGGTTTCTTAACCATCTATGGAGTCCTTGCAATTAGGGCAGTTCCAGAAAATCCAAGGGCTTGTGGTCATCCGTATCTAGAGCACACACCCCTTGCACTAACGGCAGGAGATGGCCTGGATGGCGTCACGATTCGGGTGCTGAGCTGGTGTGAGGACTCACCAGGGACGCTATGGCAGGTCAGGTCTGAGGGTCTGGGAGGGGGGCTCGTGCATGGCCCCGGCCTAGGCTTTGCGCGTTCATGCCTTGCTCACGAGGGTTCCCTAATCACACCATCGAGATTCTGAAGGCAAACTTCGTGAGATTGGGGACTCCTCCATCTTTCCCACAGTGCTGTAGCAGTGCCTGGAACAGCGCCGGGAACCTGGTCTGTGTCGAAAGGAGTAAGTCAGGAAGCATGCTGTTGGTGGGTGACTGAAAGAGGTCTAGGAGAGTCAGATTGTTACTGAGCGTGAGAACACACCACCTAGTCATTTGTTCCTTTCCTGTGGTGCTGCTGGGAGTGGCCTAGCTTCGGCGCGTCTTCCCCACAAGGGAACTGAGCTGCCGGGATGGTGCCACCTCGGCTTTTCCCTCCGAAGACAGCCCCAAGTCCGACCAGGGAGACCCCCAGCTGCCTGTGGGCGTCACCCTCTCTGTGCTGTCAGAACAGCTTGTTGTGGGAGGGCTGGACATCTGGAACACGTACCCCCCCTCTCTAGGTACCGCTGCTGTGGAAGGATAGGGTATCCCGAATAGCGATTATTCGTTATGTCGGGGGGGATAATTAGCAAAAGGTACTCAAGCATTCATTCTCCCACTTTCCAGATAGGTATCTAGGTTTTTTGTAAAACCTTTTGAACGAAGGTGGTGTGGAAACTCTTGTGTCCTCTTCTGATACCTAGATCCCAGTGGTAGCTTCTGTGCAGTGTCCCAAGCCGCCCTTATGAGACTAACCCCTGAGCCCTACACCTACCCCAGTCGCCGAGGCCAGGATCTTTTCAAGTTAGGCAGGATGCAACAGGGGTCACCCATGGATGGAGCCTAAATGAGGGAAGAGTGGTGCCAGGAGGCTGGAGGAAAGGGGAGGGTCTAAGATATTTTCAAGTGGAATGACAGGGCATGGCAATATTTACCACATCTGGAAGAGGAGGGGGAAAGGGCGAGTTTTTGTGTCCACGTAGGGCAGAGGCAAGTATAAACCGGGTGCCTGACCTTAGCGTCTCCCGGAGAACTTCGGAAAGAGCAGATCCCGCCCTGGAGGGGAGGAAGGATTTGGAACCACGCAGACTCTGATGCTGCCCGTGACTCTCACTCCGCGTCTTCCCTGCTCCTACTGCCCTCTCCAGTCTCTCTTCAGAAATCAACCTGTCACACTCGGGGAAGGATGGGAGATTTTTGGGGGCTCTTGATGCCTCCGGGGAGTGTTTGAGCTCCTGCTACGGGCCCAGCACTGTGCTGGCTTACGAGGTGCCGTGGCCCAGCTCCACGTGAGTGCCCTCTCCCTCCTTCTGTTCCTAAGATTCTCTCGGAGGGACACCACCCTTGTAAATCTACCTATGGGGTGGTTGAAACAAGATTCACAGTGAGTTGGTAACTATTTAAGCTGGGTGATGGGTAAATAGGATTTCATTATATTATCACTCCACTTGTATAGATAGTTGAGTTTTTCCATAATAAAAAGCATAAGTGAAGGGTGCCTGGGTGGCTCAGTCCTTAAGCTTCTGCCTTCGGCTCAGGTCATGACCCCAGGGTCCTGGGATCGAGCCTCACATCGGGTTCCTTGCTCAGCGGGGAGCCTGCTTCTCTCTCTGCCTGCCATTCCCCCCTGCTTGTGCTCTCTCTCCCTCCCTCTCTCTCTCTCTGACAAATAAATTAAAAAATCTTTAAAAAAAAAACATTAGCAATCACCCTTTTACACTTGAGCCTTTTGGATTTTGGGTTTTCTTAAATCTGGATACACCTACAAATCAGCAGTGATAATGAAGCATTTGCTTTAGAAAAGCAGCTGAATGTACCAAAAATCTGATCATTCATCAAGATGATTTTCATGTATTTCCTCACTCTTGATAAATACACCAAGAAAAGTAGGACCAAAACCCCACCGAAGCAGTTTCTACATTTACCTAACAGTTTCCCTGTCAGACACGTGTGCTATTGCTTTCCAAACATACTTTTTTCCCTCCTAAGTGTAAAAAGCAGACCAGAATAGGGAAGCAAATATGCCTTAATGACCACGTTTAAATTAATCATATGCTTCCTTAAAGAAAGCAAAATAAGTAAGCTCCAAACCCAAATACTCTGTGGTATCTACCCAATTATTCTGAAGCTTGGAAAATAAGGCCCAGAGTGTATATTAGTCACATTGTGATACTGTAGTCACCATATAATTTAGTTCGTTTGCTAACCGCATCAATACACTTGTGAATCTAAAAACCTTACCAATTGCTTAATGATTCTGTTGTGCACTGTGGCAAATACGGGGAGAGAGTATATTTGGTAATGCTCACCGAGTTGTTGATTATATAATAAAACCTCCCTGTTGCATGTTAATTTGAGGGAAAGATATGCCATTTATTAAAGTTTGAAGTAAAATATTTTTTAAATCCTGTAGGGTTTTTGAGTCTGTATCCTAATTTAACTTTTTAATGAACTTTTTAAATAACTGAATAGACATCTTTGCGTGTTGAGGGAATTTGAATGTGGATGGATGTTAGATTAAATTAAGGAATCATTATTGTGGTGTGCGTGATAATGGCATGGTAGGTTTTTTTTTTTTTTTAAGCCCTCGAGGTACATTATGAAGTCATCATGTAGAACATGACATGGTCTCTGTGATTTTCTTTTTTTTTTTTAAGATTTTATTTAGAGAGAGAGCACACATGCACATGAGCAGGTAAAGGGGCCGAGGGAGAGGGGGGGAGAGCATCTCAAGCAGACTCCATGCTAAGTGCACAGCCCAATGCAGGTCACGGAGCCTAACACGGGGCTCGATCTCACAGCCCAGAGATCATGACCTGAGCCAAAATCAAGAGTCGGATGCTTAACCGACTTGGCCATCCAGGCACCCCTATGACTTTCTTAAAAAGATGCCAGGAAATAGAAAGAATGAGAGTGGGTAGATGAACTCACAGTGATAAGGAAGTTGCTAATAGTTCCAATTGTGTGTTGGGTATATGGGAGTTCATTAGGTTATTCTCTCTGCTTTTATGTATGTTTCAAGATTTCCACAATAAAATGTTAATAACAAATCAAAGGATAAATAGAAAAATTGGAATATATACCCCTGGGAAGAAATGAAATGGGGTCATTGCTCAAGAGGCATCAGCAGTCTGGAGATTGTTCTTAAGAATGGTGGGTCTGTGGGTATTTCATTCGCTATTCTTTGTACCACATTCACTGCGTGTATGGGTGCATTACTTTGTATATGTCATACATTCCATTTTAAAAATGAAGATCATCTTTGTGGAACAGTTTTGTTGTTTCAAATACAGAGCTTAACTGCAACTTAGTGTCTTTTGGACTATACGCTGACATCACCAGTCCTTAGAATTAACACATCAACAAAGAACGGACATAATACACAATGCTGAAATTCTTGGGTTGGGGGAGAACAGGGTCTCTGATTGTGTAAAACATAACTATTGACTACTAGCTATGGTTTCTGTCTTAATTGGGCAGCCTTCCTTAAAGCTACAACAGTTTTTGGAAAGCAAAAAAAAATAATCAAACTCTTTAAAAATGGAGGGGAAAAAAACAACTTTATGATAGTTTTTCTTTGGAGCTATATTTTTGTTTGTTGTCCACCTTTTTTTATGTAACAGCTACCAGCCTGAAAAAATGAGTGTGAATTGAGTGAGAAGTCCTTGACTATTTGTATAAAAGACGTTTGTACCTGGATGTTCATTACGGTGTTGTTTCTAGTGAAAAGAAAAAGACTCAGAAACATCCCAATCAATCAACAACAGAATAAAGTACGGAATTTAAAATAATGAGACAACTAGATGTGTACTATTAGGGAAAGATCTCTAATATTACTACTGCTGGGAGAAAAAAAGAAAAAGAAGTTACAAATGCTACATAATGTTTGGCCACATTTGTGGAAAGACACCTACATCCCAAGCAGTATAGACTTATAAAGAAAAAGATGTGGGAGGCACACCCCAGTCAGGGGACACTGGTTTCTTCTTAGAAGTGGGGATGAGGGGAGGAATTTTGACTAAATCGCGCACATTTCAATTTTTCACGAGTGAAATGTTTTCTTGTATTACTTGGACAGTTAAAAATTATGTGAAAGGTAAGACACCTGCTACGTACATCTTGCTATCAAAAGGAGCTCTTCAGTTTGTAAAGTGACTCTTTTTTAATTTAATTGGTTTTGCAGTATTGGATTTTTTTTCTTCTTAGTTTGTGAGAAGTAAGCTTTCACTTATGTTGTGGCATGCTGAGGAACCAGAAATCATATTCTTCATTAAAAAAAAAGTTACTGTCTTTAGAGTTTGTCTTTTGGCTTTGAAGGAACTAAATAAATACATGGGGTTACATAAGTGTCTTTAAAATAATGCAGAAGAGAAAGGTCATAGGTGGGCAAAAATTACTTTATAAATTACGCTTCTTAAAGTAACTAAAGAATTATGTCCCAAACCAACAGCTCTTAAATATTCCATTTCAATGAAAATAATTCATAAGCAGTTGCATTGAAACTTTTGCAAATACATAGGTTATAAATATTTCCCTTTATAAGTGTTATATGAGGTATTTGAATTATTTTATTGCTGTTTTGGATGAGAGCAAGTGACTCGACATAAGGTAGACATAGATTTTGTTCACACCTCTTCCCCGGAGTACCAGTCTGCGGATGTGTCAGGACCATCCTGCTCTGAGCATCCCAGCTAACGAAGGGAAAGTGAGTTATTTTAGGGAATGGTTAGCTTTGGACATGTGGTCAAAATCAGTTGTCTAATGAGTAAGGGCAAAAGCTAGGAATACACAGATAATGAAAATAGCCTTTTACTCTTTAATTCTCTGATTTGATCTTTTGGTTTATAGTAAGAAAAACTTAGTATGCACATAAGGTATGTAGCTAAAAGTACGGTGGTGCTCAGTAAAGAAAGAGGATACTGGTCAGGATTCTTGAGAATACGTGTGTCAGAACCTCAGCCCAGGTTGGCCTCAGCAGTAAACAAAACAAAGGACACGTGGCAGTTCATTGGCTCCTGCAATGGAAAAATACAAGCATACCTAGTTTTAGACTCAACTAGATCCAGCTCTTCAAATCTTGTCATCCAACGTAGATTTTGCATTTCTTAGTTGTGCCTAACTCTGGCTCGTTTCGTTTTGGGCTCTGTTCTTCCCACAAGGTGGTAAAAATGGCTCCTAGCATTTGTAAGATTGATCCCACCAGCCCAGCACTCCCAGGGTAAAAGCAAGTTCTCTTCTTGATCATTTCAGCAAAAATCTAACGGCAGTCTCCTACCGGTTGTTTTCTTCTGTAACGTAGCAGGAAGCTCTCCCATCACATCTGCCCTCCCGTTTCCATGGAGCCGCTCAGAAAGACAGATAGAACATGAGAGTATGGAGAGACCTCGGGCATCACGCAGGTCGCTGAGGCTCCACCTGGGCCTTTGGGAGCCTTGAGCTCCAGGAGAGGGCCCTCCGCGGCCAGGAAGAAGGTACAGAGTAAGAAGGGAAAGTCAAAGAGATGGGGGCCCCAGACCTACCCTCATTCCCCCATTTCAGATTTCATTTTGTATAAAATTGTAGATGAGAAATCTTTCCCAAGCTTTAAGTAAAAAAAAGAAAGGGCAGTGCTCATTTTTGTAGATTCCCAGAAAGGCCAGATGGCTTAGAGCCTGAGTACCAGCCCGCTTCCTCCAGGACCTTGTCCTCTCACCTTGCTGTAAGATCCCGCGAAGGGAGGCTTTCTGATGTGGCTCCGCAGACCCCTGTTGCCGAGCACAGCACTGCGCCCGTGGGCACTCGGCGAATAGCCTCCACTCGGGCTTTGGACAGGCGGTCAGTCTCGTGGTTTCCAGGGCACGTTCAGGACCAGGGTCGTAAACGCGAGCGCCTCCAAGGGCCAGGGAGGCACAGGGCAAGGGTGAGTGAGGTGGGGCTCCATGAGGGGCTCGCGAGCACACAGCCTGGCTTCGGACAGAAGCCACGACCCAGGGCCTGCCAGCGACAGCTACGAAGAGATGCAAGCCCCCTCCTGCCGGAGCTTCTGCATTTCTGCAAGAGAAGACAGCAAGCCAGGATTTTCTGTGAATATTTTGATTCTTTGGGTTGGAAACCAATTTACAAATTTCAGAGACCTTTTTCATGGTGTCCAGCGCTGCTAGGGCCCAGGAAGGGGATTCCAAGATTAGAGAATATGAAAAACACCGGTGGAGGGTTTCTTCACTGCCAGCTCTCAGACTCGCTAAGATGGCTCTTTACAGTGGTGTGTGGGTCTTTCTTGTGGGGAAAGGATTTGGGGGAAGCAGGTGGTGGATGCAGGGGTTCCCAGATTCATCTGTTTAGAGCCACAGAGCATCCTGAGAGACGGGACGCCGGACCTCTGATCTAATCAAGACCTTTCCACACGAGGTTCTTCTTCTGTTCCTCCCGGTAACTAGTCAGTATCCTCGCCTGAATTAACAACCCCTTTCTCTTACAACCTCATACTCACAGTTTCAAATCTGTGTGAGCCACTGGTGCAGAGCCAGCCGGCAGGATCAATTCGCATCCTCACACATGGGCTCCAGGAGGCCTGTTTATGGCAGGCGGGGCCAGCTCCGAGCCCACGAGCAGAGTGAACGGCTTTCAGACATCAAGCTTCCCCTTTGCCTTTTTTTTTTTGTGGGGGAGGCTGGGAAAGGAGCCCCTGGTGCCCCATTGAGTCATTTATAGGCTAATCTTCATGCAGTCCCTGAAGGAGGAATGACAAGGGCTGCAGGAATTCCTCCTAAGCACCCCACAGAGAATTTCAGTGATTTAAAATACGCGTCCCTGTAACGTGAGCGGGAGCCCCTCGCGTGGTGTAGAGGCCCTGCCGGCAGGCCAGGAGGTCGTGGCACGGGAGCATTTAGGAAACGGGACTGCTGGGAATTGCAGCCGCCTCCCCGAGCCTTCCTGGAGCTTGCTGAACTGACCCTGACCTTGGAGGGTTTGCCTGGTAGGGTTTTATTGGCTCCTGATACTGTAGTTTCAGTCTGAGACGGGAAAGAGAGAGGTCCCTGTGCATCTGGGGATAGCTGTGCCCGCACTCACGTCTGGCCGGGAAGTGCTCAGACTCTGCTTTCTTTGGCAGCGCATTGGGCCCCGTCGCTTCAATTCCTTTGAAATTCAGGGGGCCTGGGTGGGTCAGTCGTTAAGCGTCTGCCTTCGGCTTGGGTCATGATCCCAGGGTCCTGGGATTGAGCCCCACATCGGGCTTCCTGCTCGGCGGGAAGCCTGCTTCTCCCCCTCTCACTTCCCGTTTGTGTTCCTGCTCTCGCTCTATCTCTGTCAAATAAATAAATAAAATCTTAAAAAAGAAATTCCTTCGAAGTTCAGAGGTATGGAGACCAGTAGCCACTGCTTACGTTCTTTCTTTAAGGCGAGGGTTCTGAGGCAGCAGTCCTGCCCAAGGAGCAGGCCTTCCCCAGAAAAGGTCATTTTTGATTGAACGTACCCTCACATCAGCCTTTTCTCTTTAGGTAGGATTTCCTGCTGATTTAGCAGGAGAGAGGAGTAACCCCGTACCCCCCAATTTTTGCTGACGCTGCACGCATCTGAATTTATTGCCGGAGAACTGATGAAGACTCAAACCTTTGTTTGGCCACAGGTACACATGTGGCTGCGAGGGTTTTGCCCACATTGGCTGCTCTGGGGGGTATGAATGCCCGAGCCACGGAACCACACATCACTCTTGCAACGAATGATGGGAGAGGCTCGGGGTGTTTCTCAGCCGGGTCACATATGGATCCGAAAACCTTCAGGAGGTACTGGTTGTACCTGAACAACAGAATCCTGCCGAGGCCCAGCATTTCCCCTCCCCTTGGTGGCCTCGAGGGAACTTGGGATTCCGTGTGCAGGGGTCAGAGGCGGTCCCTGAGATGGGGTGGTCGGCATCCTTCCGGCCGTGCCAAGCCCTCCGCGCCGAGCAGGAAAGCAGGCCTTGCGGCTGACCTGTCCTCGTGCAGGGAGAAGCGTGCTCCCCGGCAGGGCTGCAGGTGTGCAGGGCCCTGAAGGTAGTTAGCTGTTGAGAAGCAAATAATGTCCTGAAGGTTCTGTAGGGCAGGTTGTGGCACTTAAAATCAGTTCTTCAGTAGGTTTTTAGTCAGTTCATAGGTTCACAGATGAAGAGATGGGATGATGAGTAACGTGGCTTGATTCCACAAGCCACTCAGGAGATCCCATCCTCACTTTGTAATCACATCCGGGGGTTTAGATACCCCAGGAACATTCTGCGCCGTCGCCGCCCTGGGTGCCTGTGGGAACACTGGGAGCTGCCGGCCGGCCAGCCCAGCGAGGACAGCCTCGGATCGTGCAGTTAGTCCTCAGTCGTGCGGCCCCCTGAAAGCCCTCCTCCCACCCCTGGAGACTAGTTCTGACAGAGGAGGGTAGAGGGTTTGATTGAGCGGAGGTTGAGTATCTGCCCTGTGCTGGGTGCTGGGGGTACAGTGGTGAGCAGGCTTAGCCTCCCGGTTTGCAGGGGCCGGGGCAGAGTGAAAACACGGGACCCCGCTGTTTGAGAAGACTGAAGAGAGGGTCATTTAAAGGCATGAAAATATATGCCATTTGGGGGGCCCCTGGGTGGCTCAGTTAAGTGGCCGAGTCTTTTTTTTTTTTTAACATATAATATAATATTTGCTTCAGGGGTACAGGTCTGTGAATCATCAGGCTTACACAATTCACAGCACTCACCATAGCACACACCCTCCACAATGTCCATAACCCAGCCATCTTATCCCTCCCCCTCCCACCCCCCAGCAACCCGCAGTTCGTTTCCTGAGATTAAGAGTTTCTTATGGTTTGTCTCCCTCCCTGGTCCCATCTTGTTTCATTTTTTCCCTCCCTACCCCCCATGACCCCCCGCCCTGCCTCTCAAATTTCTCATATCAGAGAGATCATATGGTAATTTTCTTTCTCTGATTGACTTATTTTGCTTAGCATAATACCCTCTAGTTCCATCCACGTCGTTGCAAATAGCAAATTTGGTTTTTTGATGACTTCACAGTATTCCATTGTATATATATATGCCACATCTTCTTTATCCATTCATCTGTTGATGGACATCTAAGTTCTTTACATAGTTTGGCTATTGTGGACATTGCTGCTATAAACATTAGGGTACACATGCCCCTTCGGATCACTGCATTTTTATCTTTAGGGTAAATACCCAGTAGTGCGATTGCAGGTCATAGGGTAGCTCTATTTTCAACTTTTTGAGGAACCTCCACACCGTTTTCCAGAGTGGCTGCACCTGCTTGCATTCCCACTGGCAGTGTAGGAGACTTCCCCTTTCTCTGCATCCTTTAAGTGGCCAATTCTTGATATCAGCTCAGGTCATGATCTCAAGGTCCTAGGATCAAGTCCCGAGATGGGTTTCGCCCTCAGTGTGGAGTCTGCCTGAGATCCTCTCTCCCTCTGCCCCTCTCCCCCCACTCGTGTGTGTGTGTGTGTGTATGTGTGTGTATGTATGTCTCAGATACCTTCCCCTGCTTGCACGTGCTCACCCTCTCTCTAAAATAAACTAAATCTTATATATATAAATACTTGCATGCCATTATTTTATATATATATGTGTGTGTGTGTGTGTGTATTATATACATATATATATATATGTATATAATGTATATATATGTATTTGTATGCCACTTTCTTTTCTGCCATGGTCTGTCTACCTGCCATGGTGTTTTATTTGCTGTTTGATGTGTTCCTTCAGGCATGGAGCTATCCGCAGAACACGTGCAAGTGCAGACTCTCCCAGGCTTCTGGGGGCCCTACCCGCATGTTGGCGTGCACACAACCACCACTGGGTCCTCCTCCTGCCACTCATCTCCCCAACGCCCTATGTCCCCACTGAGCAAGGGAAGGTATCTCCCCATCTCATGGGCCTGTAGCTCTAAGTTCCCACTGACAGGTGATCCCCAAGGGAATTGCAACCAGTGTGTCAAAATGTGCTCGGCCTACCGGATATGCTGGGGAATGGCCAGCCCAGGAAGGGAATGGCCACTACCGTGTCCCACCCGTAGGTGCCACAGTCATGTACACCTGACTCAAACCCTCCCCAGGCCCAGCCCACACCAAGGCTGGAGGTCAGCAGCAGAGGCAGGAAGGAGGAGGCCAGCAGGTCTCAGGGCAACTCAATGTGAGCCAAGCCTTCAGCACATACTATGTTGTCTTACCCAATTTCATTTTCAAAACACAAATTCAAAGGTAAAATTATTAAGGCTTTCAAAATAGAGCATTAAGCGCAAGCATGGGGAAGTATCCCCATGAGTACATGAAGCTAGTCCTACAGATAAAAAAGAGAAAGATAGGATGACATCCATCCACCCTCCCACATCCAATGAATATAATTCTTACTAAAGTAAGAAAGAGATAAGACCAAGGCAAAGAAAAACCAAAAAGGTGGCAAACCACTAGAGATGGTAGGCAGGCAGCTTTTTAGATAATGGATCATTTAAACCAAGACCAAGCTATGAGAAGGTGGCAACTAAGGCAAGAGTTGGGAAGAAAGTTGTTCTAGGCAGGACAAATAGCACATGCAAAGGCCCTGAGGCCGGAAAGGGCCTTGCTTATTGGAGGAACTGAAAGCAATTGGCTGTGGCATGAGGAATGACAAGGAGAGCAGCATCGGAGAAAGTGGAAAAGATTGATAGAGAATTGATAGAGGTATTTGGGGACAAGCTAAGTTTAGTTCCCCATAGCCACCTTTTCCTTAAATGATACATGTGTCTTTGTACACCTCATTCTCTTGGGTTAATTTCAGCCCAAGAGGCTCAGCTTTTTCACCCCAAGGGAACTTGGAGGAGAAACTTTCAGACTTCCGTTCATTTCCCTTGGAGGGGGATTTCATCTAGTATCTAGTGGACCTGTGCTGGCACATGACTTGACAATTAATCTAAAAATCAGATAACACTTGGTGCCTTGCATTTGACCTCATGAAATATAAAAGTCTAATGCCTCGATCACAACCTTATTGAAAAGAGCTTATCTGAAATTGGAGGAAATCAGCCTGCAGTAGGTGTATGATGTGTTTTTTCCTGCACGCTGCTCTGAGATAAGAAAATGCTTTCTGGGCTTCTCATGAGGTGATGTTTCTGGGAGGCTTTGCCCTGTTGAGAAATAGCCTCGAAGTTGAGTACTTTAGACAGTGAGCATTAAAAGGCCTCACGTGGGGCAGTGAGGGAGCAATCATGGGGACGGTCACATGGCTTTCAAAAGTTCTCTGCCCTTAGGTCAGGAAGCAACACAGAATTATTGGCTTCCACAAGAAATTCACAGAGATTCAAGATTGTGAATGTTTTGGCTATTTAATGATGGCACATTTGTTCTGAATTTAAAAAAAAAAAAGTTTCTTTTCATCCAAAGGAGGATTGGATGTCAGGAGAAGAGAGAGCTCTGATGTGTCCCAGACAGTCTCGGTGGTAATTAGCTGGGACTGGGTAATTGTGACGTCTTCATCTTGTTTAGTATAATGAACCGATTAGTCTACTGCCCAGAAAACACAGAAAGGGAAGGACACCCTTCTCCTGGGAGTTGTGAAGACAGTTGAGGTCCCTCTCCTCCATTTTATTATTTATTTATGGTATTGGTGATATTTTTCTAGGGGTAAAAAAAAAAAAATCTTTGTCTCCTTTGTATTTTTTAATTTTTTTAAAGATTTTTTTAGTTTTGAGAGAGAGCACGGGGAGAGGGAAAGAGAGAATTCTCTAGCTGACTCTCTGCCAAGGGCAGACCCCGATGTGGGGCTCCATCCCTAGACCCTGAGATCATGACCTGAGCTGAAATCAAGAGTCGGACACTTAACCAGCTGAGCCACCCAGGTGCTCTATGTCTTCTTTTTAAAGAAGAACTTGACCATCTGATTATAAGATACAGAATTAAATACTAAGTGCCATCAAGTGCCTTGAATTTCAAAACTTAAAACTGTTTCTTAGGAAATATCTAAATTTGCAGATACAGAAGCTAATAGAAAACACTACAGAAAAGATTGCTTCCTTTTAGAAGTCAGTATTGGTAAAATTTTTTTTTTATCATACTCACTATAAAAATCCATTTGATTCCCATGTAAATAGGACGTTTTGAGTATTTATATGTTTAACTAGTTTATTGGTGGTAGGGGGGTAGTATAAAATACAATGCACATAAACTTTGAAGCCAAAGACATTTTCGTTCCACAGGGTATATTTACCTTATAATAGACTATAGGTTTAAGGGTATTTCTTAAGTTGATTTATTAATATCTTTCCAATACTTTAAAAATTCGGTTTTTCTGTTATGAAATTAAAGGTCTGACCTCTGACATATCTGATAATAAGGTTTAAATGTCATCTCTACCAATCAGCTGCTAGCAGCTTCACAAATAATCACAACACAAAATACCTATCAGCTCTGCCTCCCAGCGTGGCCAATGCTACATTGAGGAAATTTTCATGGACTGGATAAATTAAATGTTTGGCTTCTTCTTTGTTTCTGTTCTTCTTTGTTTATTTTTATTGTGGCAAATCCGAATAACTTCACATTTACCATTTCATCTCTTTTAAAATGTACGATGTAGTGGCATTAATGACATTGACAAGGTTGCACAACCATCCCCACTGACGATACCCAAAATGTTTTCACTGTCCGAAACAGAAACTATAATCGCTAAGCCCGTGTGTGGCTTTTTTTGTCTGTTGGTTTAATGGGGTTGTTTTCGGGGTTTGAAAAATCATATTGGTCGGCTGAACGATCATTTTTCTCCCAGTCTCCTCTCCAGCCCTGCCAACTCTAAAGCCGTGGAAATTCCCAGCTGTGTACTTGTGCCTGGATTGGAATCCCACCCCCCCCATCCGTGGGCTCTTACACAGGCCATAGAATTTGGAATTATTGCCCACTGGAGCCGGATTCAAGCTGTTGACCTAAAAGTGAGCCATTTGCAGCCATCGGCATCTCCCTGACCCCAGTGTCTGGTAGCGTGTTGATGATTTTTCTGGTTCCCTTGCCACGCCTGTCCATCCTTGCCGTGTGCTGTTTCCCAGCTCCCTGTCAGCTTGATCCACTTACCTTCCTCTGATGAAGATAAAGTTTTTTTGCACGAAAGCTGCTCAGCCACATCCCTTGCTGTGTGTTGGCAAGAGCCCTGGTAATAGCTTTAAAATTCACTTAAAGAAATTAGAAACAGGGAGTCACGTGCCGTCATTGCCAGACACGTTGTTAATTACTTGATAAAGATGCTACGTGGGCCGCCTCTTGGTTGTAATTACAGGTTTTTATCAGCCTTGCGTTGCCTGTAAGTATTTCCAAATTTCTTTTTAAATATTGGGAGCGGAGATGGGTAGATCAACACGTATCAGATGACCTGCCAATTTTCCCAAAATTGACTTATTTAATTTTGATCCTTTGCATGCTAGCTACATTTCTTGCAGTGCCTGCATTAAAAAAAAATTTTTTTTTTCGTGGTCTTATAGTTTAAAATGAGCATTTCGTGCTACCAGTAAGTTTGGACTTGACAGAGATCTCATTCAGGAAGTTGTTGGAAGAAGGAGATACTACCATCTATCCTAAAATTAGGGCTTAATTCTTTGTGATGCAAACTGTATTTGACTTTGAAGCCACCAGATATTTAGTAGCCAAACAGTGGTAGGAAAACTCCTACTGTGAACAGTCTGAGGTAGGAACTCTCTCCAAACTACTGAAATGTCCTTCTGTCATTGGTTCAAAATCTGCAAGGGCCTCATTCTAAAAAGATGTAAAGAGGATTTGAGGAAAGCATTTCCCATCCCATCATGTTGATGAGGTTAAAAATTAAATTAATTGTGAAATTAAATAATTCTTCATTATCCTCATTTTACAAGTCAGAGAACTGAGACCCAGAGAAAGCTTATTTTCATCACTCAGGTGTATTTGTTGGAAATTGGAGGAAAGGAAGAAAGATTAGGATATATGCCCTTTCTGGCTTCATTTTAAGCTAAATTCATTCCTCCTGTTATAATCTAATTGCACCTTTTGTAGGAGAATGTTTGCTCTCCTTCTTTCTGGGTGCCCCCCATTCTACTCCCCAGAAGTCCAAGCCTTCTTTACAACCAGCTTCTCAGACTTGAATATGCAAACCCATCAGCGGAGGATCTTGCTAAGGTGCAGATTCTGATAAGTTTACTCTGGAGAGAAGGGCCCGAGAGTCTGCATTTTTTTAAAAGATTTTATTTATTTATTTGACAGAGAGAGAGAGAGATCACAAGTAGGCAGAGAGGCAAGCAGAGAGAGAGGGGGAAGCAGGCTCCCTGCTGAGCAGAGAGCCCAACACGGGGCTCGATCCTAGGACCCTGGGATCATGACCTGAGCCGAAGGCAGAGGCTTTAACCCACTGAGCCACCCAGGCGCCCCGAGATTCTGCATTTTTAACAAGTCCGTGGGTGGTGCTAATGCAGCTGGCCTAGAGACCCCACTGGGCATAGCAAGGCTCCGGGTTTCACTAGTTTCCCAGACCACCCCTTCCTCCCCTTGATGGCACTGCCTCATCTCTCTCTCTCTCTTTGACTGTCATCTTGAAAAGAACATCTGAAAGTCATCTTGAAAGAACATTCTGTCCCTGCTTTCTTTTTTGACTTTCTGTGTCACAACCTGGCTTCTTCCCCCAGCTCTGTCCTGAAGCTCTTGCGGCAGACACACTGTAGGACTTTTCTGCCATCGTACCCAGCAAGCGCTGACAGTTCTCACCCTGGGCCTTGGGGCATTTGACCAACCACTCCCCCTGCTCCTCTGACGTCCGCTCTCTCCTGCACACTCTGGGCAGTCCTGACTTAGGCGACCCTCAAGTCAACCATTCTTCTTCTCCAGAACCCAGATCTGTACCCTGTCTTTGGGACATCTCTGCTCAAGTGTCAATGTACCTCACGCCCAAGTTTATAAGCCACGCTCGTGCTTTCCCTCCTTCTCCTCTTCCTTACCTTCCGAGTCTTACCTGACATCATCCTTATCCACCCATAGTCGCTCAAGCTAGAGACCTTGAAAGTGTTCTAGACTCTCCCTGACTACTCACCTGTCAATGCCTGCCACTTCTAACTTCCGGTTATCATCTCTCCTGTCCGTCCCCTCCTCCACATTTCCACCCCAGACCCACATCACCTTTGCCAGGATTGTTATACCCCTTTCCTTAGTCCCTACCTCCCCTCCATTGTCTCCTTCCTGCAATCCTTTTGTTACACTATCTCCAAGAGTCGAAATTTTTCTGAAACTGCGCTGTGGTACATCTTTTCCTCATGGAGGCAAGTTCTTCTGACTGCTGTATAGTCCCAGTTATTGAGCCTTGTCCTCAAGGCCCTTCCCAGCCTCTCCTGGCCCACTCACCCCTCTAGTCGCCTCCAACCTAAGCCTGACGCACCAGCCATCCTGTGTGGCAGGTCCATCCAGGAGTGTCATGTGTCTGTGCTCTGTGTCCACTGTCCCCTCCGTCTGGGACACCCTTCCCAGCCTTGTCAGTGAAACCCAGCTCATCTTTTAATGGGGTTGCACTTGTCATTCCTAGAAAAGGGATGGAGAAAATTCACTTTCTGTCCATCCTCTGAAAACAAATCAGGGAAAACCTAAAGCAGAGAGTGTTTCACTGCTAATTCTGAAGCAGCGTTTACTGATACCATCAGTGGACTTTTTTCCCCACTAAATTCTTGATTAGGCTGTGGTTCCAAGAAGGCAGGACCAAGTGCTTAGTAGACACAATTATATTTGTAACTTCTTGCTAAATCCCTCTACACTATTTTTCCGTAAGGCTCTGTGTTGTGAATAACACGGTCACCCAGCTAAGTGACCTCACTTTATAGCATATGCAGTTCACTTACACCACCTCCGCATTTGCCTTTTAAAGACCAGGCATATATTTGCCTAAGTACAGCGCAGCCATGGAAGCCAGACAGGAGATGGTGACCAGAAGCCAGAAAGAGCCTTATCATAGCCGCCATCATAACAACTGGTGAGCTAAAAAAATAAATTTCTCCTCTTCTGTAAGCACGTCAGTGTTGGTGAGCCCAGGACATATTTCTTCCCTGGGACAACTGACAGCACTGTGAGGACATCATTGACAGAGCATCCTGGGCGCAAAAGTGCGCCCGGCCGAAATGCTTTATGTTAACTGCTGTTTCTCGCATCTTCGTTCTGTTGACTTTGCGGGCGGGGAGAGTGCGTTCAAAAAGGTACATCTTTGTGGCTTCATACGGACTGCTTCAGAATAAAGCTCTTCTCTTGGATATTTCTTGGTGACTTTCTCCCTTCTGTGTGCTTGGAGCAGCCGCTCAGGTGTCTGGTGTATCTATAACCACCACAGTCCTCGTTTCTTCTTTAATCGAGCTTCTCTGAAGTAGAGGGAAAGTTTCATTTTCTACTCTGGATTATAAGGCAAAGGCAAGGTATGCAAGTTTGTTCCCTAAGGCACAAGAACAGTTGACTTTATGATAAAATAGGAAACCCTCAGCAGCAGTTCCCGAAGCCCTCCGATGTCCAGGCATCAGTCATGCTCGTGCTCACCGTAATGAGGAAAGTTGGAGAGGGGCTGGATACTTAGGAGCGCCCCAGGGCAAGTACGATCATTTCTGGATCTGCCCCGGCAGAAAGACTGCAAGTGTTCTGTCCTCAGAAACCGTGTAAGATCCATCAAAGGCTGTATTACTGTTTGGTGGTGTCCGGCAACTCCGGGTCCTTTAATTGTTGAGGGGCGTCCCAGACCGTTCCTGTGGGCACCTCACTCCCTGCATTGTCTTCAGGTACTCGGCTGAGCTTGCTCAGGGCGATCCCAAAATAGACCAGAGCTTTCTCTTAGTGCATGTACTCTTAGTACATTCCATGAGTACTTTGGGGTACTTCAGGGTGTACGATGTTTTAGAAAATAGTCAGTGTTACTTCGAAAAATGAAGCAACATCTCCCAACGCTTTTAGAAACCAGGTAATAAATGTCTGATTTCGCCATTCTGACACAGCCTAGTTGAATGGTGGCCAAATAGGAGAGGGTGTGTCTGTCTCAAGGCCAGTGTTTAAGACGATGAGGACTTGCGACTCTCCAATGGATTGATCTCCATTGAGCTCATCTCCATTTCCCTTTCTGGAGGCTTGCTTCTGAAGAGGAGTCCAGGGTTCTGGGATCTCATGTTGCAAAATCAAAACGTGTTTTCCCTTTGAAATAGATTTGTAACAGTAATGAACCAGACTCTTCTGATGGTATTAATGTAATTGCTCTTGAGATAAATTACGAGTTCACTGCAATTAAACAGACACAATTCTGTGCATGGAGAACTTAAGAAGGGAGCAGCTGACTCTTTCATCTTTTGACCCATCCCTGCATCAGACGTGATTAATCACTCACTGCCTTCTTATCCTTGGAGCCCCCTTCCGACCCTCCCCCCATGGCTCCAGAGACTTCACAGTGTCACTCCAGGCAGCCACTGCCCATGAGTCAGAGGCGCCCTTCGTGTTGAAACAATTTGCCATGCTTGGATAATGGGAAGGACGTTGGGCTGGGATGGAGGACGCTTGTGTCCAGTCCAGATGCTTCCACTCACTGGCTTTGTGGTTTTGCTCAAGTCTTTTCGCTCTTCTTGGACCTTTCTGTCCCTCGTCTATAAAGTGAGGGAGGAGGATTAGAGAATCTCTGATGTCCCTTATATTTGTAAAGTTGCACTATGAACAACCTGTTAGTAAATTTGAATATTTCGTTCCGTTTTTTTTTTTCAAGGGCAGAAGTAAGAATGAGTGGTTTGCTTCTCATGAACTTGGTGGATTTCCATATGTCCAGCTCATGGTCTTCTAGGAGATAGGTGCCTATCATCAGACCTTTTTATTAAGTTTAATAAATTGTATTATCTCCAGTTTTCATTATTTTAAGGTTAAGAGGAGAAGATTATTCTCCAAAGTGCTACACTCCTAGATGGGCACCGTGACCCATTTACCCTCTGCCACAGCTCATGACCACACACAGTGCTCGTGGTGAAGGGTTCAGAAGCCCATAAGGGTAAACAGTGTATGCGCATAGTGGTGAAGAGCATGGATTGCAGGGTCAGGACATACTGGGCCAAAGCCCACCTCTGTCACTTACTAGACTTTCATGGCCTCGGACAAGTCATTTACCCAAACCCTAATTCCTGGCTGCAAATTAAGAATAATGCAAGCACCTAATGTACAGGATTGTTAGAAGTAAGTGAACTCATGCATATAAATAATCAGTCACTGTACGAAAGCAAAACGCAGAGACTGCTTGTCCCCTTACTGTACCAGGGCAGAAACTGTTGCGAGACATGTGGTTCAGAAAGTTGTGCATCCACAGGGGCAGGAGGCGCCATAAACATACTGAATGGGGAGCAAGGGTGTGGATTGTACAGCAGTTTTTGAGCCTGAAACATCATCTGTTTGCAGCCGAGGGCGCAGATCGAGGAAGGGAAGGTCCTCACTCCTTAGTGTGGTGTGGGAAGCGGTAGAAATACCAGCGAGCGTCTTGTCCGTGAGCCCAGGGCTGTTGCTGAAGCAAGCGTGGACCGTGTGGGGAGCAGGTTAAGGAGGAGGTCCCAGGAGCTCTTTCTGAGTCAGACTTGAAATGCTGACTGGAGACCTCGTCCAGGAAAAACAAAGCAGAGCCTGCCCTCAGTGCGGTTTACCAGAGAGCTAGACAAGCCAGACTAATGTCAGGAAGCCTCTCCCGGCAGAGATCCATGTGGGCAGACGACCAGAGCTTTGACGACCTGCTCGCCTGCATCTTCAGCTGACACCGTTTCAGTGGGGGAGCACTAGAGAGGGTCCCGTGCGGCTCTGAGCAGCGGGACACACCGCGTCCCCAAGGGCTCCTGGCGTGCTGCGCTCCGAGAGCTGTGAACTCTGTGAACTCTGCTGCGCTAACCTCTGGGCCCCCGTTTGGACAGTCATGCAGCCATGGCTGCTCTGGGGCTGGCTGGCCTTCAGGCCCCGGTTGCTCTCTGATAGGCAGTCACAGCAACCAAGGGCAGACACAGTCCATCTAGTGAGCAGGAGTATTAATAGAGTTATTAATAGTTAGACCCTGGCCGTAGGTCTTACCCTAAGGATGCTGGTTTGAACTTCTCTGTAATTGGATTGCCCCCAATAAAATCACATTACAAACACATGGGTTTATTGAAACACCTGGTGCCAGCATCTATATTGGAAACTGTATTCCAGTGCACCACCGGGTCCCTTGCACATAACCTGATTTCCTTCCCTTCCTCCCATAATCAACCCCTCCTACTCAGTCTGTCCGTCTCGCTTTGCCAAATCACACGACACGGAGCTGTATATGACCGTGGCTGGGGGTTTGTTCGGTTGTTTAAAAATGAATACATGTGGGGCGCCTGGGTGGCTCAGTGGGTTAAAGCCTCTGCCTTCGGCTCAGGTCATGATCTCAGGGTCCTGGGATCAAGCCACTTGTGGGGCTTTCTGCTCAGCAGGGAGCCTGCTTCCCCCTCTCTCTCTGCCTGCCTCTCTGCCTACTTGTGATCTCTCTCTGTCAAATAAATAAATAAAATCTTTTAAAAATAAATAAATAAATAAAAATAAAAACGAATACATGAGAGTCCACAACATTCGTGGAGACAAAGTTGAGCTGCCCACAGAATGAGTCAGGAGCGTGGGCTTGGGGGGGTTGCGTGGGGGGCAGCATTGCTTGGGGCTGCTTCATCCATCTGGTGAGACTGTCTGAGGAGGGGGAACAGGAAAGGTCTGGGGCCTTTCAGAGACGCTCTCATTGCAAAGACCATTCTGAAGCCCTTCCTGGAGCTCACCCGCAGATGTTGAATATTGGATTTGAGCAATTTAGACAGGGGCCTGCTTGGGGCTCCCACAGGCTGGTGGATGACTCTGGTTAGGTGTTCTCGGGAGTTACGGGGACGTGGCCAGCCAGATAACAGTGGAAGAGGAACTTGGGGGGTTGACTGTGGGCAAGCGTGTACTGGCAAAAAGGAGCCTCTCCTCGAAGTAGAGGCCCTCGGGGTTTGGTTCTACTAACTGCTCCCTTCACAATTTGAAAACACCGTCAAACAGAAGGAATTGAACTTGCCTCCTTACAGGCTGAAAGAGAATGGATGCCGAGGCAGTTTTATTTGAAGTTGCTGGGTTACTTTGATAAATGACAATGCGGTCATAAAGAAATGAGATCGCAAAAGGCCAGTACCTTTTTCAGGCTGCCTAACCTCAGAGGAGGAGAGAATTCTTCAAGGTAGAATAGGATTAAAGCCACATTTCTTAGTTTCCCACCCCACAAGTGCTCGTGATAAGTCAGTCTCAGTAGTGAACAGATGTTCATTCAGCCCTGAATTATGTAGAACCCAAGGTTCTACTCCAAAGATGAAAGCTGTGTGTTCATTAATCAATTGTATGAGACTTGGTCAAGATGTGTTTTTTTAACAGTATCAGCATGTAGTTTCTGTTATTTCTCATTAATTTTATAGAATACTTTTATCTTACAGAGATGATAACCGCACCTGGGATGTACTTAAAACACAAAGCAACACATGTCGGAGGGCTAGACCTCTCTTTGACTGTTTTTAATTCTATAATTACGACTGCAGCTAGTGATAGAATCTTCCATTAGTGTCTCTGCAGGTTCAGGATTTGGCCCGAATAATGCACATACACCCTTCTCTTACTCGATTTCATCTTAAAGGTGGGTGTGAATTTACTGACTCATGGCAGCATTTAGCCAGGTTCAGGCTCAGATATCATTGGTATTCAATAAATTTTTACACCAAATAAAAAAAATCTTGGTTTTCTTATAGGCTTTCTTTCTTCTTCTTCTTCTTTTTTTTTTTTTTTTTTTTTTTTTTTGAGTGTTTGGAAATACTGTTGGCTCTGTTAGTACCCTATGCAAAAAGGATTTTAATCCAAAACCACAGATAATCTGGGACTTACCTGGGACTTATTTACCTTTGTTTATAGTGTGTGTTTTATTTTGTTTACTGACAACTACTCTGTCAAAGGAAGCCTCCTGATTTTAGAACATGGGCCTTGGAACCAGAGACACTTGGAGCCTAACTCTTCGCTACTTCCCTGATGTGTGGCCTAGAGCAAAGCACTTGCTCTTACAAAACCTTGATTTTTCTCCTCTACTTGGAATAATCTTGATAGCTAACATTTAGAAAGTCCTGACTGTGTGCCAGACATTGTTCTAAGTGCTTTATATGTCATCTCATCCTCCCTACAACCCTGCAGAGGACCCCTGGGAATCATAGGACTTGCTCAGTAGGGTGTGTGATGTGTTACTAAGTGAGATAGTTCATGAAAAACATTTCATGCGCTATCTGGTACGTTACAAGAACTCAGATATGTGGGGTCAGCAGGGGTCGTAATAGCTATCAATTGCTGTATAACAAATAATCCCCAATGTGCTGCTTCTACAAAAACTAGTTTGCTGTCTCACCGTTTCTGAAGGTCAAGAATCTGGGGAAAACTTACCTGGGTTGTTCTGGTTCATTATCTCTCGTGAGCTTGCCATCAGCTGTCCACCTGGACTGTGGTTCTCCGAAGGCTCGACTGAGGATCCGTGTGGACAGTGGTTCACTCACAGTGATTGGCTGTTGCCAAGGCTTCTTCGGGTCTCTGCTGGCCTTTGGTGCGAGGCCTCAGTTGCTCACCATGTGGGCTTTTCCGAAGGACTACTCAGGCCCGGTAGACAGGCTTCCCCCAGGGCCAGTGATCAGCAAGAGAAAGAAAGAGGGAGAATGAGCAAAAGATAGAAACAGGAGGGTCTTTCATAACCTGATGTTGGAAATGACATACCATCGCTTCTGCCCTACCTGGCTGGTCCCACAAACCAACCCTGGCACAGTGTGGGAGGGGAGAGCGCAGGGCGTGAATACCAGAAGGCAGGGTGATGGCGCCATCTTGGATGGTGGGGTGTGTGCTCTGTTTCTAAGTATGTTGGAGCATGTACCAAGCCATGAAGGGGGAATGTCGACCAGAGACCCTAGGAAAACTTCTCGAGAATTAAGGATGTACCACTGAAAACCCACCATACTGAGCACTCAGTATATGGTTGATAGGTTCGATGCAACTACCATGCATGTGTCAGGAGTATTTTCTTGACTTCTTATTTGCACACCCAGAGATGGTGCCAAATACTATGTTTGCCCTCTGCCATTTGTTCACCCTCGCTTTTATTTTAATATTCTGGTACATATTTTTTGATTTCCCTCCACCGCAGGCATGGCTCATCTTATAGTCCATTCTCAAAGTATATAGCAACCCCTAGCTAAAGGTTCATTTCATTACAAACTGGCTGAAGGCAGTGAATTTATATTCAATCACCAGTCTGAGTGTTTTTCCCCAATTTTCTGGGGACGGATTCACTGCAATATTCCCTTAAATGGATTTTTTGGCCTTTCTCTCAGGCCTGCGTTTGACATTTTCTCAAGAATGTTTATTTTTTAATTTACAACTTTGAGAGGTTTATTTTATGAGATGGGTTTTATGCAACAAAATATAATGGGTTCAGGGGTGGGGGAACCCTGTGAATTTGAAATTGACTGCCATGAGGAGGAATTATTCATTTCATTTGTGGGAGAAAAATGACAGCTCACATGAAAGTAGAAAGGTTTCAGGTCTCAATTCACAGACGGAACAAATCGCCTTTCATAAGTTAGCATGCTTGCTGTTTTGTATTTGCCATAAATATCTATTTGTGAGGCTTTTGGAAGGACGTGATTAGGATGGGAGCTCTCACTGGAGGATTTTTGCAGAGTCCACTTGGCTAAAGGGGCCTTTTGAATTAAAACAAAAGAAAATGAAGGCTCTTGCCTCATCAGAGCTTGGAATCGGATGGGCTGGCCTTTATTCTCTTTCTTCTTCCTAGGACTAGTGATCCCTTCTCTTTTTCAAAGAGAAGATGCTTGGGTGCTTGATGCCTGGGCTCGCTTGCTCTAATCATATAATGGTGAAATATTAACTTATCAAAGTCCTGGAAGCTTTAATAACCGTTCTGCCCCGACTCTTTGAGCAGAAAGGACTAGAAAAATCACCATGCTCCCGTTTTCACCCGAACACCCCATACCACTCCATTAATTTCCAGGCATCACCCTTCATTAGCGACCCCATGGCTGAAGGACTGTGTTATGAGGCTACAGGGTCATGAACTGCACCATCTCCCCCTTGGTTCATTTCACAGCTTGCTCCTTTCTTAATGCCTTACGGCTCATTTTTCCCCCTTCACTTGGCAAGAGGGACCTTTCCCAGGGCCTGAAATGGATGGGTCTCCCACTGGTCCTCTTTTGTTTAATGCGTCTCTATTCTCTGACCTTAAAAGTGTATACTGTCACAGTAATAGTAGCGTTCGCTCTGCTCTCTCACCATAAATGAAGCTTGGATTGCAAGGAAATTACGGATCTACAGTGTTTTTAATGTAGGTGTTTTTCTTACTGCATCCGTTTTTAAATGAAGATAGAGCACAAGAAAGTGACCTTATTGTTCATCAGATTTACTCTAATATGTAAACCCCGTGGTGGAAGATGGTATTTGTTGAGTTTAATCTGCTCCACCTTTTTAAATAAATAAGGTAATTATGAGATGTGGGTCTATTTTCCCCACTGAATGTCGTTGATAGCAGTCTGCTTTAGAAATCCTGTGTGTATAAACTTAACTTCCAGAGCTGGTAGAACCAGGGAGAGGGCCCGCCTGCTAAGCGCTGGGATTTCTCCCATCTGTCTGGATGATGAGCTGTGTTACCTTTGACCTTTTCCTTTGGTGATTGGCAGGCTGGGGAAGACGACAGCTGCTTCTACAAGTGCCTACTAAGGTAGCTATGGGAGCAGAAATAAATTTATGTTTTCCCGTAAAAGAGGTGCTAGGTGCATAAAGGAATGATTGAGAAACATTGAGGGGAGGGTTAAGGACATAAACTCGAGAGCCAGGCAGGTTTGGGTTTGAATCAAGGCTCTCCTGCTTACTAGGTGTGTGATTAGTATGTTAGTTATTGTTACTTAACAAATTACCCCCAAGCCTAGTAGCTTAAAACAACAAATGTTAATTCTGCCACATGGTTTCTGAATGTCAGGAATCCAAAGTGGCTGAGGGCTGAGTGGCTCTGGTTCAGTGTTTCTCCCGATGGTATACCCAGGTCGTGGACTGGGGAGCAGTCGTGTGAGGCAGGCCAGGGCTCGGGTCCCACCTCCAAGTTCACTCCCATGGCTGTTGGCCTCAAGTCCTCTACCGTGGTGAAGGTCTGCTCATGACACTGCATCTGGCTTCCTTGAGCAAGCGAATGCCCAAGATGAAGGAAGCCTTCGTATCTTTCCATAGCTAATCTTAGAAGTGGCATTCAGTCACTTCTGCTGTATTCCAGTACTCACCCAGACCAGCCTCGATACATTGTAGGAGAGGACAACGAGACTGTGAGTACCAGATTAGGCCCATTGGGAGCCATCTTGGAGTCTGGCTACCACAACCAGGCAAGCCGCCTCACTTCTCTGAGCCTCCATTTCTTCATCTGTAAAATAAGGAAATAATACTTCAGTGGCTTCATAGTGAAGGTTGAATTTTAATCAACACGCATCATCCGAGTCCGGATAAGCTCTCAGTATTATTTTTATCATCATGATCATAGTTGTCAGTATCTACCCTGTACTTTTCTATAGTGTTTAAATGGGCCTGTATAACACCAATTCCTGTTTTCTTTCTCTCCTTGCCATTAACGATCCCCCCCCACTTCCTTGAATTTCACCCTCTTTCTTGGCTGCCCAATGAGAACCCATCAGAATGTTAGTATGTAAAGTCACATGGGTAGCCCTACTGAGTTTTCTCTGTTGCCCGCACACGGAAGATATGGTTAATGGTAGAAATTGCAAAGAATCTGCATGAAGTAGTAGCCGTGTCATTAAGAGTTGAGAAAATAAATATTTCCTTTGAAAGAGTTTTTGACCAGAGCACTAATACTGGAGTTTGGGAGAAAGAGGACA
This sequence comes from Potos flavus, assembly GCA_028534135.1. Classification (NCBI taxonomy): domain Eukaryota; kingdom Metazoa; phylum Chordata; class Mammalia; order Carnivora; family Procyonidae; genus Potos; species Potos flavus. The sequence continues at coordinate 34,434,516 of CM052898.1, read as the reverse complement.
AACGGGCCTATGAAGGACGTAAGAGTGGAAAGCTGTGGAACATGCCTTCCCTTACTAAATAGAGACCATCTATATTTATGTACCCTGTTAGAAATCAGATACGATCTTAGGAACTTTGTCTTGGAATAAAGCTCATGTGCACACGTCCAGGTTTGCATCGATTTTCGAGGGGTTCCCGGCTCCCATCCATTCACCCCAGGTTAATCAACTCAACCTATAGAGAAAGAGCAAGAGTATGGTAAAGACCAACATACTATGTCAAGTTTTAATGCATATTTTTACCTAATGGGAATGGCAATTTGGTGTTCCTTTGTACACATCCAACAATCATTTATACACCCACATGTATTAGACTTTCGGTGGTTTTGACAATTTCCTTGCCTCTGCAGCTCTCTGAACGATGCCAGCTTCCCATAATTTGTTTTTCTCAGCCATGATGTAATCATTAAGTTGCCGTAATGAAGATTGAAGGTTTAATAATGGGAAGTGTTACAAATTCCAATTTAATCATTCCTAAATTGATTAGTGACTTTCCCCAAATGCCTGGCCATGGAAAAACAGAGGTTCTAAGAGAGACAAAGTGCTGTGGTCCGAGTTTGATAAATGGTGCTTTGGTGTAGCTGTAATTGTGTTATTGAATTTACTCATCTTCCAAATGATGTTTGCATTGTCTCAGCCATATGTGTTGAGGGCCAGAGAAAGGTCATTAGAAGCTTCAGACCGAGGGCATGTGTGGGTTACGGTGGTTCTGAGCAGCAACATCGAGCTTAGTCAATTAAAAGAAACACCCAATGCAAGATGGCCAGAGCCTCTTGCCGCAGAGCAGTCAGTGGCCAAATCCCAAAGGCCTATTTAAAAGAATCTGAAGATTCTGTAAGTAAATGTCTGCTCTTGGCCCGGGGCTCTTTAGCCCCTGACAAATGACATGGGGGAGCCTCCGCGGGGGGATTTGCAGGAGAAAGCACCTATAAACAAATGCGAGGCAGGCAGCCCGAACAAAGCCAGGAGTGCCATAATTAGATAACAGCCTGGCCTAGCTCACCGAGGAGATGAGCGGTGGTGTTTCTGCCTTGCTTTACTAATGCCAGCGTGAACTTTTTAACTTTCCGCGAATAGATTTTCCTCTCTCCTGGTTATCTTCAACACAGTGGATCAGTGCTATACTTCAGTTCAAAAAAGGTTGAGAAAAGTTTTTGTTGCTGTTTTATTTTCCCGTGGCCCTCTCATTTATCTGTCTTTGCCCACATTTCAGATGGGCACGGATATTAATGCCACTGGCGTTTCTGTGTGTGTAAATCTCCCTCCTTTTTTCTCTGAACATATTTACATCATAGAAATGTTTATGGAACTAACTATATAGTAGAAACTTGAAGATGTTATGTTTACAAACCCATTAGAATTCATATGAATTCTAAAGTTCTAAGCCTTTGGGGTAAAGCCAGGAGGCCATTTTGCATGGGACCGAGAAAGGACGTGCCTTGAGGATGTGGACAGAAGACAGGCTGACGGGGGCCCAGCTGCCAGTTGGCATGGGTGAGGGCCCTGTCATTACATGGCAGTGAGCCAAAAAATGCATATGGCGGGCACAACTCAGTTGACAAGCCACCTCAGACAACTGTCTGCTTTCCACTCATGCAAATACAGTATTCTAGAACCCCCTGAAAACATACCATAGGCATTTTCCCAAGTCTGCTTCTGGATTAAGTTATGAAATAGAAACTACTAGTTTCCTAGGGCTGCCACAACATTCATTTTCCTCACCCACAAAGTCACAAACTCAGTGACTTAAAGAGAAATTTATCATCTCAATGTTTTGTAGGCTGGAAGTCTAAAAACAAGGCGTTGGCAGTGCGCCATGTTCCCTCTGAAGGCGAGAGGGAAATTCCTTCTTGCCTCTGTCTAGCTTCTGATGGGTCGCCATTCGTCTTTGATGTTCTGTCTTCGCCTGGTGTTCTCCCGGTATTTCTTCCCATCTCTGTCTAAATTCCCCCTGTTTATAAGGACACCAGCCATATTGGATCAGGGCCCACCCTAATGACCTCATTGTAACTTGATTACCTCTCTAAAGACCCTGTTTCCAAATAAGCTCACCTTCTGAGGGTTAGGAATTCGACATATAACCTGTTCTGGGGGAATTTCCACCCATTACAAATACTAAGTTTAAAAATTGAAAAACAGCATCTAAATTCCTTCTTGTGACTTAGGTCAATTTGCAATGTGTTTCTCCTGCTTGCATCAAAGCTTAATTTTCTGAATATTTTAAGGGAGCAAAAGAATAAGAATAGAAAAGAAATATAAAAGAAAAAGAATAACCTATACTAAGAGTTGACCCTAAAAATGTCAGTCTGTGACTGGTTGGTTGGGTAATTGACTCATTGGGTCTTGGATTCTGAATTTAGGCCTGAGATAACCAGTTCAGATGGCTTCAGCTCCAGGTTATAGATTTCATTCCAAACCTGGCTGGCTTCTCTGGATATATGTGCCATTGTTTCCATAAGGGCTCGTCAAAGAACATAAGAGTATCTCCCTCCCATTCCAGACTGGCATCCACAGCATCTGGTAGGTAGTGGGTGAGATAGGAGAATAGGGGCTTTGGAGAGTTATAGCCCTAGATTCACATCCTGCCACTACCCTTTATTGGCTGAATGACCTTGATCCTATTACTCTATTTCCTGAGCCTTTGTTCCCTTGTTCATAGAAATCAGAGGATTAAGTTCAAATGAGATGGTGTGAGCAAAATACTTAGCACATAGCACAGGCTTAATAAAAAGTTAGTTCTTCATGGCGGCCCCTGCTTTGTATAGTCCCAGAGCATGCTGGTATTATTTTAATAATTATGAACACCGCACTTTGCAGTTTACAAAGCAGTTTTATTTATTATTACATTTAATTGCTGTTTATTGGACTGAGGGACATTATAAAAATAAAAAATGCTTCTTTTTAATTATTCACAACTGGTGTCCATAACTGGCTCTTTCTATGTTAAATATTTTTTAATTATTTTAAGGAAACAGCTACTGTTAGTAATCTCAGAGTTGATATCGTCCTCCAATGCAGTCGTTCTCAGCTGAAGGCAGTTTTGCCAGCAGGGGCTATGTGGCCATGTCTGGAGACATTTTTGGTTGTCACAGTAGGCAGCGGGGGTCCTGGTGGCGTCTGGCAGGTAGAGGCCATGGGTACTGCTAAATATCGTACGAAGCACAGGGCAGTCTCTACAAACCTAGAATCATCGCGCCAAGAGGTCAGTAAAGAAACCCTGCCGTAAGCTCCCAGGTGCTCACCTTCAGTCATGGAATACAATCAGAAAATGGAGCTTTGTTTCTTTATTCCATCCTGCAAATAAAACTGTTTAAATCAGAAGCAATGTTTTCTAATGTTACAAAAGGGAAAAAAAAAAAAAAGCCCAACAGCTTAAGTCAATAAGCATTTGATGAATACATATCCCTAGGGTATTGTGTTGCTGATAAGTGACAGCTGTGAAAGGACCTGGCACTCAGGCCAGGCTCTATAGCGTTCAATGGCTCAAGCTCTTTAAGTGGGCCCTCACCGTCACAGCCGTGGCTCAGTGAACCGGCGCACGACGCTGGGCACTTTCCCTCAGACCTGACCAAAGGGTAGAGCCGTCCGCAAGAACACGGCTGCCCCGACGTGATGGTGTCCTAGATGACCCCAAATAATGTGCCCCCCAGAATACCAAAGGACTGGTGGCTGGAGTTGCTCAGACTTCATATCCGGTGCAAGTGCTGAATCTGGTTGGCGTGTTTTGTTTTGTTTTCCCTGAAAGAAAATAGCTATTTTGTATCGGAATGTCTGGTACTAATCATACTCATAATAGGAACAGGGCGTGTGCCCAGAGTTGCTGTGCATCTTTATTGAGCCTCACAGCAGCTCTTTTGAGGGAAGTACTGATTCACCCATTTCATAGTCGAGACGCTGAGCGTCTGAGAGCAGGGGATGAGCCCAGGCGTACGCAGCTGCTCGTGGCAAAGCCAGGGTTGAATCTAGGCTTGCTGCCTCCTGTCCCCCAGCTGAACTCCTGGTTCACATTGCCATCGGTCAGCATGGTGAGCAAGTTTGGGAGGGAGGTGCCTTGAATAATTGAAGACCATTGCCTGCGTTCGAGTTGAATGTAAAGTGTTTGGCATCTCATTTGCATCTATCCCCATGGTCGTGATGCCTCTTGGGTATGATCCTGGAAAACTTTGTTTGCCTTCGGGAGCCCGGCAGATAGGGTATGTATGCACCAACCAGCAGCTGTTCTCGGGCACTCACAGTTTTTCTGTAGGCGTGGACCTCATCTCCCTCATTCCCAAGTATGCTTCAAGTGACTCGGAGGAAGATGCATTTGAGTGATTGTGTTTTTCAGGGGGTAGGGATCAGATAAGGGGCAGCTAAAACAGTGCAAATGTATTATGTCACAGTTCCGGAAGCTGGAAGTCTGCACTGTGTCCTGCTGGGTTAGAATCAAGGTGTTAGCAGGGCTGTCTTCCTTTCTGGAGGCTCGAGAGAAGGATCCATTTCCTGGCCTTTCCAGCATTTGCAGGCTGTCTGCAGTCCTTGGTTTGTGGTTTCTCCTCTGTCTTCCAGGCCCACAACGTTATATTTCTCTGACCATTCTTCACAGTCACACCATTCTCTGCTTCTCTCTCCCTTTTCTTTTCTTCGTTGCAGTAAAATACACATAAATTTTACCATCTTCACCATTTTTTAAGCGTGTAACAGTTCAGTAGGGTTAAATATATTTACATTGTAGTGCAACCAACCTACAGAACTTTTCATCTTGCAAAACTGAAACTCTGTACCTAGGAAACAACTCTCTGTTCCCCTTCTTCGCCTCCCCCCTGGCAACCAGTAATACTTTTTATATGTGTGAATTTGACTACTCTAGATACTGCATAGAAGGAGAATCATAGAATATTTGTCTTTCTGTGACTAGCTTATTTCACCCAGTGTGAGTAACTGTTTTAAGTGAAAATTTTCTCTAACTTCTGGAAAAGGAGAATCAGTAATGTTTGTCATAGAAGAAGAAATAATTGTAAAAACTAATTACAGTGAAAACATCCCATTATTAGATGCTGGCTGGGTTCTGCTCTCCTTTGGCCACTCTGATTCCCTCTCTCCCTTTTAGATTCGCACATACTAGCCGGGTACAAAAGCTGTATCAGCACCAAACTGAGATTCCCACTTTTTCATATCGGAGACTCTTACTTTTTGTGGTCCAGAGGCCAGCAAGACAATGGAGAGAGTAAAACTCTCTTTGTTATGTGACTCAGTGTTAATTCAAAGCCTGTCTTTGTACTCCTTAGAAATAGCTCAGGTGCTACTGGGAATCGAGCGCATCCCAGAAGGAAAGAAGAAATGGGCAGGAACACACAAATAGTTTCCCCGGAGAAGCAAATGTCGTTGCCGGAGAACGTGGAGTATCTGTGCTGTTGAGTGCACTGAAACAAAAGAGTGGCTTTGCCATCCTTCTTTTCTTCACCTGGGCAGATTCTCATTGATTGTCAATTATGTGTCACCAGGTGGTAACAAAAGGCAGTTTAATTCCCCATGAAAATTAGGACTCGCCCTGACTCCGTGCCTTTCCTGCGAGTACCTGGTGGCCGCGAACGCTCATTAATCCCTTCGTGTGATCCCCTTGAGATCACCAACCTTAAAATGAATCTCCAGTCCATGCACCATCTCTGTAGCTGGGGTCAGATGTAACATCAGACGAGGTCTGGCAGCAGTCGCTGATTGAGAGCTATCGACAATAAACGGTGGGTATCTTAGCAGAAAATCCAGGGTAAATTCCTAGGGATCCATTTTTGCCCATCTTTGGAATCTACCCAATGCCTTACCAACAAGGAATGAAATGATGCCCAGGAGGAAGGGGGAGAAAATCCTTGTTGTTTTCCTGGAAAGCTGTTGTACATTTCTGCTTTGCTTTTTATGTACTACAGTATTCTTTCTTCCATTCCTTTGTTAGTTAAAACAGAATCCAGAGACTTCATTGGGGATATATGGAGTTTCTAAAATTTTTTTAAAGATTTTATTTATTAGAGAGAGAGAGCATGCGCAAGCACCCATGAGCAGGGGGGAGGGGCAGAGGGAGAAGCAGACTCCCCGCTGAGCAGGGATTCCCAACTCAGGGCTAGCTCCCAGGACCCTGGGATCTTCACCTGAGCCAAAGGCAGACATTTACCCAACTGAGCCACCCGGGAGCCCAGGGTATATGGTTTTAAACAAGAATTAAATTGTGATAAAGTTTTTGGATTCACATCAAGGCAATTGGGTCTTCCCTAAAACTTCATTCTAAAGTTTCTGTGTGTTTAGGGAGGGGACGAAGATAAGCTAAGACCCGTCGCTAGGTCCTGTGCACTCACACTGAGAACCAGCCCTACCCCCACCTTAATGGACTCACTAAGGATTCTCTCCTGGGTCTGAACCCTCGCCTGGAGTGCCCGAGGCATGACCACATGTCATTAATGAAGCCTGGTGTTCTAGGTGAGGTTTTTGTTGTCATTTTATCAACACCTCGCTGAGACACAACTACCCTGAGTGGCTTACCTTTTGTTGCTGTTATTTCTTGTTGCTTTTTTCTTACGATCGCAGATATACTGTTGCCCTAAAAGAATTCCAGGTGCCTTTACTCTCTTTTATCACATTCTCTTGTCCTATCCAGTGATAACTGTTTGCTTGGGGAGCGAAGGAACTTTTGTTGGTCATTTCAGATAGAATACCATATGTCAGATTTGTAAAATCTTGTTAACATTGTGTTTTCTTCACTTGAGAATTACCCTCTAGTAGGGGAAAATGGAACTGCCAATTACAGCAGCCTCCTGCTGTGACAAAACTGGTGTTATATTCCCAGACATCAGGCTGTGCAAGGAGAGAGCCCCCGATTGCCTTTTGCTTTCTTGCCTGATAGACAAAGCTTTAGAGTAAAGCGTAATTAGCTTGACTGACAATCAGGAAAATACAGTCTTCAGTATGTTTTTATTTTAAGGTCGTCTTGTTTCGGAGACCCATTCCAAAGCCATTTTACAATTCATTCCTCGATGTAAAATTCAGTCAATTTGGAGCACCAGAATTTGTTTAAAATGTTCAGTGTGTATTTCAAAAGAAAGATAAATGCATCTGTGTAGTGACCAAAGAAACTTATAGTGTATCAGACTGTAACTATTAAAGAAGAAACCATAAATCCCGGTGGCAGGAGAGCTAGTAAATTTTTTTAAGCTGACTCCTTTGGGGGGAATTTGGATCCTACACTAAGTTCTTAATTTTATTGGGACAGAGATATTGCAAAAAGAAAATCGTTTCTCTGGCACTAAACACAAATAATATCCAACAATAATTGTGACTTCCCAGTAGCCGCTCTCTGACCCTCACACGGGGCTCGCTTCATCCTGGGGAAGTCCAGTGGCATGGTTTTGTTCTTCAACTCTGGTCCTTTCCGAGGTTTTCCTTAGCAAATTAAGGGATACTTTGTTTTGTTTAATTAGGGTTTTGTTTTCCAAATCCCCTCAGATTCTGCAGCCTGGAACCACGCGCCCTGGTGGATGTTCAGACCACATCCTCCACCACCCTGCCTGAGGAAGTGAATTTGTTGGCGGTAGGGCATGCAAACATCCCCTAATCTGAGGGGAAGGAAGAGACATGCTAGGAAGAGAGACAGGTTTCAAAATGCAAAAACTAAAAAACATGACAGAAAGTATCCTTCATTATTCATGAAATTGTTACTGAGTATCTCCTAAGTACCAGCTGCCAGGCTAGCCTCTGTGGGGAAAACCATCAGTACTGCCCGGATTCGCCTGTGAGCACTTCCTTTCTAGCCTGAGAAAGAGAGGGATGTTCCGTTGTAATGTATTTAAGATTCATCATGTGACACTTCATGACCCGAGGACCTCTTAGCAACTGAACCTTGTGATCATGGGTCTCTCAAAACCTAGCAAAGCAGAATCTGGGTTTCAGACTAAAAAGAAAGAGAGACACCCCCCTTTTTGATGTTTTAGGTTATAAATCCACTTATGGTAAAAGTCTTTATATAACATATAGATACGGTATGTATAATAAGTAGTTGCCCATGAATGGTACATCGGCTCCCCGTGCTACTAGTTGGGTGTCATCGGGACAAAAACCTCTTGACACTGAGTAACCAGTAAGCTCCCAAATACTGTTCCATGTGATGGTCTCAGCTGTCTGCTTCTCAGTTTTGCTAGATCTTTCCTTCCCAAGTCTGACAGAGTAAGGATAGACCCTGCTTGAGGTCACAGTGCAGTGAGCCCCAAGAGAGCAGGAATTCTGTCACTGCTACCCCAATAAGATAACCAGTCCCTCTTGAAGCCTTTTCTCTTCGCGTGTGTGCACATCTGTCTTGCCGGGTTAAGACTTGCTCCTCTCCTCTCGCTCTGCCGTTTCCTTTCCATCAGCGGTGGTCCAAACCAGGACAGACCAGTGCTGTGAATGCATCCTGTGTAATACTTAGTCCCTCCCTCGAAGCCTCACATATTCGTTTGTAAAAGCATGACTGGTAAAGCTTATGGCAAAAGCGTATTGAAAAAGTTAAACGTGATAATGGACGCCAAGTGCTTAGCCTGATACCTGCTGTATGGTGGCGGCCACTGCTTTTTTTAGTTGAGAAAGTGGGACAAGACTTCCAACACCACAGGCAGAGGGATCAGGAGGCCAAGTGGAGGCTCGATTTTCTCTCGACATGCCATTATACCCAACCTAAAATGCTTGAGACTTTTTGTGACATTATACAATAGGAGGAAAACTTCTAGACCTTAAATGGAATCAAGTTCCTTTTTAAAGGTTCACAAGCTATGTGACACTTCTGTGATGAAATTATGATTTGACACCTCTAGAGCAAAATCACCCTTCAGATTGTTTGAGCTGATTACCCCTGTGTTGGAACTATAGACTTCCACAGTCAAAAAAATATGAGCACAAAGAACAGCATCACTGCAGATTCGTAATCTCTTTGACATCTTGCTTTTCATATCATTGGAAGAACACACATCACCATTTATGCTCAAGCAAAAACGATACACGGCATCGATGCATAACGTGAAAGATGAACTCTTGGTTTTTTTTTTTTCCTCGTTAATGAATACTGAGCAAATAAATAGAGCATTTCAGGATCCTGGAATCTGTGGGATTCTATGTATTTATTTTCTTCATTACTCTAGTCACAATGTCACCCAGGGGTATCGCAGAGATGACAACCAGGCAATTAGAGACGAGTCTGTCCAGGCTCTGGCCCTGCCAGAGTGAATCATGGCCCTCTCTCCGGCCGCCCCGTGGCTGAACCCCTGTCCTCAGGGAAGCTCAGGCTGTGGATGATGTGGCCGTTGCCGTGACACGTACTTTCTCACACATGTGCGCATGTCTGTGCTCTGACATCTGCTGTCCACAGAACCATCCAAATGAGTTCATATTGTCTCCAGGTCTTTCTGAGAAAGCAAATCAGTAATCCATCGGGGAAATTTTGCATTTCTTTTACAGGTGACCCCAAGAACTTTAACTTGTATTTGGGGATATGGATGCAGAGACAGTGTCTCTAAACCGATGCATGAAGTGGACTACCTATTTTTTTGACATAAACACATGTGTGGGAGTCGGTGCTTTGAACATTCATGAGATGAGTTTCACTGACACCAGCTTGCTGGTGTTTATTCAGTGATGTGGGGCAAGTGTCCAAAGGATCCCTCTGAAGATTTCTGGGTTTTCCACATTTACACTACCTATCCTGAGTTGATAACAGCTTCCTGAGTTACCTGTAGAATTGGCTAAGAATGTCCGTGACATGCTACAGATAAAAATGTGCATATAGCATAGGCCTGACAAATGGGTAACTCTCTCCAAGCTTGGCTGTTGATACTGAAATAAACTACTGGGTCTGGATTTTCAGTCATTTGCTAACATGATTAGACAAGACGCCGTTCTGGTCTCTCTTGGCGGCTTCATTCTGAGGCCACTTTGATACATATTATAATGAGCACTGGTAAGTTAATGTGAATCCCTAGAGTCATGTGTAATCCATAGATAAGCTGTGTTAAATTCGTTTGTTCAGTGAAAATAAACATTGTCAATTTCTTTTTTTGTTCTTAACTAAGAAAACTTAGGAAGAATATCTTCATGTCACATTCAGGGTTAAACTTCTCATTTAGAAAATATGGTATCATAAATAAAGAAAATGATGGGGCTACAATTTGCCAGGTACATAATATGCTCCCTGAAGAGAATTTTTAAATTTCTTAATTCAGAGAAAACCTGTGGTTTTCAGTGCATTGTTAAGATGAATCAGGATTTGAGGCCTCAGACTGTTGGTCCCATTTATTTTGGTCTTAATGACTCCGACAGATAAGGAGCTAGTTGGCTTGTTGATTGGGTCTGTAATGACCTTTAGCCATCACGATGGAAAAGAAAGCTCATTCCCGTGGAGGACACAGCTCACGACACGGGCAGTAAGGATCACTGGAGAGAATGTTAACATAGATCATTATTTTCCCAATCGTTATTCTCTCACCAATTGATATTTTTTTTGCAGTGGGATTCCTTTGCTCATTTTCTTTTGCTATTAATTCCCAAACCAGCAAACTTTTAGTTGCATAAAACAAGAACAAAAAAATCCCCACAATGTATGTTTGAGAATTCTAGTAACAGGTGGATCCTACCATCTTCCGTACACATTATCATCTACCTTTTTTCACTTGAAATGGGCAACGCACTGAGCTCTCATGGGAAGAGCGTGCCTGGACTTGCAGAGACAGACGTACAGACGTGATTCCTGACTACCACATATGAGCACGGTGACCTTGGGCAGCTCGCTTAATTGCTCGAGTTCCAGGTTCCCCATCTATGAACTAGGAATAAGAGAGCGTGCTTAAGTCTGAAAGCTCTTCTGAGGGTTGAGATCATGCAGCCAAGGCTTCTGACACCATGCTAGTGTATGATAGGAGTTCTGTAAATTCTACTTCTTCCTAAAAACCTCAAATACGCAAAACGTTGCAGGACAATTAAATGGAAACAAGGATCCACGAATACCTGTGCTGAGACACAGCATCCAGGCACAGGGAGATACCCGACCCTGCAGGAGCAACACTTGGGTGTGGAAGAAAGCACCACTAAGAGGCCACCAATCTCTGAAAGAGAGGTGTTGGCATCAGACCTGGGAATGCTCAGTAAGGGCCATCACCGCGGGCACCACAGGAGAGCCCGTCCTCTGGGACCACCCAGGTGCTTCCCAGTCTTCTGATCACGTCCATAAAGAAAGCAACCGGCCCGAAGTAAACTGCAGCCAATGGCTGAGGGCCACATTTGGAGGCTCCACTATGTTTAGAGTCCTTCATGGGAGAAGAAAGATAAAAAGTAAGGGCAAAAAAAAAAAAAAAAAGACCAGGGCAGAGCACGTCTTTCCCCATTGATAACCAGCCTCTAGGTTTCTGCACCGGAGTGCCTTTCCATGGCAGGTCTGCTGCTGCCTGTCCTGGTCCACTTTCCGGGCGTGGTCGGCACGGGCTAGCAGCATGACGGGAACCGCTGCCCACAGGGTGGGGGCCTCGTTGAGGCCTCGAAGAGGTTGGCGGAAGCCCAGGGGCACTCCAGCAGTGTGGCTGTCCCCGTCATCCCCCCGCTGGCTTCTCACCTGAGCCAGACAGACAGGTACTGGGGCCTTTCTTCACCCAACACATAGTGTCTCTAGTGTCTCTTCATCAACACCATTTCCCTGTTGCCGAGTCCTGGCAATTCTCTGAATGTGAGCTAAAGCTGAAATGTACCCCCTCCCCACTTCCACAGAAGACGTTTTTTGAAATAAACATTTTGTTGTACTGTATCAGGATGCATATAATTTAAATGTTAATATAAGTGTTCCATGATTTCCTTTTTAATTTCCCCATGTCAACTTTGGGGAGACCATCCTCTCAAAATCAACAGAAGAAATCTATGGCAGAGAAATCATGTCTTTCATTATATTATCTCTGTGGCTAAATTTTACATCTTGCTGAGTAATGGTGGTGGTGGAGGGGTCATAGCCATCTTTAAAGCAACTGACTCAGCTTATCAAAGGACCAATAAATGGGTGCCCTTTTTCTTCCCTGTCTACATGGAAGTGTTATTTTGGTTGGAGACCTAGTCTCTTTACTGTCTATCAGTAATTTATTGTTCCAGAAAAAAAGGTCAACAACATCTGTTTCAAACTCAAAAATATGACCATTTATTTAAAAATCTTAGCAATACTTAAGGCTGATAGTTCTTTAAATATATGATTATCTTTATTTTTTTTTTTTTTTACCAGTAGACATTATGCTATTTTGTGTCAAACCTCTCTTCTACTTTAAATGTAAGCCTTGATTACATCTTAAAAGAATAAAATTGGTCTTTTCGCTCAGTACTTTGTCAGGATGGGCAAAGCTAGAATGAAAGCTGCTCTCATATCAGGGTTGAACAAGTAAATATTTGCCAACTCTAGGCAAGTCTCATCATCTCACCTTAATTAATTCACCAGTGGAGAGGGTATCACCATGATTCCAAGAGGCACACAAGCGCACATGTGCGCACACACACACACACATTTTCTCCCTCTTAGATAGCAAAGAAGGCAACATATATCTGAATCTAAATTGTATGGACAATATATTGGATTTCTACCTTAACACCATTCCAAAGAAGCAAAGACCATCTTCTGACAACTGATAATTTAATTTTAAATATATTTCTTCCCGCTACTGCTACTACTGTTTTTTGAAGAAGCTCAGAAGAAACAGTTATTATTTATGCAGGGTTTGTGCTCCCTCTGCTGGTTTTGTAATTAACTAATAAGTCTAATTCCCATAACTATGGTGATGTCATCAGTTATTTTTGTGCATGGACACGGAATTACCCAAATCAGCATGTTCTGTTCAAACATCATCAGGAAAATTAGCAGGGGGCCAGAGGAAAACAGTTGGCCTCATGAAGAAAGTGAAGAAAATGTACATTTTGACTTGTATGAATTTGTGTCTGAAATACATAACTGCAGTTTTATGCTTTTGTTTGCTCAGTGCTGGAGAAAAGTGGGCTATTATATCCCACCTTCTCAGAGGGCTTTGGAAACAAATAAGGCATCCCTACCCTTGGAACAAGATTTATTATATGTTTTACAGGTGAGAAAAATAGCAGCTCAGAGATGACAAATGCCTTGCTAGTGAGAGCCTTTCTGGGTGTAAGAAAGTAGATTTCTAGAGGTGGCATGTAGAGGCCAGTGTCTCAGTTTCCTGGGTCTGCAGTGTCTTTCTTTACACGCGCGGTGCCGGGATAGTCCTGTAGCAGTTTCTTCACGTTAGCATGGCACCTGCAGTCATTAAGAACTCGAGCTCTAGATTTGGATCAACGGAGGTTTCGCTCTGGTTCTAGCAGTTCCTGTGCGATTCTGAGTTCCCTAACCTTAGGTTCCCTAACCTTCGCAACCTCACCTTTCTTGTCTACAAACTGGAAAGACTATTCTAGGCAAGTGTTTTTACCTCATGGAGTTATCGTATGGATTATATTAAATAATGTCTGGTGCAGGGTAATGCTTAAAGCATATCAGTGACGATGATCCGAGACTAGTCTTTGGTCCTTACTCATGGTGATTCTTTCTTCAACATGAAAACAGCTGCTTTTCCCAATTATAAAAACTTAAATTTATTATAAACATAAATTTGGGGAAGGGACCTCTGAAATGGTGAGGGTCCAGTTCACCAGAAAGATGCGTACGCCACTAAACAGTTTGAAATAGGAGGTGCAGAATTGGCTGGAACTCTAAAAGAAATCAGCCGGTGCCCCAAGAGAGTGTAGAAATGAAAGACAAATTTCCTGGGGATCATAAGCCAATCAGACCGAAACATCAATATTTAAATAATGTTTTATAATAGTAATAATGCAGAGACTTCAGATCAGCTGCTATCCCAGTACACAGAGGAGATTTGAGTAAACATTCTCTGGATGTTATTTATTTATTCACGCATTGTTTTATCCACCTGTTTAGTTCTATGTGAAATAATGCCGCACTGTTGGTGCTTGTTCTAGAACCTCCTGCTGCTCAGTTAGCACCGTGTTCTAGCCGTCTCTCAATGGCAGTAAATGTAGATCTTCTTCATGGTCACAGTCAATATTATTCTTGGCCCACTTGGTCCTTAGCATTTATAGATACTACTCCACCCAGCTTAATGACTGTGTTCTTAGATAATGCAGATTAATTCCAGTAACCACCCGGGCAATGCAAACAGAAGAGGCAAATCTGGAGTGAAGATACATGTCATCCTTCTCAAAGGGAGACATCAGCAACTTTCAGACTGTTCACATCAGCCCGTTTCTGTTCTTTCAAGGGAGAGTTTGTTTGGAGGCTCGTTGATGTCGCAATGCATCACCCTGCTCAGGTGAGCGTAGGGGGGGTCACTGCGAACGGGCTCTGGGGGTGAGAGAGACGGAGGCAGCTAGAGACTGAGAGTCACTTCGTCTGCCTGATCAGAGTTTGTCTGGGCTCTTGAATTCTCTGGCTCTTGGAGATTGGGCTGAGAACCCTTGCCTTTGCGTCCGTACTGGTAATTTCAGCCATGTGTATGAACCTCTTCTGAAACGTACCTGCCTGTGGTACAAAGCCTGGGCTTACCATCCTGCCCAGGGGGCACTGTCATCTCTATTTGTTTTCAAGCTGGTTTAGAAATAGAGAGTGTTGTGCTAGAAGTGTTTGCTCTGATCTGATTATTTAACTATAATTTGTACCTGCACTTTTCACAGGCCCTGCCTACCCTCTGCCATCAAAATATTTGGAATTTATTCTTTAAACAGTGTAGGCCACTTGGGTTGTTGATTTTAAACATGCTAGAGGATTTATAATGGTTATTTTTATTGGCCAACACTGACCACTCTGCAAATGACCTGTTGATGTTGGACAAGGATAAGAGGCGCTGAACACAATGCAGGAGATGGAAAGAGATCAAAAAGAATGAGTGTGTTAGCTTAGCACCAGTGCTCCGTGAGTTAGCATGGAGATCAATTGTCTGTGCATGTGAGGTTGCAGAATTGCGTTATTTGGCCCACTTGCAGGGATTAGGCGTTCTCTTCGGGAAAATTCAGGAGTTTCTCAAAACATGTATTCTACAGTATCAACGTTGTCGACTTTATAAAATTATTGTAGATTATATAAAATTATACATAAATGTGTGTATATATGTATATGTGTGTATATATAGTGGAGGCAAGAAGGAAACAACTTTATGTGTATTAAGATGAGTGTTTCTGTGAAGTCAGTCCCATTTCTGTGGGCCGCTCACGAATTCACAGTGAGTGCATTCATACTTTGTCCCAACTGTTTTCTCTCATCACTGTACTCCTTTGCTTTCATTTATCCAGTCTCAGAGAGGGTCCGTGTGTTCGTTGCCCATTTCCGGTGTCATTTCTCACCGTGCAGATGTCAGATATGAGACAAGAGAACATGCATGTTTGACAGCTGCCCAATAAATTATGCAGAAGAACAAGTTAAGGACAACTGCAGTGGACTTGAAAAAAAAACAAACAAACCACCAGCTATGTGGCTGGTTAAAAAGAATTTCCTTTGGAAAGCTTGTGTTGTCGACACCAGTTGTTACTTCATGAATAACTTATAAAATTATTCAACCATACCCTCTTAGTTGAAGCGTTCGCTGGGTTTGCCCTGGGGAGCAGTGGGGGGGCAGCCCTGAAGTCACTCAGAACTTGAAACCCAGTGAAATGCGGTGGCCAGAAAGAGAGCTGAAAGGAAACGTGTGTGCTTTCGCATTCCCAGTATTAGTGCATGAGTCACAGCAGTGCGGGGGCAGCGGTGGGACTGCGCGGGAACCCTGGCCCAGCCACAGCCCACTTGGCCTCACGTTTTGCTCCCTGGAGGAGCATAGGGTTCCCGGCTCATGGCCCCGTCTTCAGTGAAGTAAGACAGAAGCGGATTTAACAGGAACATCCAAGGTGTATATTCCCGTATCAGTATACAGGACTCTGTGGCAGATAGTTTGTGGCTTCTTGGCAGAAGATAAACAAATGACCATTGGAGGCAGAGAAAGGAAATGTGTTTGTGGCCCAGTCTAACTCCTCCTCCCTCACCCCACTGCACCTCTGCTTGAGACCCCACCGCTGACCCGCCATATTGACTCTGCCTTTGTTTTAGTCACGTGCCCTGCTCCCACCCCAGGCGTGCATATTTGTGGGGTGATGTGGAGATGAAGGATTCATTCTGCAGCCATGAGGCCATTTGTCCTCCTTACGTGGGAATCAGGCTCGCTGCTGTGGCCTCAGCTGTGTTCTAACCATTGGGAAAACTGGCCCATTAAAAACAAAACAAACAAACATGGCAGCTTGTGTCTTAACATACGCTATAGCCAAGATCTGATTGTGTTTGGCTCTCAGTTTTTTCCCTGTGTTCGCTGTTCATACGAGCAGTGGCTTCCTGTTACGAGAACCAACTTCCCATTAAACCACGCGAGCGGAGTTCTCTTGACATCTGTCTGCAGGGCTGTGCGTGTGTGACAGGAAGCTGGGTGTCTGTGGGATTGAGCAGAGGGAAAGCCCATGAGCTAATGTAATAGTAAACGATGACGGCGGGAGTGAGAGTTACCTGTCGTCAGCAAGCCAGTAGTTGTCTTGAGAAAGGGGAAGGTGCTGTTTTAACACAAGTGGGCAGACGTGCCGGGGAAGGAAATACATTTATCTAATCCAGTCACATTTAGACAGAGTTGGCAGCACAGCCCCTCTCTGAAACCAATTTAACTTTGGTATTTCTCTCCCATTTATTTACTCTCTTTCGTGATCTTGTTTGGCACGTCTTTGCACCATGACCAAAGTGACAGACTTTAGTCTCTGTTGGATTAATCACTGTGTTCTTTGATCCATGGCATCTGTTCCCCATAGACATTTAAAGTCAACATATTTAGCATTTGTGGTCTGGAGGTTCAAAGTTGTTAACCAAGCCGATAGACTGGTTTGGGTATTTGCATCCAAAAGGCTCTTCCTCCTTCTCTCTCTCTCTCTCTCTCTCTCTCTCATACACACATACACACACAGTCACCCACTCACACACATCCACTCCCAACAATACAAATATTGACTGTACCAATCATTCATTAGCAGTAAAAATTTGAGAGCAATTATTTTTTTACTGCGCTTGCCCTGAAAGACACCATTAATTACTTTATTGCCTGTGGACTGGAGCCAGTTTCGGTGTCCCCGGAGCCTGCTCCCCACCGGAAGGAGGATTTGCAGCTCCAAGGAACACGGCACAGGATGTCGTGGGGCAGGCAGCGCACGGACGTTGTGTGTTGACTTCTGAAGTGAGACGTCAAGACGCTCCCTGCCTCGGTACGGGATTGCTCCCGGTGTGGAGCTCACAGTCAGGCTTGGCAGTGACGGTAGATCTCCCCGACAGCCGAGACTCCAAGCAGAGGTGGGCGTTTGTGGATTTGGCATTGTGTCAGCTTCTTGGGGTTTTTTTTGTTTTTTTTAAGAGCATGAGAAAGGTTCCAAGCCATCCTAGAAACAATTATCAAGGGGGCAGGACGCTGTTGACCATCGAGTTGGGGGGCCGATGAACCAAGGCTCCTGATGGGTGGCATCTGCCGATCTTTTCTTGGGAGCTTTTTAGTTGTGATGTTTCACAGATGGTTGTGACCCAGGCCACGTAATCTTAATGCTGCTGGGTGGTTTTCCTCCTTCTCCTGGTCTCCTTAGTAGAAGTACGTGAATGCCTTCTGGAATGTAGACCTGTGCCCTGAACCAAAATGGCCATGAGTTTTTTCTCAATCTAGAGAGCATTACAAGCCATTTGTAATGTGTATCTTTATTTATTAGAAGTAGGCTGTTCCTTTATTAAAAATGTATTGATTGTATGAGTGGCATGGCTTCTCTCCCCACCAAATGGAAATGAACTGAGACTTAGTAACGTGTCTGATTACATGGTAGGTCCTCAGTGTCTGTTGGTTGACTTCATCGGCCTGAGTCTAGCTGTTCCACACCACTGGTTTTCAGAATGCGTGTGAAATATCCCGGTCTGGGAGTTCATTAGCAGTGTCCCCCAGGTTTAAATCTAAGTGGAACTAGCTTAGTAACAAGTTAAACAAGAGCTTGAGGATGTCCTGTAAGTTCTCTAGGATAAAGAGGAATTGCAGCAACATTTACGGGATATGGGGCGTCTCGATCCAGGATGGAGGACTGTGGGATGGATTCACAGTGTGAGAGGCAAGGCTCAGGTCAGAATTTGGAAAATCGTTTCTGAAAGCCACTGCTGTTGGAACTCACAGTGGAACTGAGTTGAATTGTTTTCTTCCTTGGAAGGCTTTAAAATTTAAAATGTGAACCGAGTGTGAAGGAAAAGGCCTCGTGGGTCCAGTGCCTGTGAGGGACCCTTCCTCATGTTACCACCTTCTGGAAGAGAAGCCCACCGGGGTATCCTGCGCAGCTGCTGCTGGTCGGGAGTGTGAGCCGGACTCACCATGAGGAGCCAGTTTTGTTTTTTGAGCCAACTGCCTTCTCCACAGAAAGCATTCGTTAGAACGGGCGCTTCTTACACCCCGGATGGAGGTATTTTTTTTAGCCAAGGAAAGCCAATATGAGGAAGGGAATAATAGATTGTTTCGCAGCCTGTGCCATAAGAACAAAAGTCCAGGTTGCCACTTATTATAGTTGAAATGATCGATTCTAGCTTGCTTTGATTAAATTACATATTCAATTATTTTTGTTTAAAATTAAAAGCTTGATTATATTACCGAATGCTATGTAATTTTATACGTGCTGTTCACTTATTTAACAATGAGGCCCAGGGTGTGATTAACAATGTGGCTGCCAGTGGCAAGAAGCAAAATAATTATTTTTTCAATATACAAGTCCTCATCATGATTCAGAAATCAATATGCATCCGTGGAGGGCTTGTTCTCGCCGTGGATTATGGACTTCAGGGTGGCCTCCCCTCGTTTCCCTATGTATGTAAAACCTGGAGATTTTGGCTGGTCAGGCCAGTTTTTATTTCTCTCTTTTTTTTAAAGACTGATGTTTAACTACAACCACTGGGACCTAAATCAGAGCATCCAGTGCCCAAATAGGAATATTAATCAGACGCCAGGCCACGGAGCCTCTCTCTGAGTTTGACAGTTTAAAGGATCAGTTAGTTAATTAGAAGATGACATGGCACGCCGGGTCCCCAGGCTCTGTCCTTACCTTCTGTCTCCTCTTTTCATTTTCCTTTTTGACAAGTTGGATTACATCATTACTTGGAGTTTCACTTGTTATCCCCACCGCGAAATAAGAATATTTTAAGCTTTAATTATCTGTCATTTCTTCCCGCTCGCTCTCAAAGACCAGGCTTCAGTAAAACTCAAAGAAACATACAAGAAGCGGAGGTTCAAAAGCCCACGAACGTCATCAGCCTGGTGACCCCAGCCACACCGCACACAACATCGTAGCGGGAAATCGAATGTGCTTAATAGGCACTGGAAGTTGGTAGTGGTCGTGGAGGTGATTAGCTCGAAATAGGAAGGTGCCTGTTCTGACTTGGGTGCCACATCGTAGTCGGTGTGCTTGTCCTAGGACCCGTGGACCACCTGCGTGAAAAACGGGCGGGTGCCCAGGTCGGCTGAACGGTCGCCTCTTTGGGCAGGGCTTAGGAATCTGCGTTTAACCAACCCCACCACCTCCCCCACCCAGTAAGGGGGGATTTTTGGTACACCCCAAAGTCTGAGTAATTCTGTTCTAAATGTTTGGGCGTTTTTCTTGACATGCTACTGCTTTTTTAAGAAGGTAAAGTCGGCATGTGGTCCCTAGAGGAGCCTCATTCCCAGGACGGCAAACAAGGTCCAGATCAATATTCAGTTCTTCAAAGTAAAGCTTTTTCTGACGTCCTAAGTAGTGTTAACCCTTCACCCTGTTCTCCCCACACTGCTCCTCCTGCATCCATCAGAGCACAGCTGAAGTCAGTGGTGCTGTTCAGTCTGCGCGTCTGTGAGCCTTAGGGACACCAAGCCACTCAGGAGAAGCAAGCGGGGCTTAGTGTCCTCTCTGCCAGACGTTAATGATGAAACCTTAAATAAGAACAGACTGAAATCTGCCATTTACCGTGAATGCTGTGAGCCAGCCACGGTACGAGTAATTCAGAAAAGCTTTCTCAGTGGTCTTCACAACAATCCTGTGTGGTTCGGTGAGGACATGGACAGTCAGGCCGAAACAAGCCAAGTCCCAGGGGCTGAGCCAGCATTTCAAATTCGGCAGTCTGAGCCCCAGTCCCTGACTCTTCTCCCGGCTCTGCAAAACCTCGCACAGTGGGTGCTTATTTGCAGGTCATGAGACGAAAGGATATTTTTAGATGTCAGAGGGCATTTCTGAGATGCTGCACCTCCGTTGACAGGAGTGCACATGGAAGAGGGATGGAGAGGAGAGACTTAATATCTGTGCTGATACTTTACTGACTCCTGGAAAGGCTAGGACTTTGGAATGTGGCTACATTCATTTAGAAGAAACACGTGCATGAGACACCGGAGGGACCCCCAGACAGCAGGAATGTATGCTATCGGGAGGACTCCGGAGGCGTTCAGAAGGACTAGATGGTTACCCGGGTCAGACCATACAGGGAAAGCAGGACCAGTGGTGGCAATTGAGGGGGAAAAAGAAAAGCATCAGCACAGTTGCCAGAAAGCTGGGCTCACATCCCAACTCTGCCCTGTAAGTGGCTAGGCGACCATGGCCACAAGGTCCCCAGTCCTTTTGGACTGCAATTTCTTTTTCTCCCAAGTTGGTAGAGGTAAAGCTTGGACCACGGGCCTCGGTGTCCTCCTGCTTAGATAGGTTGAATCGAGGACTTACAGAAGGCTCTTGGTTGTGACATTCGAGAGGTCCTTGGGACCCTAGGTGAGATGTCTTTGTGGGAGGGACAGCTCAAAAGGGCAAAGCAAAGTGCATGGCATCGAGGTGAGAAGGAAGAGGGGGTACCTCCTTGTAGACACCTCTGTCAGAAAGTGTGGCAGTGAACAGCAGGAGGAGGAGGTTGGGGGCCCGTAGATTTGAGAGTCTTCAGAATGAGGAAACCGCTGTAGGCCTGGTGGTTTCGAGAAAAGGCAGACAACCGGGGCTGGGTGGGACAGCACAGTGGGAGGGATTGTAGCGAGACCTTCGCTGTGAGTGTAGAAAACCTCTGAGTTCGGAGGGAGAGAGGCCTCCATTCCCTGTAGACACTGGAGGAGCCGAACAAGGGCAGCGGGACAGAGCAAGGATGTGCACGGAGTTTGTGTCTCCACCGACGCAGATAACTTGGGAGACAGACGCGTGGACTGCTTAGATACGTATATTTTCATGAGGTTCCTAGAAGCAGTGACGGGTTAGCCCGTGTCCATCTGAACCAGTCGGGAACCCTTCTGTCCTGTGTTCAGATGGGCACGAGAGAGCTGGGAGTGAAGGTGGGAATAAAGGAAGCAGGAGAGGCGGGAGCTGGGGGTCCACCCCACCGGCATCGTGCCCTCGGGAGACACGGAGGACGCAGGGGAAGAGGGCGAGACAGGTGAGACAGACTGCCTTGCTGCAGTATAATTTGGTATTTTAAAGAAGGAACGGTGCCGAATTCTCCATCGTTCCGTGCACCCGGGTCAGCCCTTCTTCCTCCAGGCAGGGAACTTCCCTGTGACCAGGAGCAGCCTGCGTGGCATGATCTTCTCGAACTTCACCGGCATGTGTGTTGGTGTCGGTACCTGCCGTCCCTATGGGGGACGCAGCTGCAGAGAGCCCAGCGGGACCGTGCAGTGCATACTTGGTCAGTATCTATTCACTCTCTTTTGTCAGTTCTTAGATTATGTCCCGTCATTCTTTGGGGATTTTTTCCAATGAAGATGCCAACAAATTAGTTTAAGTTTCCTTACAAGACGGTGCATGTATCTGACCACTCGGTTCGTCGGGGACTTTTCCCCTTGGTAACTTTACTGGTCTGGGACCCCCCCAGTGGCAGAGAACCAGCGGTCCTTAGCATTCAAAGTACAGTTAATAAATAGGTCAGCATGCGCGGCAGGTGATGGGGACCGTGGCGTGGCGTGCTCAGGCAGAGCTGGGAGGGAACGCGCTCTGTCTACATGACCATGTATTTGCTGCTTTTCCTGTAACGAAATGCCTCGCCCCAAGGTATGTAGATCAGGTTGGTAGAGGGACTCAGGAAGAAGATGGGCAGAACTCTGCGTGCCGACAGGGACCCTTCCGGGTGGAAGGTGGAAACTGAAAGAAGATGCCATTAGTGTTCCCAGGTTCATCCCATAAGATAAATCGTGGTTTCAGATCACCCATTTACTGGTCTTCTCGTTGATGTGCCCAGAGTAGCTCTGCCTACCCCACGGTAGATAAAAGATGTGGAGGTCCCAGGCATCCAAACATCTGGACGCCCATTAACAGGTTCTACACCTTGGTATCTCTGGATATTACTGTTCCGCTTCAGTAAGCCCACTAATATCAGATATATCCTATCAGAGACTATTTTAAATCACTTCAATTTTCTCTGCCCTTGGGCTCTGCCCATAAGACCAGAATCCGAAGCGGCTGAGTGTGGCCTGTGATCTAGTGTTTTACTTCCCCCCCATTTGTATTAGAGGCAACTTCATTAGCTTTTGGACTCACATAGATCAGTTTCAAAGATGAAGTACAATGTCAATAGTTTTTACCCAGTTCCCAAGTATATCACATTGTTATATTTTCCCAGAGAAATGTTAAAAAAAATTAGTATTGCCCTTTGTGAGAGCATTTTTCTCTTAAAACAAGTCATTGGTCATAATACTGTTTGCTTACTTATTCTCTGAAGGGCTGTTTTATATCGAAAGTAAATCCAGGATAGAAGCTTGATAAGTAATGTCAGACTTGGTAGCACACAACCTTAGCGGTGTAAGTGAATTATGAAGCCCCACTTTGCCATGTTGTTGTTTTTCCTCAAATACGTCTCGTCGTCGCTACTCGTTCGTCTTCTGAGTGATTTTAAAATAGTGAATTAGCTTCCTGTTAGTGCCCAAGTCAGCCATCCAGCTCGTGCTTTTCCTGTGTCGCAGATCCCCTCGGACAGGAACGGTCCAGGATCCTGTGGCTCAGTTATGGGGTGTCGGGAAAAAAACAGTCCACGGCAGGGGTGTGTCCCAGATCCTTGAGTCTGGCCAAGCCTGAACCACAGAAGCTGCATTTCTCCAGCCCACTCTTGGTGGTAGTTCAACCTGGCATCTGCCAAAAAAAAGTACCAAGTAATTTGTCCACTAGGACACCCAGTTCTGAATTCAGATCTGGGCTCTTTGTTACTACTTCCTGCCTGTACCCCGTGTCGCCCTCTCGCCGTTTTATACTCTCCCACCTTCACGCCAACAAACACGAGAGTCCCAGACCACCTCCTCAGACGTGGCTTCTGTGCCGCCATTTATTTGCCCTCGAGACCACCATCCTCCGGACTTCTGCCGTGGCCCAGGCCCCCAGCTCGATCCGCAGCTAGCAAGTTCTCCCTCACGCTGTTGTGCACACATTGTTCTACCTGGCTGGTTATTCCCACGTCCAGATTCCCTCCATCTTGCAACAGCCAGCTCAAACCCTGCCTCCTTCCCAGAGGCTGTCTTAATTGCAGCAGACCCAGAAGCATGGCCCCAGGGAGCTCTGTTGTCATTCTCTCATGGGGGTCATTAGGAGCAGTGGTCCTCGTCGTCTTCAACCTCTGCTCTCCGCAGCTCAGACTTCCCCTTATCCCCTTTATAGTTCAGTCCCATCTTCCAGGGGCGGTTGTCAGCTCTCTGGGTATAAAGACAAGGTTGTACAACTTTTCTGGGTCCGCTCCGTGGGCAGGATGTGCGGTTCAGATGCTCAGTAAATACTTGCTTATTGATGAATCACTGTAAGGAAGCCATTTATTGGTCATAAAATACAGTGGGGTTTCTGTCTTCAGGAGCTTGTAGCTTTTCCCAGAGGAAGAAGAAGCTGGTCACAGTCACCATTCTGTCCCCAACACCTAGCATAACATTTGCCAGTTTAAATGCTTCGGAAGACCGAAAGGCATGCCCCCCAAGAAACCAGCACACACCAGAGGGCAGCAGGTGCTGTAGGAGCAGCTAGGATCTCGACATGATTTTGAGGGGTGAAGTTGGACTTGGCTTTAATATGAATGGGATTTAAAAGCTTAGAGTTCAAACTGGGAGAAGCAGAGTGTGCAGAGGGAATCCTACTTAGAGCTAACAGGCTCAGTGGAAGCACAGGGGAGGGGGAGACAGGGAAGGCTGACAGAACAGCCATGGGAAAGGTCATGACGGGGCTGAAATTCAGTGCCAAGTGGACGTTCATTCCAAAAGCATGTTAAACATGGTGGCTCATAAAATCGTTTGTGTGGGATGGGAATGGACCCCTTTTCTCATTTTACATTCACGATTATTTTTAATAGTTTTTATACACGGTAGGTGATCACGGTTTCCCATTTACAGGAGGCATAAAAGATTTTTTTCAAAAATACATTTATTTAAATAAAACCAGTGAGTAGCTTTAGAGAAGAATACAAAGTAAATAGCATTGGGGCCATACATCGAAAAGAGTGATTCCAAAAAAAAAAAAAGAAAAGAAAAGAGTGATTCCCTGTGGCTGGAAGTTTGGTGTGTTCCAGTGTAGAAATGGAAAGATTCCCCTGCCCAAGGTGGAAAGTTGCCGCAGAGAAGCTACCTAGGCCACGGACTACAGGATCGTTGGAGTTGGACCCGGCGGGAAGCCGTCGGTGACGCTAGCGAGAGCCGCCGTGGTCCCGGGGTAGCCGTAAGTCAGACGCAGGGCAGCCCTTCCGTGAGGACTGCGATTTTATGTGCCTTGTTTATCACCACACAACAGTGTCTGGCTCATCGCAGCAGTTAATAAGGAGGTGTGAATCCGCAGGTGGTGGGTCTGAAGCGAGGCTTTTCTTTCCACCCGAGGCACGGACTCCGGCTGCTGCTTTCCTCCCACCACCGCAGGCAGCCGGAGCCGGGAGCAGCCTGGTTCCCACGCCCCCTCCTGGGTGAGCTCACGGGAGCCCCGTGCTGGTGGAGGAGGGAGGCAGGCCACCGAGCGGCCCGGCCTGCGGGCTCCAGCGGCGGTCTCCCCCCGAGGCTCTCACACCTTCTCTCTGTATAATACCAGCGCCACAGGGACCTGGGCGCCCTGGGGTCCTCCAGCATAAACCGGCCCGTGAGGATGCCCGGGAGGGAGGTGGGGACCACAACCCCCAGCCCCATCTCAAGGGGACAGTCTTCACTCCACTCCTGTTTGCCACACCTGTGTCAGATTTGGGGGATTTATCAAAAGATGCCCACAGAATACACATTTTAGGTGAGAGTTCCTGATTGAGTTTTTGCTTAGCCTCTAATGCAAATTCTAAAGATTCTTCATGGGTCCAGCACACAGTCTGCGACCTCTGATGTAATGAGATAAAGTCCTGTCTCCTCCTTTGTCCAAGGTTTTTGTCACATTCAGTTGTCCCTCCATGTGCATTTTTTCTGGCCTGCTATTCTAGTCATTTCTCTGAATCCGCAGTAACACAGTTGGAGCCCTTTTCATGTGTCCCTTAGCCTGAGTTTCACATCTCTCCCCCTTTCCTCTTGCCGAGCGTCCTTCATCTTGGCTATTGGGTCCTGTCACTTGCTTTCCTTCTCTGTCATCGGAGTTCAGGCTCCACACAGTTAAGCCTGGCTTAAGCCATCGGGACTTTGAATGATGTGCTTGCCCCCATCTTAATTCCCCCAAATCCTGGCCTGATGCCGTTTCAAGTTATCTTCCCTTCTCCTCAGCCTCTGTGTTCACCCATCTGTCTTTGTCACGTCTCCTCTTCTTCCGTCTCTCCTGCCTGGACTCCAGGCCTGGAATCTTCTTTCCTGCTGTCAGAAATCCCACATCCAGTGGTTGGAACAGACACATGTGGTTCCTGGCCGGCGTGAGATAACCCCCAGGACTACTGGGAGCCTGGCTGGGCCACAGAGTTACAAAATTCGTCATCCCCTCGTGCCATTCAGAATATAGCCTTTGAGGGGTCCATCCCATGTATGCGGGCACACTGGCTTGGGGAGGATGGGACACATTCACATCCCCTGGTCTCAGGAGGGACACCTAGGGTCAGGCTTCTGGGTGGTTGTAAATATCAAAAAGGAAAAATACTATCCAGCATGAGATAGGAGCACATCACAGCTGCAGCAAGCATGCCTTGTCCTCGGGCAGGCCAGTGATTTACAGATTTTGTGGTTGATCAGGATCATCACAAGTACATTGTGTGGCTTAGAGATTTTTTTCTATAGCAGTGTCTTCCCCTTCCCAACAAGGACCCGGCGTTCAGAGCCTGTCTGTGTCCACAGTGTTCCTAACAAACCTGTGAGGTTGTGGGAGGCAGGTGGACACACAGCATCTCACGGGCTTGGGGCTACGCAGTCTGGATCCGGATCTCATCTCCGCTGTTACTGGCTGTGGGCTCTTGGGTCAGTCGCTGTGCCCACCTGCCTGTCCGTTTCCTCCTGCATAACTTGGGGGGAAGAGCAAGCACGGCCTCTTTGTGCTGTCTGTATCCAAGAACCCTGTTCACTCTGTCATAGTCTGGTTGGCAAATTTTGGTTCCCAGGCCAAATCCGGCCCATAGCCTGTTTTTATATGGCCTGCATAGGAAGAACGTTTTCTACGTTTCTTTTAAAGATTTTTTATTATTTATTTATTTGACAGAGAGAGAGAGATCACAAGTCGGCAGAGGCAGGCAGAGAGAGAGGGAGAAGCAGGCTTCCAGCTGAGCAGACAACCCAATGTGGGGCTCAATCCCAGGACCCTGAGATCATGACCTGAGCCGAAGGCAGAGACTTTAACCCACTGAGCCACCTGGGCACCCCTTCTACATTTTAAAATGGTTCTAGAGGTGCCTGGGTGGCTCTGTTGGTTAAGCATCTGACTCCTGGTTTTGGCTCAGGTCACGATCGCACAGGTCAGGAGATCGAGCCCCATTTTGGGCTCCACTCAGCAGGGAGTCTGCTTGAAAGATTCTCCCCCCCTGCTCCTCCTCCTCCTCTTCTCTCTCTCTCCCTTCTCTCCCTCACTAAAATAAATAAATAAATCTTGAAAAAAATTAAATAATAAAATGGTTCTGTAAGTTTCTACATACTGTTCTCAATTTGGCCTCTTGGCCCACAAAATCTAAACTATTTACTGTCTGGCCCTTTATGGTAAACACTTGGCACCCTCTGCACTAGCAACATGCTGGAAGGGCTTTGAGTCCCCAGGTGTGTCACTTGCCTTTTGTCTGGTTGCACCCCCACGGGCTGTGTTCTGAGCACGTTCACAGGCCTTCCCTCTAGCGAGTCCTCTCTCCTCAGCCCTGCTTTGGGGGGCTGGGTACCACACTGGAAGGTGGGGAAAGCAAGGTCCTGGGAGACTGTGAGTTTCCCTCCTACAGCCCATGAGTTGTTGTTCTGGATTGCACTGAGTTGGCCGTTAGCCTTCCTTCCCCACTTGGCTCCCGGAGGTTAGCCAGGGCCGGTGGGTGTGCCCCCTGTGCTCTGGGAGGAAGTCACGTCCACGTACAGAAGATCGGGATGTTGTTCTAGGCATTCTAGGGGTCCTAGAGATGACTCACTCAGGAATCCACCCTCCAGGAACCTCAAGTATAGTTGGGGAAACAGAGGCACGCACTTACTCCCAACAACAAGACGCGCTGGCACCACCCCAAACACAACGTGCTTTGGGGCCTTCGAGGAAGAAAAGCATCTGCAGGGGCATCCCCAGGGCTTCAGGCTCGTCAGAGAACTTGAGTTTTCTGTTGGAAGTTGAGGGCCCTTGGAGCTCGTCCCCACTGGCTGCCTTCACCCAAAATGCTCGTGTTCCAGCCGCCCCGTGCTGGATCCCCGTGGCTCTGGCTGCATTCTTGCCCAGTGGCTTTGTGGTTCGTCAGGCAGCTCTTGGGGCCTGGTGCTCATCCGTCTGTGTGGCATTTGAAGGGCAGCTGTCCTGCTGCCCCCGCCCGCCCCTCCCAGGGCGCAGTGGTGCATCCGCTCCCGATTGCTTCTGGTGGAGACAGCAGGCTCTGGGGCTCCGGCAGCCAGGGTGCTCGTCAGGTACCCGGAGCCCAGAGGACGTGCCCTCAGGACAGCAGCACCTTCGTCAAACAGAAAAACATCCTTTCATGTCTAGAAATAAGACTTGAGGTCCTAAGCAGATACTCTGAACTTCTATAGCTTTTCAGAACCAAAACTGCACTCAAGGCTGCTGGAAAATGTTTCTCCAACTCCTGTGACCTTTGTGTGTTTGTGTGTTCTGACGTCCTGGCAGTTGCTTTTTTCCTGCTCCTTGTTCAGAACTTAGTTCGAGCACTCACTACATGTGGTTCACACAGGCCAGGGAAGCGTCCCCCTAACAAAGGGGAAGGTTAACGAGAAGTTACTAACCCGTTTGCTCAACAGATTGTGAGTTGAACCTCTGGCGTGGCCCGAATGGAAGGCTCGTAGGAGCAGTTTTTGTCTTGCACGGGGGAGTGTCTCAGTCCCTTTGGGTTGTTCAACAAGTAGCATGGACTCTGTGGCTTGGAACCCACTGAAACGTGTTGCTCACAGGCCTGGGGGCTGCCGGTCCCAGGTCAGCATGCCAGCGTGCCCGGGGGAGGGCTGGCTTCCAAGTCACAGACTGCGCTGTATTATCACACTGCAGAAAGGACCAGAAGCTCTGTGGGGTCTCATTCATGAGGGCTCCCCCCTCATCACCTAAGCACTTCCCAAGGGCCTGACCTCCTAATACCCATCACACTGGACCTTAGGATGTCAGTGTATTAATTCGGGAGGGGACACAAACATCCAGGCCAGAGCAGGCACAAAAAGTGCTTTTCCCAGGTGTATGGCCTTAATCTTCTTGTGAGCGTTGCACTCCGTGTCCATTTTGGTCACTGTTGTGTTCTCAGAACTCAGGAAAGTGCCTCCTAGTGAGCAAGTACTCGGTGAATATCAGGTGCCGAATTTATTCACGAGAGATTTATCGAGTATCTGGGTTTGGGGGGCAGGGGTGGGCCTCCAAAGCTGCATTTGGCCTGGTCTTCTCCAGAGCCCCCTCCAGTGGGGAAGGGAGTGATGGAAACACAGAAGGACCGCACAGTGTGAAGCTTCCCAGAAAGAAGGCGGCAGAAGAGGTGGGGAGACTAGAGGGGCACACCGAAGGCCGCGGAGTTGGGCAGTACAAGCTGAGGGCCCGCCATGTGGACGGCCAGGAGGCGTGAAGGGCCCCAATGCAGGAAGCGCTGCTGGACAATAGAGGACAGAAGAGGCCAGGCAGAGCTGGAGGGGTCAGGTCCACAAGCTTGGGCGCTTGGACCATGTCTTGAGGTTGGTGGTTTATCCGCTATGGCGGGGGGGGGGGGGGTGCGGGATGATTCTAGCTGCATGGGACAGTAGGACTTGAAATGAGAGTGAGAGTCAGACCAGGAAGAACCAAGTTAATGAACCTGCGGAATCCAGAAAAAAGCTAAAAAGTGCTTAAGGAAAGGCTGAGCCGGTGGCGGGTCTCCCAGAGATTGGAGGGAGGTGGGACGGATTCGGCAACTCGCCCTGCTGACCCCCAACGAGTCTCCAGTTCTCAGCATGAACTTGGCTCCATTGTCCCCACCTTTTTTTTGTCATCTCTCTTCCCAGAAGAACATACCTTTCGGGCGTCTGTAGTTTGATGACCCCTGTGTTCCTCATACATGGGGGACAACAGTATCAGACAAGTGGGCACCTTCGTCTCTGTGCCAGAATAATATGCTTGACTCAGATAGATGTTTCCACAATTGAGCGAACGTAAGTTCTTGTGTCCGTGTGCTGACTCTCGCAGCATCCTTGATGACTTACGGAAGTTCAAAGAACGATGATAAAGGCTCTTCCCTGGGCACCTCTGGCCCTTACTGTATGTGCCTCTTCTGTGTGTCTCTCTCTGTGTGTTCCTCGGTGACCCTTCTTGGCCCTGGATTTTTCATTACCGTGAAGGCAGGAAGAGGCAGCTGTGTGATGGTCCAGAGCCCCCCGAGAAGCGTGCTCTGTGCTCCCGCGAGCTCATTAGGCACTTTCCGATGATATGATTACTAACTCGAAAAGGGCATTCAGCATCTTCATCAATGTGCGTCTTTGTGTGGCCTGTAGTTTTTCATTTTTCCTGGGACAGCTGTTTTCTCAAAAACAGTTCTGTAGTAAATAACTTCCTGTCACTAAGGTCCGTGTTCCTTGGATGGGCCTTGGTGTGGAGCACAGTGCAGGTGAACCTCCTTTGATGCCATCGTGTTTCTTACTCTCTGAAAGCAGCATTTTGGAAATGAAACTATTCTACGTGTACTAGGTGACCATGCAAAGGAAAGTGTATTTTTAAGGCAGATCATCAGTTTGGTCAGTCTCGTTTGGGGCATAATGGGTACGAGTGTTTTTCGTTCTTGAGTCCAAATAATACGTAATTAATCCTAAGAATGGAAAACCAACCATGAGTTGAATTTGAATTCATATTCTCTCCACTTTTCTCCCCACCTGCAAGCGTGAGGTTCTTAGACGCCCAGCTCACTGACATGCCTTCCTAGAGCCTCGATTCTCACGTACCACGCAGGCACCTGGGCCGGGTCCTCGGCACTGTTTCAGGGAGTCTCCGAGGTCAAAAGTATGCTCCTAAAAACATCAAGATGTTATTTTTTTCTATTGCTCTTGTTCTTTTATGAACGTACAGCGCGGTAGAGTTTTCTAGAAGGCCCCCTATCACATAACAGAAATGATTGAATGCAGAAGCAAAAGGCCAGCTGTCTTCAATTACGCTAGACATAGAGGGCTTTGTGGAAATGTAAAACAATGCCATTCTTCCCAAAAAATTCTTTTTGTTTTGGAAAATACGGTAATGTTTCATAAAAATGTTATTTATGTTAATATGTAGTGGGTTTGTTATTGCTATTTTAAATGAATGAAGGAATAAATGTTTTCATATTTCTGTTTCTAACGCGATCTACATGGATAGGTATAGCCCAAATAAAGAGCAGCCCTTCAGCTTTCTCGGTAATTTTTTTAAGAGTGTGAAGGACTCCTAAGTCCCAAAAGTTGGAGAAACTTTTCTGCAGTACAGGACAGTATGTGATAAAACTCCCCTGGCTTGCGAATGAAATTTGAAAGTTTTCTAACAAAGACTAAGGGGATTTGCCTAAGTTCCCTATCGCTTTAGCAGGAGCCCATTTCTACATTTATCTGTGGATATGCAGGAAAAACATGGGTACAAGCTACTGTGAAATGCAAAACCTTATCAAAAAATCATTTAAAAGCCCACAAGTTCAGGGGAGGAAAAGCAAGCATACTATTGTCCTCCGTAAATGGTACTTCCAGTTCCCACTGTAGGGTAGGAGTTGGTGAGACGTCATTCAGCCAGAGGATGTGTGTTTCCCCACCCCCTTCACAGGAGTGGCCCTGGGGCAATGCAGACACAGTTCCCTGCCCCGGGGAAGCCGACATCCTTGTTTAAGGAGACTTGAGTAACAAGTATAAATGAACAGGAAGACTGAGGAAATGAATGGGATGATACCACACAGTCATTTGGAGGATTGAGAAACAGATTCACACAAGATGCCCAGCAAAGGCTTTTCTAACGGGACTTCATTTAAGCTGAGACGGGGCTGCTGGGTGGGTAGGAAGGAGAAGGGGGGGCAGTCTGGAAGAAGGAATCCTGAGGAGGGACACAGCTCTGTGGGGATAAGGTGAGCATGAGAGCCCCAGTAGAGGATGGTATAGAGAAACTGATGGGCAAGGACCAGATTTTCTAGGTCCCTTGGAGGCCCGGCGAAGGATGTGATTTTAATCCAAGTGTGATGTGAAGTCATTGTGGGGTTTTCAAGCAAGCAAAAGAAGTGATCCTGTTTCTGCTTTATAAAGACGGACCTGGCAGCCTTGTAGAGTGGGGCCCATGGGTGGGCAAGAGAGGAAGCACAAAGTGCATCGGGAGGCTCTCGATGTCATCCCGCTGGAGTGGATGGTGCGCCAGGGATGAGAAACAGAAATGGACAGAACTGAAATCTCACTTGAAATCGAAGAGAGCAGACTTAGAGAGAGAGGGAAGGCTCTGGGGCTGAGGGCAGCGAATAAGCGTGACTTCCGGTTTTGGCTTGACAACTTGTGTTTTCTTGCGTGGTTGCAACAGAAGTCTGCAAGGTAGGTAGTAGGTAGTTAGAGCTAAATATGGATCAGGAAACCGAGCTCCCAATAACCTGCTCATGGATCCATAGGGCCCTTCCCAGCATCAGGGCAAGTCAGAGGTCACTGCCACTGCCCAGGCCCATCTGTGGCTTCTTTTCCCTGGTGGCATGGCTCCACTCTCTGCTGTGGCCATGATGGGGACATCAGGTGTGGGCCTGAGACGAAGGTTCCCTTCCGCCCCCTCCAGCAAGCCAGGGCTATGAGCCGATCTGTGACAAGATGTCATGCCTCATCTTCTGGGTCCGAGAAATGGGACCAGATGTATGTGCTGGCCACCAGCCCAAGTGGGATTTTATTTACAGGTTTCCTCCCATCACAGGTGTGTCTGGGCTCCCAGAGAAAGGGAGCATTATTCTTCAGGCCCTGTTATGCCTCTTGGCAGGACGTGGGAGTCCTCCTGAGAGACAGTTCAACCTTCATAAAAGCGAGGGTGGGGGGGTGAAGGTTTGGAAGCAGTTGTGAGAATTTTATACCTCAGTGATTTGCGTTGAAACAATAGTACCTGTGCGTTTCATTTAGGCGGTGGGGTGATGATTTGAAAAAAGCAAGTTTTTGTTTTGAAAGCCATCCATCAAAAACTTAGTGGGTCAGAGGCTGAATGAAAGGAGACGAGAGGCAAGGCAGCAAGGACAAGAATTCTCGAATGCTCTGGGTCATCGCAGCTCCCCGCTTTCTTGACACACAACACGGATCAGAGCTCTGTCGGTCTAGGCAGCTGTGGAATATCAGATGCAGACCTGTAGTCGCCGGTGACAGCTCAGCGGCATGGGGTCTGGGCTCTCTGGAGCATCTACAGAGCTCTAGAAATGGTACAGGGCTGGTTGCTTCTCTTCCTTGCAGTTAGCCGGGCAGCCCTTTAAGGAATAACTTTCTGCTTTGGGAACTGCAAATGCACTTTAGCGGTGATTATCTCCTTCCTCACCTTTAGGGTA
Source organism: Potos flavus (assembly GCA_028534135.1). Taxonomy (NCBI): domain Eukaryota; kingdom Metazoa; phylum Chordata; class Mammalia; order Carnivora; family Procyonidae; genus Potos; species Potos flavus. The sequence goes on along the minus strand of CM052898.1, from coordinate 34,401,407 downwards.
GCTTGTCTCCTTACAACCCCCAGGTGACTTTGCATACACACACGTAGATCTTGCAATTTAAATTTTTATATTTTATTCATATGTGGCACATTTTTCCTGCAACTTGGTAAAGCGCTAAATATTATATGAATAGTATTCCAAACATGTGCATTCCATAAAACTCGTTTATATGCCATCATTATCTGCAGCATTAAATACATTTTATATCATCAAAAATTTTATGATATATTTAAAAATGAATTTCTACTTAGCTTAAATGCATTAGGGATTATCCTAAGAGACCTTGCTAAAAATGCAGTCATGTTTATTTGTAACTGCCAGAAAATGGCTTACAAAATTGTTAGTGTCTTTTATTATTCCCTACCACCGGAGCACTTGCTTGTTAATTAGAGAAATTTCAACTGTCATAGTTGGCAATTATAGCTTCTGTATCATTGTCTGTTATGAATAGTCAATGAGAGCTGATTAATATTCATGAGCAGCAGTATATATAGCGTGTGCATTGGACCACAATCCAGCTGCCAGAGTCCCTCAGAGGAGGGAGCGGTGTGTGTGTGTGTGTGTGTGTGCGTGCGTGTGTGTCTGGGTGTGTGCGCGCGTGTGTGCATGCTGCGAGAAAAGGAGGGGAAGCGTGGAAGGGGAGAGAGTTGTTTTCAGCCTTAGAGAGCAATGCCAATGTGAAGTGTAGCAGCCGTCCGATGGACCTGAGGCTCTCCGAGGATCCCTTCATGCCTGCACGCAGCACGCTGCTTTTCCCGGGTGCTGGCGAGTCCTGAAGCCTTCCTCGGACATTCCTCTAAACATGGGATGCAGTTTGTGCAGCCTGCAGAAGCAAGAGGAGCAGTACAAATTGCTCTATGAAGTTTGTCAGGTAACGAATTGCCTTTTATTCTGTGGGCATGGAGCGGCACTCACCTGGCAGAGTGTAACTTCTTGGAAAGGAATTGGGGATCGGGGCGTGGGTCTGTGTTCTGAACGAGACGGCTTCTCTGACTTTTCCATACAGTCTCTGTTAAATCTCTTCCGTGGTTTCCCTCACAGTGGCACTTAGGTGCCTGCATTTGAATACTTAAATAGATGCTGACAGTCACAAAATACGTTTCCAGCAGTCGTGTCACAAAGCTCCTTTCCAACTGACCGCTCTCTGGAGTGCCGGCGTCTGTCTTAGGAAGGGTCAGAGCGTGGTCACCCTTTGAACAAGTTGGAGAAGACGGGGATGATGATTAATGCTTGTGCGGTTTTGTCTCTGTTTACAAATAGTTACGAGGCGCGCCTTTCAGTAGAGCACCAGCGTCTACCGCAGACTCGATTCTTTCAGCAACTTCTTGTCCTGGGACATGTGGTTCAGATTTATGCTTCACACTTGCCATTTCTGTACCTCACCCTGCGAAAATTTTAACAACTTTAAGAGCAAGTGGCTTGATCTTGGGTGCTGTCATCCATGGCAGACGACGTCTCCAAACTTCTGCTTCATGAGTGACGTGAAAATTCAGTCGGGATGAGATGGGACAGTTAAGGCATAACCCAGATGACTTACCTAACATTTGTGTTGAGTGTTTTATTTTTAAACATTCAACTTTTATCCTGAACTATGAGGTTTTCCAGCTGTTGTTGGTAACCTAACTTGGCCATTAAGCGTTTTCCCCTTAAATAATTCTAAGTCCTTCCAGTTTTTCTTCGGCAATCAAAAAAATTAGAATCCTATTAAAAAGATTTTTTTTAGTTAGAATGACAGAATAAGGTCTTTATGGTTAGAAAACAGAGGGGCTTAGTCCTTAATTTATCACAGTGAGTGGGGGTATATTAATATATTCTCTAAGGAGCCAGACAGCTTTAAAAAAGAATTTGATTAGCCCTCGTTGGGTACCGTTTTTGCACAAGCCACCAGAGGGCGCATAGCATTGAAAAGACACAGTGTAAGAAGGCTGCTTCTGTGCGTTGGCTGCCTCTGTGGACAGTCTCATGATAGAGCCACCCTGGTTAAAGAAAAGACGTGTGCGCGCGCGTGTGTCTTTTCTCCACCGAAGCATAAAAAATGTCAAAACGGACCTTTTGGGGCTTGGTCATTCCCCCCTTCCCCGGCCCCCGCCAACCACCCCTTGTACAGAGCGTGCATGTCTTACAAAAAAACAAGCATCTTAAATCCGTGTTTGACATACACTTCTGACCTGTGGCTTCACGCTTCGCAGTCTGCTGGACTTCTGTCCTTTTAAAGCAGTCTTGGGAGCACATTGGAAGCCTGGGCAAAAGTGCCACTGGCAGGGGAGAGGGCTGGCCTCCATCCCTTGTGTGGTCGTATGGTGATGTCATCCACATTCTGCCAGGTTATCATGTGCGATGAGCACTGAGCCCCCAGCCCTCGGTGAGTGAGGCATTCAGAACCAAAACAGAACATCACCAAGGTGGTGACAGACTTTCACTACTCTGTGTATAATATCGTGCATAAAAATAGAGTCTTTATAACTTGCTGGGGTTTTTTTCTTTTAACTATCAGTGCACAGAAGTATCACTTAGCATTCGTTGCCGTAGATGTGTTTAATTACACTGGTACCCTCCAAAATGTGGTCACCCTACCCCATCTCCTGCAAATCTGTGTTAACTTGTGCTTTATTCGTCTGGATTATGTAGGCTCTTCTCCGTTAGCCCCCCCACAAGAAAGAGCCTGGATTCTGTTTATTTGTTTTTACTAGGTGAATTTATGTGGAAATATTTCTGGCCAAAGCATCATGCAGTAAATTGCTGATAAATGACTTCCATCTGGAATACACTTTGTCAGCAATTTAGGAAGCCATGCAGATTTATTTTCAGGAAACTCAAACTACTTTTCGGACCCATTACCCTTGTGCCAACTAAGTAAAATCCCCTTTCTCCTATTCTTTGGGGGTCCTGAACCGTAGCATGAAGGAATTCACAAAACACTTGCAGGAATTAATAACTGCATTCCCCTTCTTATTATGCAAAGCCTTATTAAAAGCAGAGAAATTAAGGTTTCCATAAATTACAGTTCCAGAAGGTCCAGTGTGTCTGGCTTCGGTAAGCCCTCGTAACAGCAGCACAAAGAGGATCAAATATTCTGGGGCTCAGACTTTATCCTTTCCTCATCCAGAGATAATTCAAAGAGATGCTCTTCATTAGGGCCTTTGGCAAGCTGCCTACGGTTTCTTTTTGGGGCTGCTGTGAGCTTAATGATGCAGAACAATGGCTTTGCCTCTTGTTGCACACATACCTTATTGTACCTTTAATCACGTTAGAAAAACAGCAGCAACACAGGAGGTTGCCCGGCTGTCAGAGGGCGCTGCAAGGAGTAGCAGCGATCCCTACCACACAGTAAGGGATACACCGAGGTATTTGGGGATCTTCGGAGTACTTCCGGGGAGGGTACGAGACGAGCCTCCTGCCTGCCCTGGAGGTGTCAGATCAGCCGAGGTATAGCAGTCTTTGTGCTTTCATGGTAACTGGAGAGTCCTGGGGAGCACGCAGACAGCACCTGTGCCTGTGGGGCATCGAACATTTAAGCTAGCAGCTGTTCCCTGCTTTGGAAAACTAGCCCACCTCGGGCAACTTCGACCCCTCAGAAGCACTGCTGAAGCGGAAGGACAGAAGCAAGAAAGGAAGATGCTCTAAGGTTATCAAGAGGTGCAGTCTTCTACTTGGACAAATTAACTGCCCAGAAGATCTCATGTGCAGGGGGCGGTGGCGTTGGGAGCCTGACAGCTTTGGAGCTGTGGCCAGAACCCGGCTGAAGCTGGTCCCCTGCTTATAGGGAAGGGGTTGGGGAGCAGTGTTGGCAGGGATGGGGAAGTCTGTGGCTCTGTTGGCTTGGTGCCCGGGACCCCATCACCAGCCAAGCATCAGCCATCCCCCCAGCTGCGTCCTTTCAGGACAAGGGGAAGGCCAGTGTGTGGAAGCTTTGAGGGGAGTTTTCAGAGAGAGACTGGGGGAAGGGAAAAGGAATAACACACCAGGCAATATCACTCCCTCCCTCCGCCTCTCCTGAGGTCAACCAGATGCTCTTTGTAGAATAGTGACCTTGGTTCACTTGATTAGGTCATAAGGAAATAATACTGTTTGGGACTTAGGCTTCCAACTAGAAATTATAATAATGAATACATTCACTTGCACCTTGTTTTCAAGGTGGCAAGGAGAATATATGAACTGCAGTGATGTCCATTGTGGGAACCATAGCATTATTTATTGAGCACTTACTTTGCACCTGTGTTGACTGCGCATTTCTCCATCAGATCCTGAGAGCAGCACCAAGAGATGGGTGATACTATTACCCCATTTCAGAGATAAAGAAACTGAGACACAAAGGAATTAGGAATGGGGGTGGCAGCGATGCCTGTGCTGGGCTTCCAAAGTCTGAATTCCTCTCATATACAAATCGTTTTTATCAAAGCCAGTGAATAGATGACCTGTATTATTGGAATGCCTAGATAAATTTTTAAAAATCATGCTCACTTTTGTGGAGCAAACATGGAGACCCTGCATTTACCAACAGGGTCACATGCTGCTCGGCCCCCCGTCAGCCTGGAGCACTTCGGTCTGTTCTCTTCTAAATGAGAGGAATTGAGCCAGGGCCTCGGGTCCCTCATGCCAGGGGAACGTGGTAGACAAAGAGAAAAGTGTTCAGGAGGAATGCAGCATTCCCATCCACTTCCCAGGCAGTTCTAAGAATGGTTCATTTGAGAGTGGTTCATGTTCTTTTGCGTCTCACAGTAACAAAAAAAAAAATAGGAGTAATTTGCACCTTTTATGTCCCCTAAAGTTGTTGATTTTGAGATTCGGCCAGCTCATGGTATGATAAAGTATGGACAGAGCTAATGGTGATTAATTGGATGAACATAAACTTGACCTCCATACAGAAGTGTTGAACATGGTTTAGTTTTCCTGCAAGTGAGAGTGTGTCTGCTTAAACAACCTATCAATTCCAAAAACTTTATTATTAGAAGCAGCTTTATAATCCGAATTAGTTGAGGTAAAGCAGGTATGGGAAAAGAAAGCCCATCTCCTCCTGCCTTAACGACACGGCACCTGTCTGTGGCTGAAAGGGTCCCTTTTTTTCACGGTGGGCATTTACCCATCACTAGGGCTTGTTTTTTCCTTCAGTTAACAGGGGACCGTAAACCACTTTGATGTTGATGAAGCAATGAAAAGAAAAGGCTTAGCGTTTGAGCAGGGCTGACTCCCCCGTCTTTCTACTGATCTCTTCTTTAGGTACAACACGTTCGGTGACCATAAAGGAGGTCTCTTGCTCTCCCTGTAGGACTGAGGCCAGTTGGCCACCACCCCAGCTCAGGTGCCCTTGCGAGTGTTCCCGTGAGGTCCTGTGTATCCCTGCGCCGAGCCCCCGTGAGGTCCTGTGTACCAACGAACCCCTGCCCTGAGCCCTCCCTCGAGGCTCTGCTCATCATTCCCTTTCTTGTTCCGGCATCGTCTGTTAACTCGGCCTCCTCGGTTACACCGTGCGATCCTGGGAGGTCTGGTCACCACCTTTACCCTCAGCATGTGATCCGTTGAGCACATCAGATCTCTTACGTGTTGGTAGGGTACGAGGAGCAAGAAAAGAAACAAGGGGACTAGTTAGGAACCCAGAACAAGCTGTTGGAAGAGATGCCTGTGATCCGGTCAAGAAGGGGCCGACAGAGAACACCGGGGATACGAAACATTGACTTTTCATTCATTTGGCCAACATGTTTACCCAACCCACCCCATGCCGAGTACCGAGTTTCCCACTCCCTGCTCACTGGCTCCCCAGTGTACTGGAGATAAAACCTGCTCCTTAACTGGGGCTGGCAGGGGCCTGTGGGGTCTGTCCTCTTTCTCCCTCTCCAGTGAGCTGCCTGCCACGTGCCCATCATGCATCCGCTCTGGTCCTTACCGGTATCTTGCAGCACCCAGAACCCACCTGACCGGTTCCTTCTTCACACCTTAGACTAGCCATTCTTCTCCATTGGAAACATAGTTCACCGACTCATCCTTGAGGACTCAGCTCACATATCCCTCTCCCCAGAGACCTTCCCTGATCTGAGAGGTTCCCCTGCCCCCACCCATGTTGACCCCTCTGTGCACAGTTTCTTTCTTTCCTAGCACTTACCGTAATTCATGTACTTATTAACTTGTCTACTGTCTCCAGCCCTCAGTCCCCAGGAAAATGTCAGCCCCATGAAGGTGGGGACTTTGTCTTATTCTCCGTGACACCCCAGGTCCTGACATATAACCAGTAAACTATTCAGGACATGTTTACCAAATTAACTTCTGAATGAGGAACATATCAAGTAGGTCCCACTTTGGTCCGGGCAGGCTTGTAGCAGTGATGAATGAGTCCGCGTCCTGGGATTCTAATGGCTTCCATAGTTTCAGCTGCATATCGCCATGAGGCAGGTGGTACACAGCCACAGGGGAGACGACCGCGCCTCTCTCCGTGCTCCTCTGACATGCCTGCCATGGCTGGCTGAAAGAAACATATGGAACAATGAAAAAATGTGGCTTTAATAAATGACTTCTCTTGCACTCATTAATAATGCAGGGAGAGGTCATGGCTACACTGGGGGCGGGGGAGAGCAGGTACAGAGGAATACCATCCGCAGGTCTGGAGGCATGCCAGAGCCAAAAGAACCCCCCTGCATTCTCTGCCCAGTGTGGGATGCAGCAAGGAACACAGCATCCACTCTCTAAAGCTCATGAGGCCAGGTTGCTAGCAACATTACCCTCAGAAGCGTGGCAGGTGTCATAACATTGGTGAGATGTCATCGGATCCTGCTGCCTAATGGCGAGTGCTGCGCTGGCAAAAGTCAGGCATGAATTTGTCTACTTCGAATGCCCTGCTTTCCTATTTCTTCACCAAGGGCGTATTGAGTGGTGTGTGTCTGTTGGTTAACTTTGGGGAGAGGGCCCCTTTCCAGTCTACTGGTCACCTGCCTGGCAGGGTAATTTTTTTCAAAGACATTTTATTATACCCATCAGTTTGTAATAAAGAATACGCTGGAATAGTGCAGAAGTGGAGGAAAGTTATTGGCACTAATGTTCAATTGCAGGAGTACAAGGATCTCGATTTGAGAGGCAGTGGGGATCAAGGGGTGCTTTCCTGACAGTTGAAGAGTCTCTAGAAGTTTCTTGGAAGTCATTCATTCTCAGAATATGGTCTTGGAGCAGCAGCATCACCGTCATGTAGGACCTTGTTAGAAACGCAGGTACTCCAGCCACACTCCAGACCTAGTAAGCCCGGATCTCCATGCGGGGTGCCGGCAGCCTGTGTTGAACTAGGTCTCTGGGTGAGTCTGCTGCTCATTCACATTTCACCACCTCTGTTCCAAGTTCAACCCACAATACCGGAAGAGGGAGGACTCTTCTGTTACCTAAGCTTTGGGGCAGATTTTCTCCATTCTTCCTTCAAATGAAGAGGCGGCAGGACAAGCTCCTATCTCAGACACTTCATTCAGATCAAAATGTAACCCATCTGTTGGTGAATACCAAATAGAAGTCGTTTTATTTTGGTGAGGCAGGGCTTATTTTAAGTAAGTTGTTCTAGAAAATCTAGTTTACAAGTGGGGAAATGAAGGTTAGTGAAGCTTTGCCTAAGAAAGATGTATATGCACATATAGACACACACACGTGCACGTGTACACATGTGTATGTATATTTTCTACAAATTAACCTTCAGTTTTCTTCAACCAGTGTCCCTCTCAGAATCACCCGAGATTCCAGAATTTTCCAACTTCCTCCCGAGTCACACACCCTCCTGCTCCTATAAATGCTCCCTTTCCAGTAGTCATGGGAAATTCATCTAAAGTAATTCCCAAGAACATGAATGATGGTTAGCAGAATCCCCCCGCCCGAAGAGAATGTGTGTCTAGAAGGACCTCGTTAACCAAATGAATCGTCATTTGCAGAATTGTGGGTAAGTGGAGCAGGGGACCGCCTTCTGATGGTGAGCTGGGTGGCCGTCACCGTGCCGACGAGTCATGGCTTACACACCCTGCTTCCGGGGCGTCTGCAGGTGGCAGCACGCAGTCCAGCTGTCTGTGTCAGGGAAACACGACCATTGACTGAGCCTCAGGCACTGCCTCAGTGTACACCTTGATGTGTTATGCCAAGGAGAAACACTTTTAGTGGCCTTGATAAGTATTGCCAGATCATCCGCCAGATGAGCCTCTTCGTGTAACACCACCGGCGACTAAGTGTCTGTCTCATCTTGTCTCCTGTTCCCATACTCACTGGGCACTAAGGATGTTCTCACTTTTTTTTTCTATTTGATAGAAAAAGGGGGTGGGGGAGAGGAAGGGACTCTCGTTTGTGACTTGCATTCTTCCACCAGTCTCAAGGCACCAGAGTTCGTCTAGGGCACTGGTTCTCACACTGGGACATGCAGCAGCATCACCTGGAGGCAGTATTAAAGCACTGAGTCCTCTGCCTCACCCCCAGTGTAGACGCTGCTGGTCCGGGGAGCACACTTGGGGGACCACTGCTGTAAGAGATGCGTGATTACATATGGATGGATGGATGGATGGATGGATGGATGGATGGATGAACGGACGGACCGATGGTTGATGGATGGATGGTTGGGTGGATGGATGGATGGATGGATGGAGAAACTGACAGATGGACAAAAGGACAGGAGGGAAGGAAGGAAGGCGGGCTTTAAGATACATGCTTCTCGGTTTTACTAATGCCAGACCGTCTTTCACCGTCATGGTAGAGAGGTTCTTGATGCTTCACTTCCCTGTCAGTATTTGGTATTGTCTGGCTCCTTAATTTTTCCAATGCTGTGAATACAAAGAGGTGTATCACCATGGTTTAAATTTGCTGTACTCCTGATTATTAATGAAATAGAGTGTTTTATTTTTGATGTGTATATTGACCATATTTGAGCTTGTGTGTGTGCGTGCGCGCACGCGCGCACAGTGCCTGTTGAGGCGTCCGCCCCAGTTCTCTATTGGGTTTTTCATCTTTTTCCTTTGATTCATAGAATTTGTAAAGCATAGTCTGGATATCAGTCCTTAATCAGGTACGACTTGCAGACCTTTTCTCCCAGTTCGTGGCTTGTCTTTACCTTCCCTTTATGATGTGTTCCAGTGAACCAAATCCCTTCATCGAACATAGTCAGATTTCTCAGTCTTTTCTTAGGGTTTGTGCTTTTAGTCTCTGTGAGGAAATACATTTTCTACTTTGAAGCTCTAAAGCTGGTATCCTGTATTTTCTTCCAAAAGCTTTATATAACTTTTGCCTTTCACAGAAGGGCGTAAGGCTGGAGGCGACTTCATTTTAGGATGGATCCCCTAGTACCAACGGAGAAAAGCCTGTCTCTTCTCCATCAAAGGGCAGTGCCAGTTTCCCTGTGTGTTTGGGGCTGTTTCTGGCCTTTATTTTCTGGTCCATCGAGAGTCTCCCTGCAGCAAGATCACACTCAGGCTGTTTTCTTGTGCTCTAGTTCTCTGGTAACTCTCGTCCCCCTGGGAGAAGGTCCTTCTCTGGTGCCGCCTTCTTATGGTCTTCTTGGCATTCTTGTCTGTCCACAGACATGGACGTTCAGCTTGTCAAAGTGACATATTGGTAGAGCTTTTTTCTCAAGTGGGGGGATGGGCTTACAAGTATGCGGCGTAGCATTCTTTATAATTATATGTCTCTTACAAAACTTTTAATGTATTCAAGACTTAATAAAATAAAAATATTAAGAGCCCCAAGAAGAAATACCATATATTCTAAAAAGCCTTCCTCTCCCCAAATTCTGAAGGAAAGTAGATCAGAAATAGTAATGATGGGTAGGAAGGGGTTGGTTGGCTCTCAAGATCTTTAAAAAGTATTAAAACGCTGCCTTATTTTTCTCTTAAGAGAAAGCATTCTTCATGTGCACAAGAATTCTCTCACCCTCCCCCATTTGTTGTAGCAGAAGACAGCTGTAGGACCACAGTTAGAACCTGGATCTTTACAGACACATTGCTCAAGAGTTGGCATGTTTGCATGTTTCTATATAAAGAAGTCTTAAGCAAAAATGTTTTCTCTTTTTGTGAACAAACAATGCATAAACCATATTAGGCAGACACTCTTCACAGCATTAAACCAATGAAAACAGAGTTAATTTGTCAGACATCTGGGAAAATAAGTTTCCTCCCAGTGTGTTAAGCAGTGTCCCACGGCTCAGATGAGTTCTTCTTTTATCATACGTGACAATTCGTTATTCCCCTTCTCTACCCAAAAGTGTCAGTGGTGGGGCACATAACATTAGAAGTGACATGCATAGTAATAAGAGGAGACTCTAAATAATATCAGCCGATGTTCCTTTATCAAGCGGCTGTTTACTATTTGGGGGATCTGGAAAAGAGAGAGAGAGTTTACCCTCTTTCATAACAGTATTTCCGTTGGCATCAGGAGGGGAAGAGCCATGGCCGCTCCCCCCTCAGAATCACAGTGGTATTTCACATCTGGGATTCTGTTCTTTTTATCTCGTTAGGAAATGCCCGGCATGAATAACTTGTACCTCCTGCCCTCTCCCCGTTAGATACCAGCTACTGACCCGCATGTATCACTGTGTGCCCATGTGTTCCGGGTTCCGGCTTCCGGCTGCCGTCCCAAGCTGGACGCTTACTTGCTGAGCGAAAGCGCGTGTAGGAAGCAAGTGCTGTGTAGATGGGGGTAGGACTACACCGAATATTTAAATAAAGAAATGCTTTGGAAAGGCATTACTAATGTTAACCCTGTCCTCTCCAAACTAAAACTAATGAAAGGGACAGGGAAGATATGTTGTTCAATAACAAATTTTTAAAAACAGAGGGTTAGACATTCATAAAAATAAAGGGAGCCCGTGCGGCCCAGATACAGTGTGTACACAAAGCCGAGGACGGCAGCTAGAATGAGTAGGCAGCCGGAAATTTCCTCTGGAGACACACACAGCGGATGTTGCCCCTGGAAAACACGCTTTTCAGTGAGCTCATCTATGAGGCAAGATGAAATGAGGTCAGAGAAAAGCTTCCAGAGCTTCAGACTCTCAGTTTCTAACTCAACTAAGAAAAGGTGTAAAGAAAAAAAAAAAAAAAAAAAAATCCCTTACCCGAACAAAAGTAGGGGGAAGAAATCTTACTGTTGCCTTCAGCATCTAAAGAAAAACACCGTGTCCCATGGCTGCGCTTTGCCATCCCGTGATGGGGTCCCAGTATTTGCTGCCGGTAGTCTGATTTTCTTTTCAGACCCACACACCACTTTGCTGAAATGTAGCAGCAAGTGCATTTCCACTCAGCTGGGCACACTTGGTAACTACACTGGAGGGAAAGAACTAGAGAGCGCACCCCAGTCCTCTCCCCCGCCCCTCTGACAACTTCACTCTTTCAGAAATTTGTTGTTAGATTCTTTTTCTGACTTCACTTTTGACATAATCAAAATCACATACACATGCTTCTCTCTCTCTCCCTCTCCGTCTCTCTCTGCTCCCCTCCCTTCCTCCCTCCCTCCCTCCTTCTCTCCCTCCTTCTCTCTCTCTCCCCAGTCCCTCCCTCCCTCCCTACTTTTCTGTCTCTCTCTCCCCCCAGTCCCCACCTCCCTCCCTACTTTTCTCTCTCTCTCCCCGCAGTCCCCACCTCCCTCCCTACTTTTCTGTCTCTCTCTCCCCCCAGTGCCCACCTCCCTCCCTACTTTTCTGTCTCTCTCTGTCCCCCTCCCTCCCTACTTTTCTGTCTCTCTCTGGAAAACCCCTACATTTCCTCATATTCTAATTGCATTATCAAGTGTTGTGTTTGGATCATTAATTCCTTCCCAGATGATTTGCTCCTGGTAGGTTTCTAGCAAATTCTACCCCTGTCTAATAAATCATCTTAGAAAATGCTGCAGGTTCTTCTCTGTCAAGAGGGACGGGAGTCCACATGCTAATTCCTGTGCCCTGCAAACAGTTTTATCTTCCTTCCTCTCACCAAAGCAACCCTGTTAGCTTCTTCTCAAAACTCACTACCAACTTGACAGCAGAGGAGAGATTTCACAGTTGTGCTTTGGGCAAACCTCTCATTGGAGTATCCACCGCCCACCTCACTGAAATACACTCAAGGTTATTTTGTCATCTAAACAAAGTTTCTCCAAGTGGCCCCAGGCAAGGTGTTCATCTCCTCTCTGTCCCCTGACGGAGCCGAGAGTCAGGGGGATGTCTGAAGGACCCACTCCCCTGATACGATGCTTCCACGTAACCAAAACTGAGAGCAAGAAAATGGAGTCAAGAAGTTTGAACAGTTGAGTGTTCTTATGAGGTGAAAGGAGGTGGGGACATAGTTCTAACTCCCACCATGTGGCAGAATAGTTGGAGCAGAGGGCTGTGGAGTTGTGTCTAGAAAGGCTGTTTAAGTTCATACTTGCCATAGACATCTTTTAGTTTTTATTTCTGTTAAGATCAACAAACTTATCATGGGCCTTCTACATCCTGGGAGTTCTGTGCAGCTCATTCTTATAATTACTCTGCCATTCTCATTGCCCAGAATTTAATCACCGAAAAAGCGAAGATCAATTATGATAATGTGGTCATATTTTAAAGCTCTCCGTGTCTGCGAAGTTGAGAGGGAGAGTCATTTTATTCCCTATTTTAGAGGTGATAAATATCCTCGGATGTCATCATTATTCTTTTGGTGCCATGTATAAATCACATTTATAAATCCTTGAGAAAGAAGTACCACCTTAAGTTTATTTTTGATTCATAAAGGTTCTAAATCCTACCGATTTCTCTTCCTTCCACACCTCCAGAGTCCATCATTCCTAGTCACTTTCGTTGGTTCTTCTTTCAAAGCCAGTATTTCCAGAGTTCTGCATTAATTTCTCACAGTGATCATTTGGTAACTCCATACTCCAGTGGAGAGAACTTAAAGAAAATTTATATAATCTCTTGATACAAAGTTGTCTCTGGTTGCAAGGGAAGGTATCTGCAAACTGTGACTCTTTTGGCAATTCACTAAAGATAGAGCTGGATTCTTTACTGCATTTAAGCACTCCTAAGTGGAATGTTCTTATACATAGGACAGATGAAGTGAGCTGGTAGGATGAAGTGTTTTGTCTTTTAGAAATTTTATTTAAATTTAGAAGTCTATCTCAACCCAGCAGGAGAGAGACATATTTTCTCCTCTAACCGAAATTTTACTCAACAAATCGAGCAATAGTTTGCAATTAAAAATAGAGAATTTTGTCACAGTTCAGGACAAAAACAAGAGGTTAGTTTTTGTGCTTTAATCATATCAATTAGATAAGCATTGAATTGTTTTGTTGCAGTGAATTTCTCTCTCTCTCTCTCTCTCTCTCTCACTCACACACACACACACACACACACACACACACACACACACACACACCATCCTTCTCCAAAATGAGTCTGTTGCTATAAGTTAGGAAAATAAAATATAGAGCCTGTCCGCCCACTCTGAGGATGTTCAAGTAGCAAGGGGCATCCTGCTAACTGCAGACTTCAATTCTGCGATTTTCCTCATGGGGATAATTAAGAGAGAAAAGAAGATCAGGAAAAATTTTCATACTAAAAATGCTGAAAATTGCCCATCGTAATACTACTTTGAAATGTTGACGTCCAATAAAGATTAAAACTAAAAATCTGGGAATCGTATAATTAGATACGGTTTACAACAGTTCTAAAACACCTACCGTATGGGAAGCTCATGTGAAGAGTCAGGGGCTTCCCCTGTTGATGCTGAGGACTATGTGTCCCGTTTTGCAGGAGGAGTTGTTGAAATATAGGATTGAGAGGCTTTTTTAGGATGTAGGATTCCAGAGTCATAGGAAGCAGAGGCTCCGAACAAAATGGTAGCTTCCATTGGATGGGAACAGCAGGTGGTGACACGATGCCCTCACCCTGCGCTTGTGAGGGAGCCCCAGGAAGGAACCGTGATTTAGGATCCAGGACATTACAGGGAGTCTGTAGCAGGACAGAGAACATTCTTGAGAAGCCTAGGACCTGCTTAGATCCTTATTCATGTTTTTGAATTTGCTACTTGGATGTGTTTTGCCATGATACTCACACCTTGAGTGATTTATCTTAGCAAAGCAGGCTCTTTTGGAGTTAAGAAACCAAGTTCAAGCTCCCCAAACTACCATTTAATAGTTCTGTGACCCTTAGGCAAGTCACTTACCCTCTTGAGTCTCAGCTTCCTGTGAAAATGGAAATCACTCAAAGGGTGGTTGAGAGGATCCCACTTCCTAAATCTCTCTTTGTTGTCCTTGGGCCACTTCAGATGCCTCTTACCTAGTCTCTGCCATTGCAGTCTTCACACAGCAGCCAGTTGCTAGGGTCATGTTTCTAAGAGGCAAACCTGAACGTGTATCCTCTTTGTCTGGTTAGTTCTCCACCTACCCCTTTTTAGTTGTCTCGGAGTCAGAGTCCTTTCTGTGGCCTCCAGTGGTCAATGTGGTCTGCACCTGCCCACCCCTCCAGTCCCACATAACAGTCTCTATTCCACCTGTTCTGACACTCAGTTGTGCCAGGTTTCCTCCAGCCCCAGGACCTTTGCACATGCTGCTCCTTCTGTCTGGAATATCCTCTTCCCTCTTTCTCCCCATGTAAATCCTGTCTATTCTACTGATTTGTGCTGGACATCTCTTCCTCAGAGGATCCCCCTCATCCCAGTACTGTCCCCCTCTCCAAACCCAGCCAGGTTCTCTTTCCTTCTCTCAGTTATGGGATCATTAGCATCTGTCTCCTTCACTGGACTATGAACTTACTGGGGCGGCTCCCACTTCTGGTTTTGCTCACCAGTGCACTGGCAACCCCAAGCAGGATATTGGGCACATGGTCATTCCCAATATTTATTAGATTGATAAGCACAGGAATTAGTGATTGAATATAAAATGCCTAAGCACAGTGCACGGTACATAGAAAATATTCTGAATGAATAATGCTGTCTGATGTTTCTAAGAAGTAAAAGGTAGGATTCCTACCATCAAGGCACTTCAGTGATATTTTAAGTCCCAGCCATACTTTATAGTTTTTCCCTGGTATGGATCTTTTAAAAATGCTATTTAGGAAATCAGAAGTGTTTGAGATGATATATCATAATTTATTGAGGAAGATAATTATGGACAAGCCAACTAATGATTATTCTGTGAAAACAAAGGAAAAACTAGCCCATTCTCTCAACATTCGGTGCCAGTTTCATTTTCATGCTGGTACTAGACGCTTCTCAATTTTCTTTTCTTTAACTGCTAAGACCACAAGGTAATCATTTACAACATTTTCTTTAAGGATTCTATCCCAGTCATTTTCATGGAAATTTTACTACTAGTTTGCAATGCAAGAGCAAAAATTAGTTTTTATCTAAGTCCTATATGTCATAATTTTGTTTCTCGGAAGAAAACAGAAAACAAACAAAAAAGGTGCTAAACCACTATTGAAGTTACATAAAAATTTAAGACACAAATCCACAAGAGCCAGGAGATTCTGTGTCAAGTTCATCAGCTTTAGCTTTCATTTGTCCTGGCATTCATCGCATTATTTCCTGACATTGGTGTTATATAAAGATAGTTAGGAAATTGCATTGTCTTATCAAGAGGAATAAATAAGAGAGAGGTCACTAAGGTCAGTGAGCTGCTTGCAAAATTTGTTCTCTTAGCCTCGCTACGATAGGATTCAAGGGCTTCAAAATGTCTGATGCTACTGGTGTCCTTACCGCTCAAGAGTTTTCTGTTTTAACACAAGACTCACATTACATTCCTCCTAGTGGGACTGTTTTAAATGGTGTCCCATCGCTGGGGCTTCACAAAATGCCTCAGGACGTTTGTAGGACACATGCTAAAATTTGAAGGGACAACTTCGTAAAAAAAGAAATGAGAAAAGAAAAGAGATTCCTCTGCCTTCCATCTTCTCTGCAGATAAGTAGGAAGGGGCGGGTGAGTGAAAACTCGTGTTTTCTCACTCTGCTTGTTAAATATGCCCCATGACCAAGGTGAGTTTCTGGGAAAGATCAGCCGGCTTAGCCACCTTGGGTCCGAGTGGCCCAGCTCACCCATTCGCACCGAGGCGCCAACGGCGAGTGTCTTTCTTGGGCGAAGAACTTTGTTCTTCTCATGAGAGCTTTGAGTTTCTCCTCTGAGGCTCACCTGCCCTCCCCCCTTGTGATGATGACTCTTGTTCACTCCGCTCTCCCATCCTGTTTCCACCTCATCTTACCTTTGGGCTAAGGTCAGACAACAGTGCTCCAGCCACGGAGCTCAGTGCTAAGAGGGCTAACATGTGCCTGAACTTGGGCAGACGTGGTTCAAGTCCCATCTCTACTGCTTATGAGCTGCACTATCTTTAAGATGCTGCTTTTAGCAACTTGGGCTTTTATTTTCTCATCTATGAAAATGGATAACACCTCTGACCTCACCAGTGACCTTACTGAGAAGTTGGGATGGGATCACGCATGGAAAGCGTTCAGCACAGGGCCTGGCCCAAAGCAAGCATGCACTACAAGTAGTTCCGAATACCGCATCCTTGAGATGGACGCTAGGATCCCTTTACGGGTCCCTCTGTGTCTTTCCCATAGACATGAGTGTAACATAAGATCTTTTTATCGATGTTCTTACACAGTTTATTTGCAGTAAAGTTTTTTACTGAAATTTGGTGGCTGGAATGTTCCGGAACCACATGGGGGCTAGTATCTCCTGTGAGAAGTGCTGACCGTGAGCCAGACCCCCTTTACAGTGAATCTTCACAACTCTGTTCACAGATGAGGCACAGGGAGAACGTGTCCAAGTTTGCGGGGTTATGACAATGGCTGGCATTCAGCAGTGTGCTGAGAGCTTTACTTTATGCTGGTTAGTGGTTACAGAAACCCCAGGAGGTAACTGCTTTAATATCCTCCATTTTCAGTGGGGGACACTGAGGCACACAGAGGAAGAGTAATTTACCCAATCTCGCATGTGGTGAATGGTACAACAGAGATTCAGACCCGTGAGCCTAGACGGTGGTCACTCTCACCCCGTGTTACTTGAGCTTTGGGGTCACCACTTTCTCAGTGGGACGTAGTGCTTGGCACATAATGGGTTCCCCAATAAATCTTCAAATGAAGGAAGATAAAAGATACCTGACATTTATTTAGCACGCACTCTGCAGGGGCACAAACCCTAATGACTTTCTATGTATGGCCTAATGAATTGTAACAACAAACCAATGAGTTAGGTCCTCCTGTTGACCCATTTTACAGATAAGAAAACTGAGTTGCCAGGAGGTTGACTTGCCAAGACGATATAACACGTAAGTGACACAGCCTACATTTAAACTGAGGCGGTCAGACCCTAGAGCTGAAGCGTCTTATCCCTTGTAGAACTCTTTCCTGTTCTTATGCACCTTCATGCAGTCTCCATTAGGGTCCTGTTTGAAACTGCAATGCCCACAATCACACGAAACATCATTAAACACTTCTTTTTAAATATTGTTTTAATTTAGGGGGTGACAATGATTGTTTTCATGGAGGCGTCTTCCTACGTGTCCTTTTTTCTGACGATGAGAGCCTGGAGGGTAGAGTTTTATCCTAAACACTGCCTTCGTCTTTGAAGAACACAGCTAACAAATTTAAATTTATAAGGTATATTTACGAGACTGAGAGAAAGTTTACACCAGGGAGATGGAAATGACATAATAAAATGGTTTTCATAAGGCCTCGGGTGTGATGCTTGCAAAAAAGTAACCACGCCTTTCTCCTTTGATTGGTGACTGTATTGCTTTTATAGTAGGAGATAATGCCAATATGGATCATTAAATGCAATAAAACGGACGTGTAAAAAGAAGCACGGCTACCTCTGAACTTGCGTCTGCCGATTCAAGGTAGAAGCCACTGGCCGCTTGAATCAAAGGTCTGCAGATACACAAATGCTCGCTGGCCTCCCGATTTCATCCGTCACATGCAGGTCATTTTACATCATCTCCCTCACGGGAAGATCACCTGAGTACATAGACGTGGCGTGCTTAGAATAGTGGCCAGCCTAGAGGGAAGTACCACTGTTGACGATATAGTGGCTGAAGGGTCCCAAACTCCTGCGCGTTACTTCAGCTCCTCTTGCCTCTCATCAGATAGCGGGGTGAGCAACGGAGCGCCGAGAGAACGCCTGCTCTCCCAGATGCTGCAGCACGGCGGTACTAGTGGAGCAGACCTTTTTCCGACCCTTCTGGGGTAGGGATGAGGTAGCTGAGCCCCCATGCAGTCCCCCTGTGCGTCCAGAGGCCAGGTCGTCACGTGTGTCCACAACACCTGCTCCTGACCCGGTGACAGCCCCAAGTGGGACCGCCACGAGCCCTTCCAGCACTTCAGTGGGGATTAGAAAAAGGCTCCCTTTCCTCTGAGCCCACTCACCCTGCTCCCCTCCTCGTCTGGGCACCTTGCTCACAGCTTAGTCTGCACAACCCTAAGCAGGGATCCAGGAGAGAGAGGGGGTAAGGGGGAACAGGGCAGGGGGGACAGGGAGGGGAGAAGAAGAGAGAGAGAGATGAAGAAGAGAGTAGTTAAGAAAAAGAATCCATTTTTGAATTTTCCAATTTTCTGTGAGTTCTATAACTTTGGTCTTTGTTGTCTCCTTCCCCTATATGGGAGTTG
Organism: Potos flavus; assembly: GCA_028534135.1. Classification (NCBI taxonomy): domain Eukaryota; kingdom Metazoa; phylum Chordata; class Mammalia; order Carnivora; family Procyonidae; genus Potos; species Potos flavus. The sequence goes on along the minus strand of CM052898.1, from coordinate 34,382,868 downwards.
TGTTTTCACTTGAAGTGGTCCCACCTTGTCTCCTACAATACAGAACCTACAGAGGACAGGAAAGCTTGGGTAGAGCCGCCTTGGTCCTTTGCAGACACTTTGCAGACTTTTCTGGGCCTCACGTTTTACATTCTGCAAAAAACAGAGGCTACTTTCCCCTTGACATCATGCCAATCATATTGAGAATGGTGCCGCGTACATTTAATACCGAAAATGCTTCTCACTAAATATGTGTGTATGTATGTGAAAAATACAAACTGCATATTTTATTTTCATTTGAAATTTGGAAATTTTAAAGGAGACTCAGCCAGATTTGTATTCAGCTTAGCTAAGCATGGAAGATCACAGAGCAGAAAATGTTGAATTTTGGTTTACGAGTAGAAAGGACCATGAAATGGTAGCAGATGTACCCCGTGGGGGAATGCGACTGTCTACAGACGAGTGACTAGGTCACTGAGGGGACCTGCTGGCAAGCCTGTTGCCTTCCAGCTCTGGGTGCCTACTGAGCTCTGGGTGTAGTACAGGGAGCGAAAGTCACCGTTCGTGCCCTTGTGGGGTTCAGAGCCTAGTGAGAAAATACGGGCAATCACTAGAAAAATAACTCTGATTACACATCCAGAAAATGCTGTGAATTCTACTCAGTGACATCTCATTGTGTGACTGTTCTCTAGCCTCACTAAACTTGTGTGTAAAAGTGGACAACAGGCAGATGGTTGGACCATAAGGACTAGTGGGGGGGTTTCCAGACGTGTATAAAGAATAAGAGAAGGGCAAGGATAGTTGGAAGTATTTGGAAGAATGTCTCCCAGGAGTGAACAGTGATGGGCTATGGAATATAATTGACCATATTTAACTGGCTCTAAACCTGAAACCATCGCATGCTGCAGGGGCATGAAAGATATGACTGGAGAAGACTTGTTCCAAAGAACTTAGGAGTCCTAGAAAGTAGGGAGATTTAGCTATAGAAACAGCTTGACACTGGGCTTTCCTATAATAGATTGAGTTGTCTCTTTAAATCATCACCTTTAAGATGATGTAAAAATGTGCATGTTAATTTTCAGTTGCTGAGTGGTTCTGATACACTGTAGTTTAATGGACATTTGGATGTCATCACTTAAAATGGGACTTTGGCATGATGACATCAAGGCTTCCGATAGGAGATAAACAAAATATGGTTGATTAAGGTAGATTTTTTTTTTTTTTTTTTTACCTGAGAAGAAAGCATTTTATAATTTTAGGACTAATACTACCTTTAAAAAAACTAAGAACATATATGACTTTTAGCCTCTCTTTCTTTAGGACATGTCATCCATTTTATTATTCAGAGGCTATCAGCCAGGAATTGTCTCTATTTAGGAAAAAAAGGGATTTTAAAATGTGAGATACTTAAGTTAGACATAAGGAAACCTCCTCTAACGGGAAAACTACCTAACTGTAAGTTCAGTTGTTCACAGGACTCAGAATGCAGTAAGGTGGGAGAATCTTCCAGTTGTAGAAATACCAACCCGGGGAAATAACATTAGGATGCATTTAGAGATTACTGTGGACAAACTGTAGTGCGGTCTGTGTTAGAAATCAAGCGTGCTCCTACAGATGTAAGTTTTTACTCATAGGAATTGAGATCTATAGAAGTGTAGTCTATTTATACATAGACCTTACATAGAAAAGTGAGTGCTTTCCACAGAAATACATTAATTTAAACACCATTTATGTATGAAGACTCCTCTTCCTTCTTATTAAACATAATATCTACACTTTAGATAAGTTAACCTTCCCTTTATCAAGCCCCAGAGCAGACAATATATTTGAAATAAATTAAGACACACAAGAAGTTTCCTGAATGAAAAAAGGTTTTTTTTGCTTCAACCCAAATCAGAGCTTGAAACCTTTTACTTTTCAGTATGTAGTTTATTATTGTCTGTTGCTTCCACTGGGATCTAAGTTTTAATTAGTTCAGCAACATAGGTGTGATGTTTTACAGAATGAAATCATTGCCCCTGTATTTAATTAAATGAACCCTGTACAAGTTGTGTTTTAGCCAGGGACATAATTGATAGTAGGCTGGATTTAAAATTGCATTTAGCGCTTTCCATTGGGGTCGTTGGCACGTGCAGTGGAAAGAGAGGTGACTGCAGTACCTTGATCCTCCGAAACCGAATGTCTTCCCATAAATAGATATGTTTTATAATTTAGAGAGAGCTTGGTATGTCTTTTCCAAGTATTATGTATTAAAGTATCCTGAGCTGCTCACGGTTGGGTTTTAGGGCACTCCGCAAGCTTGCTGGGCGCCTCTTTTGGAAGGTGACATTAAAGGTGCATTATGGGACTTTGACCAATGGCATTTCTAGGTAGACCTCAGTGATCTGGCTTCTCTCTGGGTTAGGGGCTCAGTTTGTGTTCCAGCATGTGTAGTCTCTGGGAACAAACCAGCCACCTCAGCAGATCAGATCCTTCACTAGGTGTCCTGGGAAAATGCTGTCCACGACACATTCCCTCTGGCCATTTCTTGAGGGGCTCACGCATCCTGGCGCCTCATTTTAATTCTCCCAAGTGGCGTCCTGTCTGCCGTCACTAAACAGCATCAGCAGATACTTTCTCAGGGATTGAATGACTGCAAGGTGGGCAGAGGGGTTGTCAGTGAAACCTGACAGTTTTCCAAGTGGAAAATCCCCCTGTTTTGCATCCCCTCTCAGGGCCTTGGAAAAGACGGTCACAAGTGCCTCATACAGAGAGCGGCAAGTGTGTACCCCGGCCTCGTCGGAACAAGGCAGGAATCCTTCCACGCCCACAGCGTAATTGTCTTGTCTCGGGAGACCTTACACTAAAGGACCTCTTGAAGGTTCCTTAGTGTCATGTCATATTTGTGGCAGCGATGTTTGCCTTGAGACAGACTGATTGGATTTTCACCATAATTGCACCTAAGTCCCGAGGGACCAGCTGGAGCCTTAGGTGAATAACTTAAGCCTTTAATTTATAATAAAGATAAAGTTTGCAATCAGCATTTCTTGTTCCAAAACATTCCATTTACTTGGTTTTAGAGCTGCATAAACTGTTTTAAAAGCAATCTGCTCAATTGGGCGATTTAATGATATTTAATGTGACCAGGCCAGACGTCACCGGATGAGCACTGCGGCGCATTCCCTCTGTAATTGCAGCCATCATCACCGCCACGCCGTGTAATGTAGCTGTAATGCTAATCCCGGGAATAAAGGCTGTCATTCTCGGGTGGTTGACAGCGCCCCGGCGTCCTCCCCTCGCGAAGGCCCCAGTGATAGGATTCCAAGATGACAGTGTAATAAGTGTTATGTGCACAAGGTAATTCAAAACAAATTTGGCTGCAAAAATGGATCGTCTAGGATGGTAAACTCCCGCGTTGTCTCATCATCCTTTAAGGGAATGTAATGATCCCTAAAATGCCCTGTCAAGAAGCTTGTGTGGGTCAAGTCTTGTAAAATTTATCTCTTGCACCTCCAAACCCCCGCCGGAGAATCCCAACTTGAGGACTCTAGGATATGAACGTGCATGTTGGCAGTCCAGGAACAGGAGATGGGCAGGGAGCCCCTCGGTACACAAATGTTTCTTAAGACTACCTAATTAGGCTGCATTTTGCTTCTTTGACTTACAGATTATTTTCTCCTGGGAAAATGTGACTGTTCTGGTAGGATCCCCGTTAGCACTGGTATCTTAGTAAATTTCTTATTATTTGCATGTTAGGCACTCTAAGTAGATTATCTTGTTAAACTTTATAATAACCCTAAGAGGCACAACACTATAATTACATTATTTTGCGGACAAGGTAACTGAGACTCAGAATAGTCAAGCTGTCCAAAGCTCAAGTCAGGATTCCAGCCCTGCCCCGCTTTCACGCTTGCAGACCCTGTGCCCTCTGTCCCTGAGCTGTAATTTAAGGAAGGAGGAGCTCCCCTAGATTGTGCCCAGGCTTTAACTGAACTGTGTTCGATTCGCACACACACATGGCACTGGGCTTCTGAAATTGTTCTCGTGGGCACAGGTGTCAGAAATGCCTTTCTGTGGAACCCAGTATGGTGGAGTGGGACATCCTGGAGTGGGACAAGAGGTCATTTTGTGGTCACCCCCATATTCCAGGCCTCCTTTGGGTTTGCGGCCCTCTTTCTTCAACCCTAGGTAGTAGAGATGCTATGGATATTGATGCATCGACACTTTCGAATAATACTAACAGTGGGGTGGATTCAGAAAAGCCTTCTTGCATTTTGGAATCGTGTGCATAAGAGACACAGAGCGGCTGTTTGCCCCTGAGAATCCTCTTCACGTAGACTGAAGTGGACAGGCGGGTCCATTATGTTTCTTTTTCTAGGTACCATTTAAACATCCGCTCAGTCTCGTAGCATTGATTTATAAAATTTACCTAAGTAATAGTTGACATCACTTTTTAATAAAAATGAGCTGATTAAGATACACTCCCAATCGGAAAAGCATTTTCACTAATTCTTTTATACAGATAGGATCGTTGTTATCTAGGAACGAGTCCGAATACATTCCTGCCTAATTTTACAACACATCTCTGTGATACTTACATCCACTGGGATGTTTTGGTCTGCAAGCAGTGAAGACTGAAGTTAAAATGGTCAATGTATAAGGAATTCAGTATTGAATATGATAAGAAATTTGGGGTTAAGAGGTTCTAAGCGTGGTTAGTTCATTTGCTCAGCGATACCATCAGAGACCCCATTTCTCCTGTTGTTCTGCTCCGAATCCCTCAGTATGTTGTTAATTTGGCCCCGGAGACCGGCTCTCAACATGATCCCAACATCCTCCCATGAGTCCAAGCAACACATGCAGATGATTTGCCCAGAGGCAGAAGAGGGCCATCCCTACCTATTTTATGAACAACAAAACTTTAAAAGCTCCCTAGCAGATTCCTCATCTTATCCTATCAGTCAGAATTGTGTTGCATGCCCATGTTTAAATCCATTGCTAAAGGAACAAAACCACCATAATAAGCCAAAGTTAATCAAACCCATACCTCAGGCTCCCCAGGAGGGAAAGCTCTCTGATCTGATGGAAAGAAAACAAAACCCCATCTCCCTTGGCTAAGAGGAGGAAGGTGAGGCAAGGAGGGCTGTTTGTTGACCAGGTAGCTAACATTGTTAGGTGTTGTAGCTGCAAGACCTAATTGTGTGTAAAAAGTAGACTCCTAGGATGGGTTCTTCTTTAGACACAACTAGAAGGGTCCTGAAAGAAAATCTCATGTTCATTCCCTTTTGGCAAAAGCCCTGCAATTTATGTATGAATAGAGGAAACACAGGTTACACAGATCTTGCAGGACCCATTCAAAACTCTTCATGTCTTCATGTGTGAGTTCATTGGGAGTAATACTGCCTTTGGTACAAGCCATCCCTGGTGACTACTGAGGGCAGAAGACGAGCTGGGCTAGCTTGGCAGTGGCCACGCCCACATCTCCTTCGAGTGCCATCGTGGCATTAATTTAACCTAGGGACAAAATGGACTCTCACACTGTAAATTCCTGTAGTATTCGACCCCTGGCGTCAGGCAGTAATAGAAAATACGGCTCAGAGAGTTCTGCCACAGCATGAATTTCACAGATCTCCAAGTTGCTGTTTAACCACGCCCCCTCCCCTTCCCTCTCAACCCCAGGCCCTCAGCACCCTGGCCTCTGAGCAAGGAGGGGTCAAGATGGTCCACTGGCTTGGAAAGCTAGAAAGAATTCCTTTGTGTCCGTTTATCCTCTTCTCAAAGGAGGAAGAGGGAAGACGATTGTGAGGTTAAACCCTGGTATTCCCAGTCCTCCAGGCTAGAGGATGTCAGAGTTTGCTGTTTCAGCCGTTCACTTACTTCCTGGCGCACTTGAGTCGTTTCATAGCCCAGAGTTTTTGTTCTACCCAAGTCCTTCGTGTTGCAAGTCAATTACTTAAGTAGATTGAATCCGGATCATTAATAATCTCCACTGGCATGATGCACTTGGGCCTCATTACAAGGAAAGAGTCCGACATCTAGTCTTCAGCCCAGCAGTTGTTTACAAGATACTCGGTCCTGAGAGTTCTTGTCCCTGTAGGGCTGGAGTGGAAGGGCTTAGCAAAAATAGAAAACCGGCTGCATAATCAATACTCGTGTTTTGCTCGGACAAAGAGAAACCGAAGTGCTCTCTGCCTCAGAGGTTGGACCTAATTGTCAGTGTGCTTTAAAGTACAAGATCCCGGGGGGCTAGGGGGAGGAAGCATATGCCCGACAGGAAAAGGTTCAGTGTTCATTTTGACATTTATAAGTAAATACTAAAAACGTGCCTATTGAAAAAATGGAGTATCAATCACGAGATTTATGTTCAGGAACTCCTATGTTAAGTGACACGAACTTGTGAGTGTTGCTCTCCAGAGATTTGAGACGCTCAGAAACTTTTGCAGAGGTCTAGTCCGCAGAGTAGGGTGCCTGTATGATCATTTTGTATGACTTTAAATAAAGCAAGCCAACCCCCTGGGGAATAATACTGAACCCTGTCGGATCTGGGTAACGTTCCGGTGCCGTCGTTAGAGGTTCCCAAACTGCTGCAACATAATATCCTAGTCCTTCGCTGTGGGGGAAGGGAGGGCAAGGTAAATTAAAGAGTTGGACTACGAGGTTGCTTGGAATGACTTCATTTTCTAGAAATAAGGTTCTGGCTTCTGTTTCCTCTTGCGTCAGCTGTGCTAATGATAACCACGTTGAGTGAGTTTGGATGGGATGCCGCATCCAGGATTCTTCCCAGTGGTACAAAGTTGTGACCCGCCGCTAAGTAGCTGTATGAGTTCATGTAGTGAATCTGCAGCTGTTAGAGGAGGGAGATGAACGTAGTGTTGGCTCTGCCAACTTCCCGGACCGTGCTGAGGGAAGTGGGAAGTGGTAGCTTCAGGTCAGTCCTGCGGTGCACTGTGAACACGCAGTAAGCAAAGGCACGAGGGATGCAGCAACGGCTCAAGCTGTACACAGTGGGAAACAAGACCGCAGTGAAGCTAGCGAGTGTTCCCCACACGTCGGCCAGAATGCCAGCCATCCGTGCGCCTCCTTGATACCTGCCATGTCCACCTACTAACCGGATTATCATTTACTTAATATATTTGATTGACTCTGGAAAAAAAAAAGCAATTTATTTAAAAAGGAAACTTCATATCACTTCCATAAAAGGAAAGCTAATGTCACCTGACATAATAGACCCCATTAAAACATAACAATGTAATTAATTTCTAGTTAGCTATTATTGCCTGATAAAGGCTCTGAGCCCGGAGGCTGCTCTTTTCTCTCACAGGCAAGATTAGCAGGTGATGAAACTGTGTTAAAGACATTCCAGTAGGAAGCCAAGACTTCCCCACTGTGAGATTTATCATTTGATGCCAGATCTATATCCCTCCAAACTCACTCCCATCCCACCAGGCATCCCTTAGGAAGGAAACCTCAAACAGAGAGAATTGGAGTTCTCTGACACCGTCAAGTTGTTCATTTTAGCTTGCTTACACGGGAGCACAGTCTTTCCAGCTTCTGCTTGACTCTAATCCTCTCTCACCCTGAATGTTTTTCCACAGGTCAACGGTAGAGACTTATCCAGAGCGACTCATGACCAGGCTGTGGAAGCTTTCAAGACCGCCAAAGAGCCCATTGTGGTACAGGTGTTGAGGAGAACGCCTCGAACCAAAATGTTCACGCCTCCGTCGGAGTCGCAGCTGGTGGACACGGGAACCCAGACGGACATCACCTTCGAGCACATCATGGCGCTCACCAAGATGTCCTCTCCCACCCCGCCTGTGCTGGATCCCTATCTACTGCCAGAGGAGTAAGTCACATGATCTTGCGGCACTAATACGTTAGGCATGGTAAAGAAGTGCAGTGAAGTTGTTTTCTTCCCTTCCATGTGGTGAAAAACATGAGCGGGTCTTACAATTTTCCTCCAAGTTGCCCATGTTTAATTTTATTGTTTATAGAGGCAATCAATTGAGTCCTGCTCAAAACCGCTCTGACATATTAATTACTTTATTATAACCCTGGAGCGGAGTTATTCAAATTATATTCTAAGAACTAAATTACTTACAAATGTCGTAAAAGTTATTTCAGAATAAAATTTAATCACCGCAAATGGCATTGTGAAGGTTTTGTGTTATAACTAGAGGGAATGCTGATGGTTCCCTTAAACAGACAACAAAGTAAGTCGGGAGTGTAAAGAGAGCCCTAAAGGGTGTGCATTCCGTTTTCTTGGGTCTCGTTTCAAACCTGGATCCGTGTTAATAAGACCACACGTGCCTCATATAAGTACCGCATTTACTGATTAAGTAACAGCTGTGATCCAGCAGCCCGCGTGAATTACTTTACACACGACTCAGTTTCCGTAGTGTAGTGGTTATCACGTTCTCCTCACGACTCTCCTCTTACCTAACTTCCTACCAGAGAGAGAGAGAGGAGCTCAGAGCCTTGAAGTCAGACAAACCCGATGCTCGAACTGATAACTTAGCCGGGCAGCTGGGGCAATTTACTTTATCCCCATTTTAATCTAGGAATAGTGATAGCACCCAGTGTGTAAGAGTGTTGGGTTAGAGGAAATAATGTGTGGGAAGTTCTCAGCATGACATATGGTAAGCACTCAGGAGGGAGCAGCAATCGTTAATTTAGTGAGTGAGATGAAATATGTAGGGAAAAAATGAAGAGTGAGAAATTTTCTGAGAGAGACCACTGCTGAGAAGATGTCCGCTTTACCATAGAGCTCGTAGCCCATGACTTTGCCTGTGTGAGACGTCCACTTCCCTGCCTCAGTCTCTCTAGGTGACGGGAGAGTCACTCCTGGCTCTTCCTGTCTTGTTCCTGCTTCCAATCATTGACGTGATGCTTCATGTCCAAGGGCATTTTCTCTTTCCCAGGGCAAACCTCTGGGTGCTGCCTGTTGGGTTTCTGTTAGTAACTCAGTAGCTGGACTGAGCCCACGTGTCCTGTGGTTCCTCCGGGTTCCAGACGGAGGCTTGCCTTTCATCCCCTGGTGTCACTCGCTAGCTGTCACAGGAGCCCAGGGCTAGTTCCCCAGGCCTGACAAAGTAATTTCAGCTGCAGCTGACAGTGGGGAAGGGGGAAAGAGGGGGTCGGCTCTCTGACATCCGTGCTCAGCGTGCACGGGAGTGCGCACAGAAGACGGTTCCTCCCGGGCAGCGAGGAAGCGCACACGCACCCCTTGTCCTCGGCTTAAATTGGCAGCAACTGAAAGGCAGGTCTGCCGCACCTCGACTCCCAGCCCTTAGCCACGTGACTATTCTGTGGCATCCCAGTTGATCCTGGGAAAGAATGGCCTGATTCACTGAACACAATCATTCAAGCCAGTCCTTTGACTTTATAGAGCAAAACTGCCTCTCAGTATTGATGAGGCCTTTGTGATAACCCCCGCCTCTCAGATGTTGAGCTGTCACCGTGATGGGCCTTTAGGAAGCCAAACCCTTAATTTCCTCTTAAGTCTACTTAACATGACATGACTTACCCCCAAGGGGCAACTTGAGAAATGTCAGTAGAGTCCAGAGGTCAGGCCTCTCCAGGTTCTGGCTGCAAGGTCAGAGTAGGGCAAGAGCGCGCATTGGGGAGTGTTAACTTGATGCTTGAAAGCCCAGGCCTTCCAACGGCATCCTCAGTACTAAAAGCCCCTTAAGTGCTGGCAGGATATGTACCTGACAGGTCCAGAAAATTGAAAGCCAGCCCTTGTTTGACCATTCGTGTCTGATCTGGTATTTCAAAACTAAGTGCCTGGGAGGGGAGACCAGAGCCCACTGATTGCTGTGCTGACCTTTGAGAACAAGAAGCTCCGAGTCCCCAGTCAACGGTCAGGCTGAAGCCTTCCGCCCATGTCTGGCCCCTCTCAGAGCTGCTCACCGAGCCTGTCACCATCCCCACTGCCTCTGCTGGAGGTTCCAAAGAGGCAGTGGCTTCTGCAAACGGGGTTTCACATACGTTGTCCTAGAAAGACGCAAGCTTCCATCCTCTGAGCGGTGGGTGTGTATGCATGTAAGCTCAAATACGGGTGCATTTCACATGTACACGTCTGTACATTCATTCATCATGTACACGTATGTGCGTACTCGGGTTTCATGTCAAACCTATTCCTTGTCATGGGACAATCACAGAAGTTTGGAAAGACACTGTCCTAGAGGATAGCCTCGTAGTTTCGGTCCCAGCCCTTTGAACCAGACTCAGAGGCCAGCACATATCTTGGAGTGTTGCCTGAAGTCCAGCCTTTTTCTCCCCAAAGAAAATCTAACAGCGAAGCAGTGAGAGAAAGGAGTATGTCTGCTGCCTAGACACTGAGTGAGACAGGAGGCCTGTTGACTCACGTGACTAGTGGGCAAGAGGACAGTCACTGGGAGCAGCAGAGGCAGTCCCGCTGTCCCCTGCATCTTCTCCGAGGAGGATGGCAGTGTTCAACAGGGAGGTCCCCACACCGCTGGGAAGCACGGCCAGGGGGACGTGGGCTGAGACAGTGCCCTGGCCCTGAGAACTGGGGCCACGTGACAGCAGGCCCGGCGAGGTTGGGGGCGGGGGAGGGGGATGAAAGAGCAACTTTCAGCCGCAAGCAGGCCGTAAAGGTGTCTCTTCTGTTCTCAGGCATCCCTCGGCCCATGAGTACTGTGACCCCAGTGACTACATTGGAGGCATCCATCAGGAAATGGACAGGGAGGAGCTGGAACTGGAGGTAAGGACGTCCTTGTCTGGGTTCAGGAGTCGTCACTAAGACTAACAAGGTCTCTGAGCATGCACGCAGTTTACGGATGTTAATGAAAGAGCCACTGTGAGTGGATTTCTTTTAGAAGAACCACTTTCAGTCACGCCATTTAAAGTCATAATTCGGCTTTTCTTCCCTGCCCCTCCTCCTTTCAAAATAGAATGTAATGGTCTGATCCCAAAGCAGAAATGTAGGGGTTTTCTTTCAATTAAATTTACTTGAAAGATAGGGTAGTGAGTCCTGTTGTGGATCTTGGAACTCAGGTTCTCTCCTCTCATCAGGCTCTAAACTGCATTCATTCTTGTAGCTACAGTGAGCTTCCCCACCTTTTCTCCTCTTGAAGTCATTGCCGCTTTGACTCAAAGGCAAGAGTAGGTGGGTAAGTAATTAGAGTGGGTGCTAGCCCACACCAACACAAAAGGGCTTACCCAACGTTGTCTAACACTGAGCTTGAAAAAAATTAGGTAATCCAAAACTCTGCTTGAGGCCAAATATGACTCAGGTATGATTCTAGATGATATATTAGGTCACACTGGCCTCTAAGGGTTTTTTATTTTTTTATTCAAGTATAACTAACATTCGGCGTTGCATTAGTTTCGGGTGTACAATCGCATGACTCGGCAGTCCTGTAGTTACTCAGGGCCCCTCACTGTCCCCTTCACCTGTTTCACACAGCCCCCGACCCACCTCCCCTAGAGGACATTCGTTTAGAGAGTTCCTGCTCTCATCTGTCTTTTAATAAGAGAGATCGGAAATAGAAGTCACCTTTCAAGATGTACTTACGTACTTATACTTTTGGGCAAATGTTGGTTCTTGTATTTCACTGTGTTTTTGAAAAATACGAGAGCGTTTTTTCAGAGCTGACTTTACAGACTAGGATCATCGGGTACATTTTAGAAAGATTCCTGAGGTCGAGGGTAAGCCCTGCAGCTCTATCAATCAGAAGGCCAGCCAGGAAATATCCAGTAACACTTGACTCAACCGTCTGGCTGCCCGCTGTGCAGGCCGGGCCGTCCCACCAACACGCGTGAGGCTGACGGGTTGCTGAGTGGAGGAGGTTGCGGGGCAGTGACCGAGGCAGGGGACGAGTGGAAGGTGGTCGTGATCCTCGAGCTCTCCTTTACGGTTACCGAGGGGTTTGGTGCCAGAAGAGAGGACAGGGATCAGTTGGCTGCTCCCTACAGCCTGACGCGGGCCCATCGGTATACCTGGGAGTACAGTCATGACGGGCTCGGGGGCATTGTTTGGAAAATTTAAATTTCCGGCTCCATGCCTATGGTCTACACTGGAATGGCGGTCATTGTGACTCCAGACTGCTGCCGTCCCTGTGCGCCGTCCGCCGCAGACCACAGTGCCGACCGCCCACTGATTGATGGCTGCTCGAAATGTAGCCTTGTGCCTTTCCGAAAACCAACGATTCTATTATTATGTACGATTTCTCCTCTCCCCAACTTCAGGGCTAGTTCACGAAGCAGCCAGTGCCTCCCCCAGGACACTCGTTCTCACCGTGTTAACTAACACACAGGACGTGCAAATGGGGTTCCACGTCAGCTGTGTTTGAAAAGTGTCCAAGGGAGCCACAGTGAACAGATGTGTGTCCCAGAGGACTTCCTAGTCCTGGATATGTTCAATGCCCTGGGGAAGGGGAGCAGATACATAGACAGAATTACGCCATTTTTTTTTTGATCTAACAACTTCTCTTTGGCCAACTACCCCTTAGCATTTCCTGGGTCTAGATTTCTTTGGAATAGTGCTTTACAGGAAGAAGGCTATTTAATAATAGTTACTGGACAACACTGCTTTTTGATGATCAATGTAACTGTGACAAAGTAGAAGTCTTTAAAAAGCTATAAACTATCTCAGGAGCTAGATTTACAGGGTCTACCTGACCTCGGAACAACACAGGGATTAGGAGGCCTGACCCCCCCGTGCAGTCAGAAATACACATCTAACTTTTACCTCTCCAGAAATTTAACTATTAGCCCACCGTTGACTAGGAGCCTTACCAATGACATAGTCGGTTAACACATACTGTATCCTTACAGCCGGGTAAGCTAGAGAAAAGGAAATAAGAGAAAATACATTTTCAGTATTATATTGTATTTATCAAAAACAGTCCACATGTAAGTGGACCCACATGGTTAAAACCCATGTTCAAGGGTTGGCTGTATTGTGTAGACTTGGTAAGTCATGGACACTTAGTTAAACCTGACTCCATACTAATGATTGATTTTAGTATCGAACGCCTCAGAGAACCTGATGGAACCTAGGGTTTCTTCCTGGAAAAATGCTTATGTCTAAAAGAGCTTGCGGATGCTTTCTGGAAGGTCACAGAGCTCCCACAGTATCTGCCCCATTTGGCCCATTCTGCCTTACGGGTTTTTTTTTTTTTTTGCTATATCTGAATACCACCAGAATCACTGTTTGCTTTCTGTTTTGCTTTAACCCAGCTCAACTCGTTTTAACTAAGGTGAACTTATTTTAAAGCCAATACACTATGACTGCCTCAGACAGAAAATCAGCATCAACTGCCATAAATAGAAGGTTCTACACAGTATATCCTGGTGCTCATCATCGGCGGTGCCTGGCGAGGGCTGGGGAGCCTGGCGCCGGTTCGCCCCACCCCCTCCCCTCTTTCTCAGGAGATCAGCTAGTGGTAAAGAAGTGTTCAGACTAGCCAGACTGAATCTGCCTTCCTAAAGGTGGTAACTTTCTCAGTGTGAACTACCTTAAAGCATCTTGCTTTTGGTAGAAGCCACTCTAAAACAGTTCCCTAGAATCTTGTTTCTCCAAGTGTGGTGCCAGGACCTGCACAGCATCCCCTGGGAGGTGGCAGGCGATGCAGAATCTTGGCGCTCAGACCTGCTGAGTCAGAATCTGCATTTTAACAAGATCCCCAGGTACCTCAGTGCACATTCCAGTTGGAGGGCCCAGCCTAGAGGTAAAGAAGTCCAAGCTTCCATTTGCTCTTGTCAGGAGGCAAAGCAGCAGGCTTTGGTTGTGCATTCCATTCAGTATAGACTTCTTTCTTTTCATGAGTAAAAAGCAGAGACAAACAACCCAAGTATTTAGAAAATATAGTGCTTTATATTTTATTTTTTTGCAATGCAAACAAATCAAAATTTGATAATAAAAAGTCCCTTTTCTTAAAAGGTCTCTCTGCAATTTTCCCTGAACCCCCAGTTTTCTTTCGTTGTTGTTGTTTTAAATTAGACCTTTGATGCCATGAGTCTTTACATCCATGATTATTTTCATTTGGACTTGCCCGTTTTCACTGAGCATCGGTTACACGGAATACCCTGGAGCTGGAAATGCAAAATCAGGAAGTCACCACCCTGCTTGCCTTTAAGGAGCTCACATCCCTCGCAGTTCCTGAGCCCTGAGGATTGTTAGACAGGAGCTCGCCATTTCCTAGGAAGGCCAAAATCCAGTCATGGGTCCACCCCAGGTGGGAAGGTTGCTTTCACCTCTGGACTGTTGTCCTTAGCGGAGAAGTCACCAGGTTATTTTTGTTAAGTAAGCACATCTCACAAAGCGAACCTGGCAGTTTGGGAAAAGAGGCCCATCCCGAGTCCTGCGGAGTATTCCAGAAGCTCAGTGCGGCCGCTTCTCGGGAGGGACTCTCCCGCGGAGAACAGCGTACCTGCAGTACTTTGCCCCATCGCAGAGGCCCGTCCTCGGACGGTAGTCTGGTCAGCTCTCTGATGCTCTTAAACGAACCTCAGTGCCAAGAACAGAGTTTCCTAAAGCAGACCCAATTTTTAGGGAGATTGGTACGTACCCATCATCCATGCTTCTCACCATGTTTGTTTCGTAGCGCAGTCCACACTCTGTCTCTGCTATGTTCCATCCTCTTCTATCCCCCCCCCCAATCTGGGGTTAGATTTCAAAAAGAGCAGGCGTGTTTTGAGTTAGGGGGTCAGGCTCAACACCCTACTCGTCATCTGAGTTGAATGAGATCAACATCCACACCTTTTGAAAAATAACTAGTTCCATGGATATCATATAGGAGGAAAATATATGAGTGTGTTGGGATATTACAGAAGCAAATGCACAGAGAAAAACAGATGTTCCGTCTTTTAAAGCACACAAAATGATCGTATTTAGGTAAGTGTCAAATCCCTGTTATTGTGAAACTGTGTAAAGCTAAAAGGATTATACCCAAGTATGCCCAAGGGTCGAGGAGCCACATAATTACCCATAAATTTTCAGGTACTGAACACCTGCTCTAGATCTTCCTGGAGGCAATTAAGAAGGAAAATAGATGTCTGAAGAAGGCTTTTTCCTTAATCTAGCGTGTTAATTTCCCAATCGATTCATCAGTAGGCCCCCCTCCACCCCCTTCAAGGCTGTGAAACTACCCTCACCTATGTTATGTTCCGATGTCATTTTTGAGTTGAGAAAAAAGCAAAGCTACAGTTTCAACAGGGAGACTAAAATGACCTCCAAACCTGGTTTCATCAAGTAATCTAAGTAGATCACTAGGGAATTGGGATTGTCCTGGAGATGATGCAGGGTGCCCCAGCCAGTCTCTCCATTTGTCTTCAGCCTTTAAGGCACAGCTCAAGAACTCCTCCAGGAAACCTTCCCTGTCAGCCCTGCCCTCACAGAGTCAGCCTCCTCACCCTATTCCCAGTACAGTCGGCCTTGCCCGTTCTTTGTACTACCTTCTGCACACCAGGACCTTCCACCCGCTCTGCTCTCAGCCCACAGAGCACTTGCCCAGATCCTAGCATGGCCCCGTCCGGCTCCATCTTTTGTCCACAGGTCCCCTCCAGAGAAGCTTCCCAGCCACTCTGTCTAGAACATCCCTACCCCGACAGTGCTGTGTCCTACTTACTGGCTGGCTCCCCCACTAGAATGCAAGTTCCATGAGAGCTGGGCTCTTGTCCAGCTCATTCATGGTTCCACTCCTCATTCCTAGATAGTGCTCGGCCCATGGTAGGTACCCCGTAAGCATTTGTGGACTGGAGGAATAAATGCCTTAATACCCCATCTCAAATGAAGGTCCTTGAAGGGAAGGGCAGCCTCTTCAGAGACACCTCTGTGTTGCACATAGCCCGCCCCATGCATAGACATAGAAAGGGTGGAGATAATTTAAAGAAATATGCACAGCCGTTCTGAACCGATAAGGTAGAGGTATGCTTCAGGGACCCGTCTTCCTGGTGTGGGATAAGCCATTGAGAGTAGTCTTTGGGATCCCCTCTGATTAAAGTAGCTGACGTTAAAACAGAAAGCTGGAATCACCCAGGTGGAATGGCCCCATTAATTCTCCTAATTGGGCTATGGTTTCAATTTCATCTGAAATGTCAGGCTGAGCAGTTCATTTTTATCCAAGAGTCCATCTAGACCAGTAAGCAACAGGACCTCAGTGGTGGGGGAGCTGTAATCCAGATAATGCTAATACATTATTCATACCAGTTTGATTAATGGTCTTTGAAATCTTATCTCCATCATCACAGACAGGTATGTATTGATAACCTCTAAGCTTTCAGTGATGTGCTCAGTTGGGTAAGGCTCTCCTTTAGCTTCGAGGCAGAATGCAATGTTGAGAATTTACAAGCCACCCAGTGAGTTTGGAGAATTGTCTGCTCAGGCCCCCAAATACCGTATCTGGTTAGGAAATTGTAGAATGGCTGAGACGTTTCAGAGAAGTGAAGTGACTTTCCCAAGGTCGCCTGGCTTGCTCATGGCACAGCCGGGATGGTTGTTCATTTGGAGTTTTTTTTCCCTGCCTTGGAATCTCAAGCTCTTTCACTCAATTCTGAGTCACCTACTGTGCACACTATATTAGGCTAGATCCTTTTCTTTACTTCAAAACTCATTATTCAACTACTGCCTTAATATAATCTTGAGGAGCAACCAAGGTAAAACTCCGATTTATACACAGCTATGACAGTAAGCATTCTTACAGTGTTGTTTTTCAAGAGGTTCTGAAAACCTTTTATGGTTCACTCTTTGCTTAACTGTGAGCATCCAGGCTCTTATAATGTCGAACCATCCCTTGGAAATTGAGTGACCATAGCTAAGGTCTACCATATGCCTTCTAAAGGAAACTTTTTTGGTTTTTGTTTAGCATTCCTCGGAAGGTCTAGGTAACACAAGGAAACATTCTAGGCCAAGCCACCCTTTCTAATATCAATGTCAATAACATACCTGGAGTAAACTCCAGAATACCCTTTCCTTTCCTACCACTTAGAAATGTAATACCACATTTGTCTATTCTGTACCACTCATCATTTTTAAAACCAGACCACTTCTAAGATAGAAAGTTATTCCCAGAGACTACTCCCTAAACTAGAATTACACATCCATTCTTGAATCTGTTCTAAAAATCAAGTCCTAAAGTTTGCTTCACAGCCAACTGGAATTGGGGGTGGAAGAGAAAGAGAAAGCTTTAACATACTCAGGGCAAGTGTTTCAGATGAGAGTGGGCTCCTCCGTTGCTCTGCCCTCTCATGGTGTGTGTGTGCGCGCACATGCGCATGTGTGCGTATATGTGCGTGATGCCAGAGCCAGCTTCTTATCCATGTCAGGGAGGAATTCAGCTTTTGCAGTATTTAAGTCAAATCTGACCAAAGTGAGAATGTGACTGTCGCCACGAGAGTCTATCCTGGGAGGATTTGCAATGGGATTTCAAGGCTAAATGCAGCGTTGGCTCAATCTTTCTGCTGGAGGTAGGGAGCCCTGCACTCTCAGAGTATTGCTAACTGGGAATAGATCCGGTAATGAAAACCTCTTGTCTCCCACGTACAATGTGGGAATGTAGACCATCGTGTATTGTATGTCATTTCCAACAGTGTGTGTTGGAAATCTATTATCTGCTAATCACGTCTGAGGTTAATGGCAGCATATAAAATGTGTTCAAGGAGAGCATAAGGGATTATCCATGATTCAGGTATCAGAAATTCAGGTAAACTATTTTAAAGCAACACTTTAGGATGTATTCCTTTCCAGCCTGACATTTTGTTCTAAGAAAGTTTCCTCCCTGGTTATGAAAGATTTGTTGAAAAGAACTGGCAGATTCAGAAGAGTAAAGTATAGGGAAAAAAATCTTCCCACCAATAGCAGCATGAACTGATGTCCACATTTATAGCTTCGTAGTTCTCCAAATATCTGTCAATCAAAATCCTGACCAAAAAATAGAGTAGAAATGCTGTTCGAGTTAGGTTTTTCTCCAAAATCATTTATTCAACACTTAAGACAGCAGACTCTCTACATTTTGGGAACCAAGTCAAATAAATGCAATCCTTTTTTATATAGCAGACCTTCAGCTATCCCATTCCTTATGAGCCTTCCTTTTTCCGATTTGAATAACCCTAGTACATTATGCTGTTCTTTTCCAAGACAACGATTTCCAGACTTTTTGTTTTCCTGGGTTTTCAGATAGAGCCCTCAATTCCAGATGTGTAGCCGAGAGTCATGCTTCTCAGACTGTCTATACTGAAAAACCATGAGGACCAGCCAGCTTCAGTGGTTCTACCACGTGGGACTCTATATAGCTCGCCCTGTATACAGCTTGCCACTTGAGTCAAGAGTATCTTAACCGATACACACTCTGGTCAGTAAGCCAAGCTTGCCCATCTTGTTCTTGGATATTATGACAATATCCAAATGCTCTAGTAGTTTCTAAACCCTTCCCTCAATTTCTGCACTTACTCCTTACAACCACCCTTGGAAGCTCGCTCTGCGTACTAGGATAAAGCCCAGTGGAACTGTGGAATCTTTTATGCTTACTCACCCTGGCGGCCAGTTACTCAGAAAAAGCTGTAACTCATATCACCATTTGTACGTCTGTTAAAAGGACTATCACAACGTTTATTGTCTTTCTCATTTTTCTTCCTCCAACCTTTCCCATTCTCTCTCTCTCCCTCTCTCTGCTTTGGTTGCTCATGGACCCGTTCTCGAACCATCTGGCATCCGCCATGATAGCACAGGGCTCGGTGGCAGCATTTGGCTACAGTTGTGCACTTGGACCCAAACAAACCATCATGGAATTCCACTGATTCACACTGACTGTGAGAAGGGCCAAAACAGAGAAAGTCTTTCCTTTTACCCAGACCCAAAGGAAGTGTAACCTGAGACAGAGATGTGGGCATGTGTTTGAAACCTAAGAGGAGGATGTGTGACTAATAATATGTGTGAGGTATGCAAATGGATTACTCCAGAGTATTTGGAAAGAATCGGCCCTTGTAGTTAACCGTGACCCTCCAGCTCCTGCTTCCTCCATTACTGTGCTGTTCAGTCCAGTTCTCAAAACAGGAGGAAAGAAATTTCCATCCAACTAAAGTTTCAGAAATTAATGGGATTTCGCTTAATGAAAATTTGCCATATTGCTAAAGCTATAAATAGGAAGTCAGTGAATTAATTAACATATCAATGTCCAGAAAATAAAGTTATCTTATGGGGGGGGCACGTGAAATATAACCCCTCTGCTACAAGCAAGTGCTGGGACTTGAGGCAGGTAAACATACCTGCAGTAATTATTTTACTACCGTTTGCTATTAACTCTGGGCCAAGCACTGTGCTGAAGCTGTCTGTGTGCCTTACCTCACGGAGTCTCCCCCCGGCTTGAGGTAGCAGGATGGCATGGACTAGTGAGGAGAAGGGCTTAGACACAGCAACAGGCCCATGATGGAGGTGCCCAAAAGAGGTAGCTTTGGGATCTGAACACAGGTCTGCCTGTCTTCACAGCCCACAAACCCTTCACCACCACATTACACTCCATACATCAGCCAAAAAGACTACCAAAAGTAGTCAGATCAGGGCAGTCCTCACTTAAAACCTTTTTATGGGTTCCCACAATGGTGAAGACAGACCTGAGCTCCTTGTGCTTGCCTATGGGGGGTTCTCCTGACCTGCTCTGGCCTCATACCTGGCCCTGCTCAGCCCATGTCTCTCCTCCTTGCACACAGGGCTTTGGCATTTGGCCCAGGACATTTGCACCTGCTGTTCCTCTGCCTTGAAAGTGTCCATGGTGTTGGGACTTGCCTTTCACAGGGGAGGGTTCAGGAAATACCTGCTTTCACAGAACTGCCTTGAGCTTCCCCACAAAGACAACTGCATCCTTACCACCCCCCAAGAATAGTGTGGAGAGAGGAAGTGGTCCCCAGAGACCATGGTTTCTGAGACCCATTCTCTCAGCACCTCCCCCCTCCTGGTTGGTGAGCAGGCAGCAGTAAAAACCAGACCAAGAGACCTGCTGGAGACCTTCTTCTCAGGCAGCCCTTCAAACAGGCCTCAGCCTAGCGCTGCAGAATCTCACAGGGGCGGTTGGGAAGTGTGGCGGAGAGGGCAGCCTGGCTTGTTGATACTTTCAGAAAACCAGAACTTTCTCCCAAGGCTCCAGCAATTTTCAAAGTTCTGACTTCATTCTGCAATGCAGACTAATGGGCAAATACAGTGGCATTCCCTGTGCTCATGTGTCTCGCATTTGGGCTCACTTTGCTTTTATCTTATTTAATTTGCAGTAATAGCGGCTGAAACTTAATTTCTCGACTGTAAATATCACAGCTGTTGTGGAAAGCATTAATTGCACGCTATCACGTTACCCTCCTTTCTTGGATCAATTTATGTGTAATCTGTTTGCAAGTTCTATTACTGTGAATATTAAGGGAACGCAACGTGAAATAATCTAACCGAACACATTGGAAACATTTGTACTAAAATGGCTGGATGGTTTGGGGTATGGAAATAGTCTCGTTTGTGGCAGATGTTGAAAGAATGCTTTTTAAAAGCCCAACCCCAGAAGTCTTGACACTGAGTGAAATATAGGTAATTTTTCTTTTGGGGGATCAATAAAATAACTATTTTCAAAATGACTTTATATTGACTGAAAGGTCAGAAATGCCGTGGGCATTGATCCTGTGTCCATAATCACTTTTTGTTTAGTAAGTTAACCACTCTATACAGTCAAATACAAAGAAATCCAGTTCATCATTGAAACAAAATATTTTTAAAGTAGTTGACCCCTCCCAGCTCTCCCTGCCTGCTGGAGGCTCACTGCAATCGCCTTTTCTTTGTCTAGGAAGTGGATCTCTACAGAATGAACAGCCAGGACAAGCTGGGCCTCACCGTGTGCTACCGGACAGATGATGAAGATGACCTTGGGATTTATATAAGTGAGGTACAAAGGCTGAGTGTTTATAAGTATCATCTCAAGACCAGAGGAGGTTTTTGGTTTTTTGCTTTAGTGGATTTTTTTTTTCCTGTTATGTGTTAACCAGCTTTCACGCTGGCTCATAGACAAGTCTTTGGAAAGACCCAAATGTCTTTCTCCCTTTCATCACACAGTCCATGAAGTTACGTCTTTACATGGGGTTTAAGTTCAAATGTCAGCACAGAAGGCGAAATTACCCTTGAGAAGCCTGCAAATCGGCCATAAAATGGAGCCGTTTACATGGTTTTGTGTGTTCGACCCCGAGGGGACAGCAGATTCACATTTCCCTTCTCATGTCCATTGAATGGGATGGTGGATGGAATCATTTACACTTTTTAAAGTATTTATCTTTTTTTTTTTCCTTTTGGTTGAATGTGTGTATCGCTGAATTCATGTAAGTTAAATGTGTCTGCAAAGTACAGAGATGGAAGCTATTTTGATCTTCTTAGAGAAGACAATGTGTCTACAAAGCACAGAGATGGAAGCTATTTTGATCTTAGAGAAGATAATGCAATGTGATTACAGTATGGCTACTTTACCCAGAACTCCCATCCACGCAAGCACAGAAACTCAGTTTTGCCAGGAAATAAAACCTCTGTGGGATGATCCAAGGGATGTGTTTACTAGGCTTAATAATTATTCCTTTGGATGTACTGTATTCACCAAGCTGAAGATGGCCCACCGTTACTGCATTTGGGGGAATTTTTCCCATACTTCGTTCCACTTGTCTCAATTATGTTTCATTTTTAAAGTTACTTTCCAAAATGGAAGCATTTAGGAAAATAATCAAGGTACGGTTGCTCGTAAGCGTAGCGTGGGGTCCAGTTTACCTTGTTCTGCATCACACTTTAGTTTTCATTTCTGTGAATGCGAGGAAAGTGGGCTGTGCCCCTCCGTCCCTTAAGTCAGCAGGGTCCGTGCACGCCGCCCTGTCACAAGGAGGCCGTGCAGGGATCCAAGAGCCCGCCCAGGAAAGGGCTTGGAAACAGAGCAATCCATGTTTGCCTCACCTCGCATAACACTAAGTTTATTTCTGTGCAAAACAAAAACAGGAATAAGCAGGACTGCGTGTGAGACAGCCTTTGAGAAGTGCTGCTGTTTATTTTCCTACGTGTCTTAGGTATCCACTCCGTGCTGACCTGTCCATGTGTGTTTCAGATCGACCCTAACAGCATCGCGGCCAAGGATGGGCGCATCCGAGAAGGAGACCGCATTATCCAGGTAGGTCAGCTTTCGACCACAGGCCTCGTCCCCTGCCTGTCACTGACAAGCACATTTTATGGTTGATGATAATGGCTTTAGAGTTGAAAATGCAGAAGACGTTAAGGAACAAGGATCACCAAATCAGATGTATAGTGAGGCCAGAAGTTAAATTAATAAGTGAAGCAAAACCCTGCAAAGTGACACACACCAGGGAGCGGTGAGGCCTAGGACCATTGGGCAGAGCTGCCCCAGCACCGTACAGAAGACGCACCTCATTGCCTTCCATTCTCGCCGCAGGGCCCAGGGCAGCACTGCGGGGGCCCAAGTCAAGCTGTTAGTCTGCAACTTGTGAACCCGAATAATTCTCATTTTAGATTTCTCTGAAGGAGTTATTTTGGTCCACGAATGTCAAGTTTGGTCTTGTCCTTAAAATAGGAACATCTTTGGCAAATTTAGTAAAATTGGTGGAGAAGCCTTTCAAATTTCATGACTTGACATTTAGAAGGGCTTCTAAGGATAGTTTCTTTACCTGAAGCCCTGTTGCTCTTTGGAGTCAAAATGAGACTGCTTGTTTCCGCTACAGTCTTTTTAATCTCGCAGAAATGGAGATGATTTGGTCCACTGTGTCCCACAAGGCTTAGCTTCTACCTCCTCTCACTCCTATCTCCCCGTTTCTGATCCACTGTGTTTATATCTGCCATGATTAACCTCACTGTGAGTCATCATCCACCCTTTTCCCACTTCTTAGTCTGTATTTCCCCAGACTTCAACCTCAACCTCAGCTGCTTAGGATCATTTGCTGGTGGAGTAACCCAAACCTTCATTCCTAAATGCTCTGACTCATCGGCAGTCTTGCCATTTGGGGATGCTGTCCTTTTCCTTTAGCTTTTACTATGGGGCACCGAAGTCCTGGGTTCTGGACGTGGCCCTGCCTACCTCCACTGGTCACTGGATTCATTCACCCCAACCAGTAGGGTCAACCCCTTTGTTGCATCTTGGTTCACTGGCCTGAGTCGGAGGGAAGGGGACCATTCTTGTGTCCCCTGGAGCAATCATCCCTCCAGACCAATTGTGAGAGTCCCTCCCACGAGACTTTTCGTCCTGCCTAACAAAGTTCAGGTGAGAAACGGGGCACACAGACCACCACGTATAATGCCATTTCCTTGTTTGCCCTCAACTTCCCTAATGGTCACATGAGACCTGCTGCTTTTTCTCCCCTATTATCTGAAAATGTCTATAATAATGCTTTAGTATATTCCCTTTATGTTCCTGGCTGAGTATTATGTCTGATTAAATTGCTCAGATGTTCCCTCTTCACAACATGGTGATTTTTCTCAGTCTGCCTTCTGGAGTCTCAGCCGCTTATGTTCACATGGTTTCCACATTGGTTGCCTTGTACACCTGTCACGGCTGACTGATAGACCAGTCTGAGCAAGGCCTCTCCTTCTGAAAATGAGCATTCTTTGCAAGCTACATGGAAGTTCTCTGCTCCAGCTGTGACTGCGTGACACAGGCCTGGAACAGTATAGAATGATTTTGTATGATCGCATTATGCTATTGTCCACCCTTTCGTTGCCTTTTTTTTTTTTTTTTTTTAAAGATTAATGGGATAGAGGTACAGAACCGTGAAGAGGCTGTGGCTCTCCTAACCAGTGAAGAAAACAAGAACTTCTCCTTGCTGATTGCAAGGCCCGAACTCCAGGTGAGTCAGCTTCCTGCATGTGAAGCTGGGTCTGTGTTGCTACAACCAAAAACCCAAGTCCGTGGCACTGTAGATCTCTGCCCAAGTATTGGGTCTGACTCTGAAGGCACTTTGTACACCCTGAAAAAATCGTCTCACTTGATGTGACCTAAAATCTAGTCTATGTTTTAACCATTTAAGGAGGGCGCTGACATCCAGCCTGACCTCACGCTGTAGGCCCAGCAGGCTCATTAGCATAGGAACGGTCATGAGGGAGAAAACAAGAGACAGCCAAGGTCATAACCATCTAGATGTTTGCATTCCCAAAGCCTGACAGGTTTTCCAGCCTGGGTCTGTGTGGACCTCATCTCCAGCTGCACACTGGAGGGAAAGTACAGCACAGTGGCTGTGGCTAATAATACTGCATTACTACAATACTCTCTTGGATGAGAGAGTAGATTTCAGATGCTCTCATCACACACACTCACAGCTCTGTGAGGAAATGCTATGTTAATCAGCTTGACTCTAAGAATTACCTCACTATGTTGATGTATATTAAATCATCACCACATACATCTTAAACATAAAATACAACTTTTAAAGCACCATTGCTCAGAAAACCTTTTCTCAGTGTCTGGCTTTGGGGCCATATAGCTCTGGTGCCATCGCTAGACTCTGCCACAGTAGCACAGAAGTGGCAGCAGATAGTCCACAGGCAGCAGGCCACGTCTGACCCATGGGCTCTACACTCCCAGGCCCCTGAATAATCTGCTCTAGGGAGACATGGGCGTGATCAAAGTGAGGGGTCTTGCCCCACACAGCCCACGTTCTGTGTCGAAAGGAACTCTTCCAGCACTGCAAATAGTTTGTCTTCAGGGCCTGCTAAACTCGTGTGTGGGCCAGCCAGGGGGCGGGTGGCAGGGCTAGCTCTCCGGGACCCCCTCCCAGGTGGCCTGCTTCCCCGAAAGTAGCGGCTGTGGATGCAGGACCGTTCCCTGGAGAAAAATACAACGATGGCCAGCAGAGACTTTCCCAGGGCAGAAGGGCTCTTGACCATGAAGGGGGGCTAGTTTTCCGAGGTAGGGCCAAACAATGGGCACATTGCATTTTCAGGCCTCCCGGAGGGAGCCCAAGAAATCTTTTCCCCAAGTTAATGTCCTTTCTTTTAAAAAAGTAAATAAAACGAAAGCAAAAGGAATCCTGTCTGAGGCCCATGTCGGCTGCTCCTTCTCTGCAGCTGGACGAGGGCTGGATGGACGATGACCGGAACGACTTCCTAGACCAGCTGCACATGGACATGCTGGAGGAGCAGCACCACCAGGCCATGCAGTTCACCGCCAGTGTGCTACAGCAGGTGACGCCCCCCACCCCTCCATCTCTCCTGCCCTGGGAGGCGCAAGTCCTGCACAGACTGGCTGGCCTGGAAGGTGGCTTCCCCTCTACACACCAGCACGGCGCAAGCCGATACCCTCCAGGGAGTGGGACCCAGACTTAAGAGCATGGTAGTCCTGCTGAGGTCCAGCTGACGTGCTATCTGTCTGCTTGGAAAACACGTGGGCCAGCTTTAACACACATTAGGAAGCATGAAGTCACGTTTTCAAAACTAGAGCAATTCCCTCCGTGTAGCTTGAGCTTCTTAGAGCCCTGTAGCTCCCTTCTGTGCCACCTCCGTGGTCAGGGTCCTAAAAACATACTGATGAGTAGTAAGGCCCTCTGTGCCTCCTGCTACCTGTGCACTTGGTGCTGGAATGGTTAGGATCATTCACTAAGGTAAGGTGACTAACATCCTCGTCTTACAGGTAGGAAAACTGAGGAGGATGAGGAGGACAGGTGTTTAGCCCGGGTGGGTCGGCCTGATGGCCAGGTACGGAGAGCATCTGCTGCCTCTCAGCCTTAGAGATGCAGAGCCTGCCCCGGCCATCAGCCCTTGTCCTGCAGGACACGTGGCTGCTGAGCACCGCACCGCCCTCACCGTGGTCGTTTGTTCTTGTTCTAGAAGAAGCATGAGGAAGATGGGGGGACCACAGATACAGCCACCATCCTGTCCAACCAGCACGAGAAGGACAGCGGCGTGGGACGCACAGACGAGAGCACGCGCAACGACGAGAGCTCGGAGCAAGAGAACAACGGCGACGACGCCACCGCCTCATCCACCCCGCTGGCCGGGCAGAGGAAGCTCACGTGCAGCCAGGACACCCTGGGCAGCGGCGACCTGCCGTTCAGCAACGAGTCCTTCCTGTCCGCCGACTGTGCCGACGCCGACTACCTGGGCATCCCCGTGGACGAGTGCGAGCGCTTCCGGGAGCTCCTGGAGCTCAAGTGCCAGGCCAAGAGCAGCAGCCCCTACAGCCTGTACTACGCCAGCAGCCCCCTGGACGCCAGCAAGAGTGATCCCGAGAGCGTGGACAAGGAGCTAGAGCTGCTGAACGAGGAGCTGCGCAGCATCGAGCTGGAGTGCCTGAGCATCGTGCGGGCGCACAAGATGCAGCAGCTCCGGGAGCAGTACCGCGAGTCGTGGATGCTGCACAACAGCGGCTTCCGCAACTACAACACCAGCGTCGACGTCCGCCGCCACGAGCTGTCAGACATCACCGAGCTCCCCGAGAAATCCGACAAAGACAGCTCAAGCGCCTACAACACGGGTGAGAGCTGCCGCAGCACCCCGCTCACCTTGGAAATGTCCCCCGACAACTCCCTGAGGAGGGTGGCGGAGGGCGGCAGCTGCGCGGGAGGCGAGGGGGCCGCAGGGAGCTCGGAAGCCTACGGGCCGCCCCCCAAGAACCTGCTCTCCATCACCGAAGATCCCGAGGCGGGCGGCGCCAGCTACAGCCCGCCACCGCCCCAAGAGCTGGAGCCCAGCCCGGGCCCGGAGAGCAGGGAGCGGAGGCCCAGCGACGACGGCGGCAGCCCCGGCCCGGGCCCCAAGCTGGGCGGCTCCTACCTGTCGCCCTTCCCGCACTCGCCCTACAAACACGCCCACATCCCGGCGCACGCGCAGCACTACCAGAGCTACATGCAGCTGATCCAGCAGAAGTCGGCCGTGGAGTACGCGCAGAGCCAGATGAGCCTGGTGAGCATGTGCAAGGACCTGAACGCAGCCGGCGCAGCCGAAGCCCGAATGGAGTGGAAGGTCAAGGTCCGCAGCGACGGCACGCGCTACATCACCAAGCGGCCGGTGCGGGACCGCCTGCTGCGGGAGCGCGCGCTCAAGATCCGCGAGGAGCGCAGCGGCATGACCACCGACGACGACGCGGTGAGCGAGCTAAAGCTGGGCCGCTACTGGAGCAAAGAGGAGAGGAAGCAGCACGTGGTGAAGGCCAAGGAGCAGAGGCGCCGGCGCGAGTTCATGATGCAGAGCCGGCTCGACTGCCTGAAGGAGCAGCAGGCGGCCGACGACAGGAAGGAGATGAACATCCTTGAACTGAGCCACAAAAAGATGATGAAGAGGAGGAACAAAAAGATATTTGACAATTGGATGACAATCCAAGAACTCTTAACCCACGGCACAAAATCACCAGATGGCACGAGAGTATACAATTCCTTCTTGTCCGTGACTACTGTATAATTTTCCCTTCTGCGTTGTGTACATACAAGAGAACGCTACCGTTGGGGTAGAAATTCCTGCCTCGTTCAATGCGGCAAGTTTTTGTATATAAGATAAATACGGTCATCCTGTTTATAGTCAACAATTGGCCAACGCTGCAACTCTGGGTATCAATAGCTCTATTTTAAGTGGAAAAAAACCACCCTTAACTGTCCTGGAAGGCAATAGTAACAAGCAGAACTTTTTTCAAATAGCAATTGTACTTTTTTACTTGCTACCTTTTACATAAAATGTTTAAATTTCAAAAAGATCTTTTACTAAGCATACTTTCACAGAATAATTTGTTTAAACTATATTCATATAAAAAAGTTAAACACGCTTTTTTTTCTGCCAAAAACCAAGTACAACCGCCAGTGTGTATTTTTAACGGAACCCTATTTTATAATGTTACTTTGTTGAATGTGTTTCATATGAGTGACCATTAATATATAATTTAGGTCAAGGCTTCAACTCAAAACTCCCAAACTGTGTGGTTCAGGATGTAATACACATAACCAAAACAGCAGTGTTTAGAGTTGGGATACACATTTAAACATTTTTTTTTTCTGGTTAAAGTTCCCAAGAGAGTAACGGTTTTACCGGAAAGCAAAATATCATGCAGCTTTATGGAAGTTTCAAGCATGTTTGCAAATATTGCAGCCCGATGGAAGAATTTGCATGTACAGGAAAGTTGTGGATGGAGGTGGTTTGTGGAATTTTAAGTGCTCATTGTAGTAAACCTTTGCTTTGTAGATTTGAAGGGACAGAGTTTTACAGGCAAGCTTACAAGATCATGATTAGTTACAAACATTAAGTAAAATGAAGTTAAAATAAATTATTATTTTCTATTTGATATGTTTTGAAGTGATTCCTCATTTTTTGCAGTGGTGCTTATAAAATAAAAGCCTTTTGCAGTGTTTCTTTTTTCTTTCCATTATATTAGCTACTACCTTCAGATCATCCAGTACCTTCGTTCTGCCCAAAAACCAAAGACAAACATAAAACACATGTCTGTCAGTGAAGAAGAAGGAATCAAACTCACCACTGAATCCTGCATTCTGACTGCTGTCTTGCAGAAAGCCTCAAACCTGGCCCGGTAACCCTGTGAGCAAAAATAAGAAGGAGCAAGTTTATCAATCAGGGTCACATTTACAATGAAATCTCTCTGGTTTATTGCAGCCATTACTGCCTGCTGATAAACAATTCTTGGTGCCTAGACCCAGCTTCCCATTTCTGCAAACTATCTCATATTTTCACAGAATAACCTAGGTCATCAAAGGGAGCAGGTTTTAAAAACTGGTTATCTTCCAGGATCTTAAATAATGAATTTGCTACAAATGGTTCTCTGGTTATAGTTTTGACACCAATTGCAGCTGTAAGACTTACTGAAAATACAAAATAAAGATAGGAGTAGGAAGGGTGTCCACTTCATTTGCCATGTTGCCAGACCTCTAGCTTACACACTGATCTGACTAAAAATGTGATTGAAATGACCAGGTGGTTAGGCATCTCACAGATAACTCCCCTCTACCCTCCTCCAACTAAAATTCCTCCTTGGGGGCTAAAATCTTGACGCAAACTCATAGCCACACTTAGAACGATTTAGTGAAGTATGACACGAAAGCGTAGAAGATGTCTGTTGATTCCCTCTTCCAGAGCAGGCACTGCAAAGATAATTAAATCTGCTCCATTACTCTCATCAGCCCTCCAAAGACAAGTTTTCTCAAAAGGTGGACTATTAGGGCCACGGTTTTCCAATATTCTCCAAGTTCACCCGCCAACAGAAGTAGTCCTTGGTTCCCAGAAGAAGCTCATCTAGAATGCTCTTGCCTCACACCCTTTCTTGCTCATGTTTCCCAGAGAATAAACATGGCTGCAAGACACATGGAAGTGTGCGGGTTTCTGTGGGCAAATAGCTTTCTTCCCCTTGTGTGTTCTCACAGCAGTCAGAGGTATGTATGTAGCCACAGGAACAGAGAGCTCTAGCCTAAACAATCATGTGCCATGAGAGTCCAGCAGAGGAGCTCCTCACCAGAGCTTCCCAACTGCCTCCAAACGAGGAGTCAGCCAGTGCCACTTACGAAAAAGTACAGGGAAATTGAAAAGCGCATACATTTCAATCCAATTCTAGGTCCTACAATTACAACTTATATTTTAAATCACTTTATCACATAAATACATTTGGTCATAACTTGCCATGTAAGAAGAAGTTTCCAAATCTAATTTGGCAAATCAACTCCGAAAAATTCTGGAGGATACCCCAGAAATCGTCACTTATCCACGAGCAAGAGGCTCAAGGAGACAAACATAGCTCATTTAATAAACGAATGGGGATCTGAATTCAGAGCCCACCTTCCGTTCCCACAGCTCTTAACGCCACGGCCACAGGGGAGAGGTAGCTGTCGTATCCACAATTCACTCAGATACACGTGACCCTGTGCCCTCAACCAAAAAATAAACACATTTCACCAGTGGATGCCCTGGAGTGAGCAGAAGCCAGGAGACATGAATCTGCCATTTCTTTAGTGAGTCTGAGCTCCCAAGTGCCTCTCAGTGCAGGCATTTCCGAGCCGGTGGGTGAATGGAGGGATTTTCCTAGGTGATGGTGACAAGAGACAATTTATAACTTCTGCTCTCACTGGTGTGAAACCCTGGCTCCTGTGTAAACAGAACTTCCACTGTAGCCAGCAGGCCTCCCTCCTGCCTCAGCAGCTAATACTCTGATTTCCTTGGCCCAGAAAAGAATCTGATGGAAGCTAAGGATTCTCTCCACGGAAAAACATAGTAAGTTGCGTATCATTTTGGAGGCCTTCTGTGCCCACAAAGTCCATTCATGTTCCTCCCCTGAAGTTACAAAAACCTCAACACGAGACCAACTGAACTGGACGATCGTATGGATTTATTTTGCAAGCTGTTTTTAGTTGCATCTGATGCCACTGTTGGATCAGGGTCCCCATTTTTAGTATCAAGGAATAAAGATCTCCCCCATTAGAACCATATTGCTGATGGCAATTAAAATTCAACCAACCACTAGCACCCATACTCTCCCAGTCATCATGCTGATGGTTATTCCTCTCCTAGCTAAATAAATTTCAGGACTACGAGGACACATCCCCACTTCTCCCTAGCAGCCACTCCACTGGCTGGATAACTCAAGTTTAAACAATACTTGCAAATTCACAGGGAAAGAAATGAGAATTTATGGATGATTCAGTGCTACCATACGGTCCAATGCAGGAGCCACTAGTCCTATCGGGCTGTTAAACACTTGAAATACGGCTAGCCTCAACTGAAATGTTCTGAGAAAATGAATTTAAAAGATGACTTAAAAAAAAAGGACATAAAGTATTTCAATTTTTATGCATGTTGAAATGATAATATTTCACATATGTTGGGTTAAAGAAAATACTTCTACTTTTTTCTCTTTTCCCTTTAATGTGGCTCCTAGAAACATTTGGTTACGTATGTGGCACATATTCTATTTCCATCCTGTAGCGCTGGGACTCTCAGCCACGCTGTGCAAAGCCACCCTGCCATCTCTCCACATCAGTAGGGCGGTTCTGCACGGCGTTGGCCTCCGCCACACTTTAGACTCAGATGACGCAATCTGCAGGGGTGAGTGTAGGGAGGGGCTTTGAATTTGCACCCACCAGATGCCAAACCCTTCACCTGCCACCACTGTGCCTCCATCTGCTTCTCAAGAAGTCACTTACAGTCTGTTCAAGTTCTGCTATTACTTGTGACACAGTCATGATTACAATAGAAGAAACTGCTTCAAAATGACAGGCATTTTGTTCAGTTCCCTTTGAGTTTTAAATTGCAGGGTATTCTAACTCTCCTGGCAAGAACATATGACAGACGACACATAAAAATATAGGAATTTGGGGCACAAGTTAAGCTTTTCATCTTTTAAATGAAAACAGGAGATCCCAAGTCGAAAGAATTACAAATGTGATGAGAGGATGGCACACATTGCCTGGGGAATACTAGTTGAAGAACTAATTAGTATTATAAACTGAAATATGAAAATTTACCAAATAATTATCTCCTCATAGCCTTAGAAGCAGGTTACAGGTCACTTGTTTTCAAAATTGCCTAAAACCAAAGAAGCAAATGCAGTTGCACCATAAGCAAGTGCAGCTCCCAGTTTTATTTGTTTCCCGATTGTTTTAAGCACATTAGGATTTCTGCAGAGCAGCAACTAATTAAAAAGAAACCACTAAAACCCAAGATAAGATGCAAGAATTCTCATGGCAAATGCTGTAGTCTTCAATTTTGATTAAATGTGAATTCCCTAAAGCAGTTACAAAACAGAGTATGGTTCTTTGGGTTTCATTCAGATGGGTTTTCCTGCTTAAATGATCCATTTTGCCTAGCTTCCAGTTTCAGCTAATCCTGAAAGAGTGCCATCGACGGGGTCGTGTGATTTGCCAACAGCGTGGTTTTGCCTTGCAGTGGGGGAAAGCTTACCTCTGTGCACTCAGCTGCTTTTTAAAATGAAAAACAGGCTATTAAGGAATCTTACTTCTGTGGGACTATTGCAGAATTACCCTAGCTCACCAGTTCAGTGAGTCTTGCCAAAACCCTCAGAAGCCAAATGAAACCTCCCTAAATGAAAATCTATTAGGATTAGGTTGAGCCACACATTTAGTCCTCCTTCTCACCCGCTACCTCAGACATGATGGGTGGGACTTAGCACTTCTACCTCCGAGGAACTGTCACCACCACAGCTCCAGGAGCTACATCACAACCCAGCATGGACGTGTTCAGCCAGTACTTTTCTGGGTCCCCAGGGTTAAAGCCACAGTGAGTTCTCATAAAGCTCACAGTCTAGTGAGAAAGAATATAATAATCCAGCCATCACACAACTACTTAAAAACAAAATGTCAGTTATGGTTAAAGTGGGGGGGGGGGGCAGATGGGAGAGCTAATGCCATAGAGTCCAAGGAGGGTCTCCCAAAAAAGTTATAGTTGAGCTCAAAGCCAGGGGATGAATGTGAGTTAACTAGGCAAAGGTAGTGGTTATATTCCAGGCAGTGGAAACAGCATATGCAAAGGCCCTGAGGTGGGAGAAACATGGCTTATTTGAAACAAACAAACAACAAAAACAAAAACAAAACAAAACAAAACAAAAAGAAAGAAAGCCATGTAGCTTGTGCTTAGAATGCAGTGGAGAGGATAGTATGCTATTACGACTGGAGAGGCGGGAAAGCGCCCAATTCTCTACTTGACCATAAAGACCCATTCCCTATGGCCAATACTTACTGAGCACCCAATGTGTGCTGGGAGCTATACTGAATGGTTATGCGTGCTAACTTGTTTAAGCATAAACAGCCTATGAGATGGGGGGGGGGGGGTGTTGTCCTCTCTTGCAGGTAAGAAAATAAAAAGGTCTTAGGGAAGTCACTTGC
The DNA here is from genome assembly GCA_028534135.1 of Potos flavus. Lineage (NCBI taxonomy): Eukaryota > Metazoa > Chordata > Mammalia > Carnivora > Procyonidae > Potos > Potos flavus. Next base: position 34,350,117 of record CM052898.1, on the reverse strand, counting down.
TCAAAGTTAAAGAGCTAGTACAGGGCAAAGGGGAAAGGTAAAACCAGTTCTTTCCAACCACTCTTTTTTTTTTTTTTTCTTAAGGTACTGTAGTTTTATCACCAAATACCCTAAACTGACAACCAGATAAAGTGGTCAACGATAATGAAGCGAAACTTGTAGATCACTGTGCTTGGAAATAGCATTTCCATGACGGGGTCTCATAGATTTCCCTTTGAGACACTCACATTTCAGCAGATGCCAGATGCTTGTTCGCACCTTAGCTGGAGCTTAAACAACAGCAACGTATTTCTTACAGGTCTGGAGGCCGAAAGTATAAGATCAGTGGAATCAGGTTCTGGTGACAACTTGCTTCCTGGCTTGTAGATGGCTGACTCCCCATCATGGGGAGAGTGAGCAACCTCTGGTCTCTTTCTCTTCTTATAAGGACACTAATCCCATGATGAGGACCACGCCCTCAGGATTTCATCGTAACTTAATTACCTTCCAAAGGCCTAATCTCCATATACCCATATACTGGGGATTTGGGCTTCGACATGCACGAATTTAGGGGTGGGGAGGGGCAAACATTTAGTCAGTAAGTATCTACGTGACTTCTCTTGATCACTGTGTGCCCTTCTCCAGTGCAGGTTTAAATCTGTCTATAACCCTGCAGCTTCCCATTTCTATGCTACTGCAGATGATAAACTTAACAAACTTAGTCCATTCACGTCTGCAGAGTTCACCAAGTTGACCATTGGTAAGAATACATCTCCCTTTCCAAGGCTGCCTTCTCCATCACCTATCATGAACATATGGATCAGGGGCTAAGAAAAAGCGAGTTTCCTCTTCCCTTCCTTCCCAGCTAAAAACCCTGCCTCCCAGGTCTTAACCACCATCCAGAGGTAAAGAACCTGACCTGATGAAATGGTCCCACTGAATGTATAATGAATAAGGCAATTTAAGCAGTTTGAGGGCCACACAGCTTCTCTGATTAGCCAGCCTTCGGAAACACCTCTCCTGAGTTGTGACCCGCTGTGCAAACTAACAGGGTGACTCCGTGTCAGAGGGCGGTTTTCCAACCCCTGCTGCCACTCATTCAGCTCTTCCTTCCATAAGTGATCTCAAAGGTGTCCTAAGCTGAAGCCGCAAGTTTCCAAAGGCAGTAAACATCTACCTCCATCAAGAAGTTTCTCAGCGCTGATGAGCCAGAAGCATGGGAACTAAATACATCCTAATTAAATATAATGTAAGCCTTTCCATTTTCTGAGAAGTAGGCATTTAAGACAAGGAACATGAGGTTTGCAAATGCCTCACTTTTACCCAGAATGAACAAAACCCACCCATGTGGTTGTAGAGCAGTGTCTTGGGGAGAAAGGTATTAGTTCTAATGAAAAAATAATGAGTTTCTAAGAGCTACCTTCCCCATGCCCTGAGCCTCGTTACCAGCACTGAGGGACTTGGTTACCTAAGAACATGGTATGTTCTTATGCCCCCTCTCTAGATGCCAAGCCAACATTCTGAGGAGTACTTTGGTGAGGAGGCTTTATTTGACCAGTGTTTTGTAATCAACTTTTCAATCTTCTGGCTCTTTTTGACCCAGCCTTTTCAGGAATGCCAAGTGTTTCTATTTTCTACTCCATTAACCCACCTGCCTTTCCCTCCTCTGCACCAAGGGCACTTCCTTAATATCTACCCAAGGTGTCAGGACCTGATTTCCCTTAAGAACAGTTTATAAACCAGGCTTGGAATTCGTTCCTTCAATTAACATCAAGCGTAATCCCAAAAGAAGCATAGAGTTGTACAATTAGAGACAAGGCCATATATAAATGTTTCTTAAAACGCTCATGAATACTCAGCCTATATAAAGAGGAAAGACCCGTAAGTATGATGGACACACTACCAAACACAATGGACATATTCAAGATCTCGCCCCAGGGTGAGCCAGGACACCTGCCTCTCAGAGCAACGCTTTGGGAGACGTCAGCAGACAGAACTCCCAAACAAGTAGCCAGTAATTTATATCATGACAGATGCTTCCTTGTTATCTATCTCGAACACAGAGATCCCTTTAAAACTCCAAAGTACAAAATTTTGCATATAATTCAGGGGACTCACAAAACAATGTACTGTCTTAAGCAAAGTCATGACAAATACGGACTTGATCTCCTCATCCAGAAAACCTCATGGCATCCTCATGAGCTTGGCTTTGGCAATGAATTCTTAGATAGGATACCAAATGCATGAACAGCAAAGCACAAAACGGATAAATCGGACTTCATCGAAATTAAAAACTTTGTGCACTAATGGAAGTTATTAAGAGAGTGAAAAGACAACTTAAATAATTGGAGAAAATACTTGCAAATCATATGTCTGATCAGGATTTAATATCCAGAGTATATAAAGATCTCCAACCATATGGGGCTGGGGGCCCACCTTAATCCAATCCAATGACAAAAAGAGGACCCAATTTAAAAATGGGCAAGGACTTCAGTAGATAGTTCTCCACAGAAGAGGTACAGATGGCCAATAAGTACACGAAAAGACGCTCAACATCACTAATCATTAGGGAAATGCAAATCAAAACCACAAGAAGATACAACCTCCTGTCCACTAGAATGACTACTATCAAAACCAAAACAAAACAGAATCAAAAGAACAAGTGTTGGTGAGGAGCAAAGAAATCAGAAAACATACATTACTGGCAGGAACATAAAATGGTGCAGCCATTCTGGGGAAACAGCTTGGTGGTTCCTCAAAAAATTTTATATACAGAATTACCATGTGATCCAGTAATTTCATTTTTGGATATAAAACCAAAAAGACTAAAAAGCCAGGACTTGAAAAGGTATTTGTAAGCTAATGTTCATAGAAGTAATATTATTCATAACAGCCAAAAGATGGAAACAACACAAGTGTCCATTAAAAGATGAATAAATAAAATGGGGTATATGCAGGCAGCAGAATATTATTCAGCCATGAAAAAGGAATGGTGATCTGATAAATGTCTCAATGTGGATGAACGTTAAAAACATTATGCTGGGCACCTGGGTGGCTCAGTGGGTTAAGCCTCTGCCTTGGGCTCAGGTCGTGATCTCAGGGTCCTGGGATCGAGCCCCACACCAGGCTCTCTGCTCAGTGAGGAGCCTGCTTCCCCCTCTCTCTCTGCCTGCCTCTCTGCCTACCTGTGATCTCTCTCTATTAAATAAATAAATAAAATCTTTAAAAAAAAAAAAACAACATTATGCTAAGTGAATAAGCCAAACATAAAAGGACAAATATAGTATCATCCAGTTATATGAAATACATAGGATAGATACATTCACAGAGACAGAAAACCAAAATGTGTTTAAAGGGGACCAGAGGAGAGAGGTGCAGAATTATTGCTTAATATGTACAGAGTATTCTGTTTGGAGTGATAGAAAAGTTTTGGAAACAGATAATGGTGATGGTTGTACAACATTAAGAATGTAATTAATGCACTGAGTTGTGTAGTCAAAATGGTTGAAATGGTAAATTTTATGATGTGTGTGTATCTGTGTAATCACAACTAAAATCACAATTAAAAAATAATTCATGTCTTCTAACTGTCAAGCCAAATCACCCTTGGCTTCTTGAGAGCATTGATTATTGCAAGCATTGTTGAGATCTATGTATGCTTCCTCAATCAGAAAACAAATATATATGCCGATTTTTATTTATTTGGGTTCACACTTTTTGCAAAAGCAGTATTAGACACCAGGTTGGTTCTGATCTGAGGTAGAATGGATCCAAGGCAAAATGGGGCCAGCGCCCTTTCATGTGAGCTGCTTTTATTAATCTAGGTGCCGAGGAAATAAATTATACCAATGTGTCCTGGGCTTGTGGACTGCTCACGCCTGGGCAGGGACTCACGCCTACCTTGCTGTTACAGATCAACTATTTGTATCCCCTAAAATTCATATGTTGAAACCTAATCCCCAAGGTGTTGGTATTAGGACATGGGGTCTCTGCAAGGTGATTAGCTCAGGGTGACAGAGCCCTCATGAGTGGGATTAGTCCTCTTATAAAAGGCCCCAGAGAGTTCCCTCCCCACTTCTGCCAACTGAGGATACAGTAAGAAGGCAGCCGTGTACAACACAGAAGAGGGCCTGTACTGGAATTCTGCCACACTGGCCCCCTGATCTTGGACTTCTAGCCTCCACCATGTGAGAAATACATCTCTGCTGTTTTTAAGCCACCCAGTCTTTGGTATTTTTTTTAACAGCAGTGAGAGCAGACTTAGATGTTTTATAGCTCTTATGAAATGAACAATTGCAAATGGTCCCAAATACCAAAACATTCTTTTGAAAACTTCATAGGTGCCTAGTTGTGACTTACAAAGACACTTTGGGCTCCACCGTAACTGGCAGGGGACAAGGGTCAATCTCCAGGCATGAAATAAAGTGGGTTGGCTTGCCTCTTGTGGCCCTCATGAGATTACACAGCACAGAATTCTCTCTAATCTAGAAAACCTAAGCATGGAGATGGTTCCCAGCAAGAATGATCTCACTGTCCAAATTCTAAAAACTCTTTTTAAAAGATTGCCCAGAAGCTTAAATGCCACGGAGTCTCTGACTGCAAAATCGTTCCTCCTAGCACCCATTCCATATTTGGGGACACCTACCATTACATAATCTCCATCTGTCTGTCTCTCACTCTTATCTCTTACACACTCACATACTCTGTTATCTCACCCCGTATCATAAAGCACCGCTTTCACTGAAGTAATCAGACTGAACACATGAAGTTCTCACTGGGGACGAGAAGCTAACTCAGGTTCTCCTCGTCCCTCCTGCCAAGATTTCTCATGGATAAAGGAAGTGGCTAGATTAAGGGGGGTATACACAGGGAGGAAGAGCAGTGAGAGGCTTTTTCTTGCTGCCTGCTGGCCTTCCCTCCTCCAAGTATCTACAGAGCACCTACTATGTGCTGGTCACTCTGCTAGGCCCAGGGACACGTTGGAGACAAGGCAGAGAGGATCCCTCCTCAAAGAAACTCAAGTACACAAAGAAAGGTAAAGACTAGCAAATCTTGATAAGCAAACAGGCCCAGGTCTGAGAGGAGAATTACCCACAAGACCAGTGGTTCTCAAAGTGGGGTCCCTGGACCAGCAGCCCCAGCATCACCTGGAGTATTGCTAGAAATGCAAATTCTGGGGTCCCACCAAGACTGATTCAGACACTCAAGAGTCAAGGTATCTGTGTTACAAGCCCTCCAAATGACTCACTCAGGCGCATTATAAAGTTTGACAAACACTGCAAATAAGCACGGATTTTGACCATTGGGGTGTTTTGGTTTTTTACCTCTAATCCTCAGAACAGTCCCTGGACATACAGGGCACTTTATAAAATATGGCAAATAAATGAACCATTGGGAGCGGTGAATACAATACTTTAAGTTGGGTTATCAGAGAAGATCTAACTATTTGACTGGAGATCTAAAGTTTTAGCAAGACTCAGCCATGCAAAGAGTGTGGGCAAGAAGGTTCTAAGCCAACTGTGAGAGCTAAGTGCAAAAGTCCTGGGGTAGGAAAAAACTTCCTTCAAAACCAGATTGCCTGACAAGCCACGCTTTGCAGGTCAAGAGTCTCATCTATGACTCTGGGATCCAGAGTCTTACCTCTCCAAGCAACGCAAGACTAGGTCTCCTCTGAGTTTCACTACCGGATGAAAAACCAGACCTCTCTGTGAGCATGACCACCTTTCTTATTTGGGTGTGCACGTAAAGCCCACCACGCAGTGCCATGCTGCAGACAAAGCCCCTGCTGACAGAGCCTGCTCTGTTCTCCTGTCAGAATGACCTCTCAGTGACCCTGGACAAAAAGGCTCCCAGTAAGCCAGGCTGGAGAACCTGGGTAGTGTGCAGCAGCTGCGACTTTCAACAGTGCATTCTGAAGCTCGTCCTGTCCTCATCATTTCCACTATCAACAAAGCACGCTCCAAGATACATTTAAGATGGCATCATAAGGAGGGCAGCAAAGGAGAGACAGCAGTGACAAACTTGACTGTAGTGACTCAAGCTGCCTGGAGCCAGGGGAAGGGGTTGGGACAAGTCAATGAGGATACTTCATCATCAATACCCAGCCTAGTTCCAACTGTGGTGGCACACAACGCCGGCAGCCAGGGAGACACAGAAGAGGCAGCTCCCCTCCTCACCTGCAGCGCTTACCTTCATCAGCAAGAAAAGATGCGAGTTTGGCTCTAATTGTGCCCACCAAGAAAATGTCTCTGATGTCATTTTTTAATGTTAAAAATTAATGGAATATTAAGAGACGCTTTTTAAAATTTAAGAAGTAAAAAAAAAATTGTGTTGGATGTCCTTAAGGTACGCACAATTTTTTCAATTAGAGCAGAAGCTTAGAATTCAGGTGAGGGATCAGCAAACTTTTTAATTAAAGATTGGATGGTAAATATTTTAGTATGTATGGGTCAAGAGACAAAATCAAGAATGTTAACTGGATACTTATATAAGAAGAGAAAAAAATGTGGCACCTGGCTGGCTCACTTGGTAGAGCATACGACTCTTGATTTCAGAGTCATGAGTTCAAGCCCCACTCTGCGCATGAGCTTATATTTGAAAAAAAAAAAAAAGAAGAAGAAGAAGAAGAAGAAAGAAAAAAAAAATTTCCATTATTTTTTATTGATGAATTTCCAAGTATGTAAGTGTTACTGTTAGTGATATAGGCCTACTAATGAGAATAATGCAAGGATGGTGGGACATTTTGCTTACTTGGGATTCAAAGTTAGTGCTCTTGTCATCACATAGATTCCAAATATTTATGGTAAAAACCATTCTTAATTCATGGGCCATACAACAACAGGTACAGGCTGGATTTGGCCCATGGGGCATAGGTTCCTAACTCCTAGCTTAGGCCAGGCACTGGTCAGGGTTCTCCAGACTAACTGAACCAATGGGATGTATGTATGTACATGTATGTATGTGTGTGCCCGTATGTGTGTACACATATGTATGAATGGGGGGGGTGGGTAGTGATTAGAAGGAATGGGCTCACGTGGTTGTGGAAGCAGGCAAATCCCAAGATCTGCAGGGTGAGTGGGCAAGCTGGAGACTGATGAGGGCGGGTGGTTTGGTTCCTGTCCAAAGGCTGACAAGTCGAGACCCAGGAATTTCTATTGTTTCAGTTCAAGTCTGAAAGCAGGAGAAAAGCTAATGATCTGGTACAAAGGCCATCAGGCAAGAAGAACTCTCTTGCTTGAGGACAGTGAGCCTTTTTGTTCTACCCAGGACTTCAACGAATTGGACAAGGCCCACCTACATTGGTAAGAGCAATTTGCTTTATTCAATCTACCAATTCAAATGCTAACATCACCCAAAAATGCTCTCACAGAAGTGCCCAGAATAACGTTTGACCAAATATCTGAGCACCTCATGGCCTACTCAGTCAAGCAGACACATAAAACTAACCATCACCATCCACACTTGCAGACTCATGAGACTATGATTTCAAAAAATACATGCCTCTTTCTTCCTCCCTGCAGTCCCAGCTGCCAACAAGCAACAGCGTCCTGGCAAACTGCTTTCCTCAGACCGTGAGGGTGGGAGCGGCCTTCTGTACACCCACACGGGCACAGCCCTGGGATGGAGGAGGAGGTCGCTCTGGTTCTGTCCGACCGAGACCTGAGGCGTCCCTAGAGATGCCCCCAGTACCTGCGTCCCAGCCATTCTCAGACACGCCCCTGCCTCTGACATTCCCTGCCTCTGACATTCCCTGCGGGGCCATTTCTCCCCTCCCCGACTGCCCCATCTTTTAACCCCTGGTGGAAAAACAACTTCCTGGGTATGTAGTGTTTACAGACATTTCTTTAGGCCCTGTTTTTGACTTTTACCCAGTGCAAGGTCTTCTAGATTTCCTGCCCTAAGTGCTCTGAGAGACTGCCTCAACAAGCCACCAGCATATTCTATGGGATGGCCTGGCTGGGATGGAGCAAATGCATTTGCCCTTGATTTTTCTACGTGGCCTCTGCCTGCCTCCCTGATATTGGATTCCCCTTGGGGGAAGGAGTCTTCTTTGGGAAGGGAAAGGCACTCTCTGAGCCTTGGATGGCACTGTTTAGTTTCATGCTGAGGCCCAGAGCCAGTCTCCCCTGGTTCTGACCAGAGGCAGCTCTTGTTGAGGTCATGACCATGTGATACAGACCTTGGCCAGCACCCAGAAGGTACACCCAAGAGGGAACTCCCCAGGGTGCTATAGAGCATGGGTCATTTTGGCTTGGTCTTTTTACATTCCTTCTACGTTTATTAGTTGCCACTTCCTGCAATGCAACCCTCCCTCATTTTATTCTATTGAGCTAATCATTTTTTTTAAATTCAATGTTATATAAATAATAACTGTCATTATTATTTTTTTTTACCCTCTTAACCATTTTTAGGTGTGCAGACCAGTGTCAGGTATGTTCACATTGCTGTGAAATGGATCTCCAGAACTTCTTTCATCTCTAACACTGAAACTCGATACCCATTAAACAAGAACGTGCCTTCCCAACCCCCTTCCCTGACTAAGGGCCTGTTAACCCTTCTACTTTCTGTCTCTAGTTGAGGTACCTCAAAAAATGGAATCCTACAGCATTTATCTTTTTGTGACTACGTTATTTCACTTAATGTAATGTCTTCAAGATTCATCCATTATTATAGGTCAGATTTTCCTTCTTTTTTAAGGCTGAACAATATTCCGTTGTACATATGCATCACACATTCTTCATCCATTTATCTGTCAATGGACAGTGGAGTTGCTTCTGCCTCTTGGCCCTTGGGAACAGCACTGTTGTGAACATGGGTGTGCTAATATCTCTCTGAGGCCTTGCTTTCAATTCTTTCAGATGTATATCCAGAAGTGGAATTGCTGGGTCCTATGGTAGTTATAGTCTTAATTATTTGAGGAACCATCACACTGTTTTCCACAGCAGTTGTACAATCTTAAAATCCCACCACAGTGCTGGAGGGCTCCAATTTCTCGACATCCTCCCCAAAGCTTGTTGTCTGTCTGGTTGATGGTGGCCATCTCAATGGGGTGAGGTGACACCCCACTATGGTTTTGATTTATGTGTCTCTACGAGTATGAAATTTAACTGTGTGTTCTTGGTCTTCAGCACTCTGAATTTATTTCCTTGCCTGTGGTTTAGGATATTAATACTTACTCCAATCACTCATCCGTTTGTTAAAGAGATATATGCTGAACACTTATGGTAGGTTAAATGTTATTTGATGGGCTAAGGCTACCAAGTGAACAAAACAGAAAACAAATCCTCGCCCTCTTGGAGCTTACCTTCCAATGTGGAGAGACTGACAAGAAACAACAACAAAAAAGAAAATCATAGAATGACTTTGATGACAGGTGCTGCAGAGAAAAATAAAGCAAGGAAGGGGTAAGGTAGGGAGATACTGTCATTTTAAACAGAGTGGTCAACAAAGGCCTCATTGATGTGTGCCATTTGAATGCAGCTAAGAATGGGGAGGGAGGGCTATGTGGGTATGGGATGAGCGGTGGGCACGCCAGACAAAGGAGACACCAAATGCAATGGAAAATTCAAGGAACAGCAAGAACACATGTAGGGCTGGAGCAGGAAAGCGAGAGGGAAGGGACTGGAGATTCTGTCAGAGGGATGAGGGCAGGTGTGTGAAGCAGTTCAGCAGGAGTCTAAGGGAAGTGGGGTGGTTCTATAAGGATCTAATGAGATAATTTATATAAACTTGCTTGATGCTCTATAAGCATTAAACAAAGGAAAGATACAAAATGTTTGCTGTTCCCACTGCTGTGTAAACCACAGCCTCCCACAGGTGTTGGCGAGGTAATGTCAGCAGCCTCCTTGCTCCCGCTTTCCATCAGGAGTGGTGGATGCCATGGTATCATCACTACTCTGGTGCTCCCTAACACTCAATGTTATGGGTGGAACTGGGATCCCCGCCCCCCAAATTCATAGGTTGAAGTCCTAACTCCCAGCGCTTCAGAATGTGACCTTATTTAAAGACAGAGTCTTTATAGGGGTAATCAAGTTACAATGAGGTGGGCTCTAATCCAATCTGACCGATATCCTCATGAAAAGGAGAAAAATCGGGAGTCAGACACAAACACTGGGAGCACACCATGTGAAGATGAAGGCAGAGAGCAAACCGACACATCTGCAAGTCAAAGGATGACAAAGATGGCCAGCAAGCCACCAGAAGCTAGCAGATGGGCATGGAATAGACTTTCTCCCACAGCTCTCAGAAGCAGCCAAATCTACCTACATCCTGATCTTTGAAGAGCTAGCCTAAACAGTGAGAGGATAAATATCTGTTGTTTAAACCACTCGGTGTGTAGCACTTTGTCCCATCAGCCTTAGTGAACTAGCACACTCAAGCACACAACAGGGGCAAAATGCCTACCTGGGTTTCTCTTGATCAGAGAGTTTCCTAACAGTCTTGGTTCCTTTCAGATAGGATCACTGCCTGCTTTTTTCTGAGTGGCTATTACAAAAATAAAATCAGAGCCAGTCTCAAAAGAGGCAAGTACAGCACTACCCCGGGTCAGCAAGTGGGAGGAAGATGAGGTGAAGACAGGAAGGAGATAGCCCAGATTCCCAATGACAGAAGAACAAGAAGGCATAGGAGAACCTAGATTTCAGGAGCCAGAAGAGCCACTTGACTTCTGGCCTGCCCCCAGAGCTCCTAGAAAGGTAGGGGGCTGGAGCAAGAGGAGGTTATGCTCCCTCACCGCTGATCCTGGAAGCCTAAGTCCATTACAAAAAGGCCTAAGAAGCTAGACTGAGAAGACATCTCACAGAACCCCAAAGGGTGCATGCAATGTGGTAGGGAAGGAGGGAGAGCCAGTGAACCTCCACAAAGAGAACTCATGCAGTCACCCCTTAGCTAGATAATTGGTGGTAAAGGTCAAATGCTTTTCTTATAAATAGAAGCTACAATTAGGGTTCGATTCTGCTCAAAGGGTCAACAGCACAATCTAGAGTATTTTCCAGGGGCAGATGCTAAGAAGTGTTATAACACAGTTATTTGCCAAAAAAAAAAAAAAAAATGCTCTTCACAAAAGTGGTGGTTTAAACTATGTGGAAACAGTTTCTTGACTACAGGACGTTTTAGTGACTTTGATACAAGGGGCTTTATAAGTCTCCAAAAAAAGAAGAAATATAATTTACAAAGACTCCAGTTTTATTTCATTGCAGTTTTTTTTTTTCTCTTCTTGTATTTCTTTTCACAATATCCAATCAATCACGTCTCTGAGAACAACTCACTAAGAAACATAATTGGGAAGTGCTGGTAATAAACTTTGAATTATGGATAATTTTAGAGATACCCACAGAAGAGAAAGCAGTCAGCCAGCCAATATTGAGTTGGCCAGAGCCAAGGCTCATAGCACCTTGCAAAGAAAGAAAAAAGGTGTCACTGCTATTTTCTTTCAATAGGTCTCTTTTCGGGGTAGAAATCGCTGGAACTTACCAGAACCATCTTCCAGCTCTCCTGCACCCAAGAATCAAACTATCATTTAAAGATTTGTTAGACAGTAAAGCCAAGCAATTATTCGAAGGAGAAAAACTCAAAAAGCTTAAAATGTGATTAGCTTTGCTGATAAGAGCATGGCATTGGGGTGACCATAAATTGTTGATAACAGCATTATGTAGGCCTATCAGCTGGTGCAACGGGGTCAGAAAGCAAATGGAAGCAGAACTCTTTCTTATTAGTTCACTAAAGATCCCTTCCAGCCGAGGGCACACAGATAAAGGTCTCTACCTGGAAGTCTCAACAAGACAGTCACATGGGTTTTATCAAGGCCTTAGGTCATGCAGTCTTAGATTTTCAGAGATGGAAGCAGGCTCAGCCTAACCTTCTGTCTTTAAAGTTAAAGGAATACAGCCTAGTGGAGCTCAGTGGTACTAAAAGATCACACAGAAGTTTCATGGAAAACCACGATTTCAAAAGAGTGGGGCCTTTTAATTACACCCCAGTACTTTTACCTCTCCACCATCTTTTCTTGATTGTGGTCCCCAAGGGTGTAAAAGTCAATTAAATTCAAGGAGAACATGTCAGATGTCTGGGAGTGGGTACATACTAAGAGAATAGCAATAACAATTTCTCAACATTTACCGAATACCTGAGATGTGCCGGGCATTGGCTAAAATTTGAATCTCAGCTGGCTCTTAGACCACCCTCTGAGATATGTGCCTTTGCACTAGCAAGGATATCAACCTTCAGCAAGGCCCAGTGAGCCATTCAAGTCCCACTCAGAGCTGGGGTGCACCCTCAGGGCTCACTGCAGAGCCAACGCTCTTTGCCACTATCTACATGGCCCGCTGAGTACTCATGATCGTGAGGGCACCACTTTAAATAAACAAGTAAACGCCTTTTAGGATTGCCTTTCTCATTTAAGGATAGTCCTAAAACCAAGAGCATGAGTGAGAGTAACCTCATGAGGTCACTTTGCCTCAGCCCTGGGGCTCAGCAAGAGACCACCTACACCATCCCCCAAACGGTTCCTTTCTTTTTCTCATGCCTGAGTGAGAGCGAGTTTTACCGAGTTTCTTACACAGGAAAATACTCCAAGAAGCATTTCTATGTTTTCCCAAAAGCCAGAGCATGCTTGTCCGTTTATTTATAGCAACAGGATTATAATTTCTGTAACCTTGTTTTCCCCCTAAAAAATGATACTGCAGACATTCTTCCATCTCCATGAACAAACACCTGCATCATCACAGTTCAGAAGTGCAGAATGTACTGTCACCTGGGTGCACATGGGTGCAGTCACGCCATGGGAAGGGCCACCTAAACTGTTGCCCGGGTGTGACCATCATAACCAGCCCTGCAGTCAACTTCCTAGCAGAATCATCTTTGCACTTGCGTTCCGTTCTTTATCTAACCATCCCACATGAGGTACTGCAAAGTCCTTTTTTATTTTGAGAGACGCCCTTTCCAAGAAGGCTATTCCAAGGGCTATGCCTCCTGGCTGCACAGAGTGTGTGAAGAGATGCCCTCGCCTGACAACCTATGAAGTATCATTGACACGGTGGCTGCCTGTTAAAATAGGGGGGTTACAACATCTGAGCCACCAGCATTTCTCAGCAGGGCCCCTGCTGTAGTCTTTGAAGTGGTCTCCCAAATTCAATCTTGCACATCCTATGTGTGCTTCCTCCTGGAGGCAGTCAAGACGGTTTCTTTTAAACACAAATTTGGTCATGTCCCCATTCGTCCTATATCCTACTGATACCTAGCACAGTGCCTAGGGCATGGAAGATGCTTCTTGTGATGGAAGGAGGAATAAAAAGAGAGAGAGTGGAAAAGAGGAAGGGAAGAGGAAGAAAGGGAGACGGGGGAGGGATGGTAGAGTGGGGGAGGGTGGGAGATAGGTTTTCTACTGGTATCTTCCAGGGAAATGGGAAAAGAAGAGGAAGGACTTAAAGTAGGGAGTGAAGAACTATTGGTCCGGAACTTGACCTTACTTTTATTATCTTGAACTTACTCTAACCTCAGCCACTGGATAAATATTTGTCAGATGCCTATTATGTATCAAGCAACTGTTCTAGAGACTAGCAATACAGCAGGGGGCAATTCAGGTGAGGTCTTAGTTTTTTGGAACTCACGTCTTAGTGGGATAGGAGAGGAGAGAGCAAATAAACAATGAACAAATATCTGAACAGGACAGCTTCAGACTGGAAAGAGTATTCAGAAGTCCATAACAGGGGTCGGTCATGAAGAGTAAGAGAAGACATTGCTACTCCAATGGGGTGGTCAGGGAAGGTCTCTCTGAGGAGGTGACATAGGAGGAGACGGCAACAAGAACAAAGGGCTGGGGGAGGTAGAGGGTGATTTTTAAAAATAAGATGACATCAATTTACTCTGGAGCTGAGGTAAATCTTTCCAGTTGGCAGGAACAAAGTGTCATAGGAATGCTGTCCTCAGTACACGGATTTGTTTGCTATGACTACCATAACAATGCACCACAAACAAAGTGGCTTAAAGCCACAGTAAATTATTGTCTTATAGTTTTGGAGGCCAAAAGTTTTCAATCAAGGTGTTGGCAGGGCCATGTCCCCTCGGCAGGTGCTGGGGATGGATGTGCTTCACGCCTCTCAGATGCTGAGGCTCATGAGCTCCTTGGCTCACAGATGCATCGGCCAGTCCTGAGTCCAACATCACAGGACCAACTTCCCCTTGTCTTCTCTCTGTACATGTCTGTCTCTGTGTCCAAGCTTCCTGTTTATAAGGACACCCGTCCTATAGAATTAGAGCCCACCCTGAGAATCCCATTTTAATTTAATCACCTCTGTAAAGACCATCTCTCTAAATAAGGTGCCATTTTGAGGTATTGGTTTTCTGGGGGACACAATTCAGCTCATAACAGTGTTCATGAGTCAAATATGGCCTTGCAATGTAGAGAAGCCAATCAGATATAATTTTAATATCAATAAAAATATGTATGATTTTAAGTGCAGAGGTCAATCAAGTTCAAGTATTTTAAAGGTCAGAGAACTGCCAAGTCCAACAGAGTCCGAGGGGATCTGTAGAACTAGTAGACTGGGTTATGGAGACCTTGGTATAGACTAACAAAGATACAGATTGTGCTAATCAGGTACATGACATGAAGCTAATCTGCATTCCAGCTGGTAATTCTGGTCACTAGGAAACTTCAGGAACCTGAGAAACGAGCTCACGTTTGGTTGGAGAAAGGCAGACGCCCGATTTTTGAAATGGCATCTGTTACCTGGGTAAGCATCTTTTACATAAAGATTTAGAATTAAGTAAAGGAATGTCTGCAAGCAACAAACCCATATGATTTTCTTTTTACATTAGAAAATCTGTGTTTATTTTCTTATAGAATTTTTTTGAGAGAATTAAGTTTGATTGAGTTAATCAAACACCCTTATAAACTCCTATTTAAGATATATACTTGAGTAACTCAAGCTTACAATTGTGATCTATTTTCAAAACAGTATTGTAACAGTTCAGAGATTTTAAGACTCACCATATTTACATAAGCTTAATTTATGACAGTTGTATGAATTCCTTGAGTACTTAAAAAGTTTTGAAAACTCATACAATTTCCACAATAGCCAAAATACGGAAAGAGCCCAGATGTCCTTCAACAGATGAATGGATAAAGAAGATGTGGTATCTATAGACAATGGAATATTACTCAGCCATCAGAAAAATGAAATCTTGCCACTTTCAACAACGTGGATGGAACTAGAGGGTATTATGCTAAGCGTAATAAGTCAATCAGAGAAAGACAATTATATGATTTCACTCATATGAGGAATTTAAAAAATAGAGGATCATAGAGGAAGGGTGGAAAAACATAGACGAAATCAGAGGGAGACAAAACATAAGAGACTCTTAACCATAGGAAACAAATTTAGGGTTACTGGTGGCAAGGGGAGTGGGGGATGGGGTAACTGGGTGGTGGGCATTAAGAGGGTATGTGATGTAACAAGCACTGGGTGTTATATACAACTGATGAATCACTAAACTCTACCTCTGAAACTAATAATACACTATATGTTAATTAATTGAATTTAAATAAAATAAAATAAAAAGAATCACTCTAAAAGAGCCCCCCCCAAAAAAGGAAACTCATACAACTGAATAAAATGAAATTCTTAAAAAGGAAATTGAATACAGTCAGCTAATAAATTAAGTTTAAAATGTTTAAAAAGGCTTAATTAACTAAGTTTCATAAATGAGCTCAAATAGTAAACAAAATCTCTTTTAATAAGATTGCTAAAAGGTGAGATTTATAAATAGGATAATGAGATTTGGAATTTGGAATTAAAAAGTGTGAGGAAAAATTAAAGCGTAATTTTAATAAATTAAGTATTTTTTTTTAAACTACTGAATAGTTTCTACGCCCTCCAGGATGTCACAAAACTCACATTAATGCAAAGAAACAAACCCCCTAAGCCCAAAGATCAGTACAGAGATAACAGAAAACTCTTGTTTTGCTGTGTCAGAATCTCCTCCTTAAAATAGAATGGTTGCTTGAGGGCGGGGGTGTGTGTGTGTGTGTGTGTGTGTGTGTGTGTGTGTGTGTGTGTGTTTGTGTTTGTTTTCCTTTTCATTTGAATCCTTTCTTATGCACTTTCCTCCTGTCAGTCTAATGAGGGGCAGGACTCTTCCCCTTGCTGGATACTCTTCGAGGCTAGGGAATCTGTAGTCACCCCCTGCATGCTTTCGATTTGGGATTGGGGGTCACCCCACTGCCTCCCGACAGCATGGCCTTTCTCCTAGACAGAGGGCCTTCCCAGGCTGGGGGCGACCTTGGACTGTATTTTCCACCCGCAGGACAGGATGGGAGGCGCAGGCTGGCTGAGTGGCCTGGCTCCCATCGCACTGGCTGCCGGTGGGGAAGTCAGCGAGAAAGCTCATTTGCTCCCCGGCTCTCTGCAGTGAGAGAGAGCTGTGCTGGCAGCTGTGCTGGCAGCATTCTGGGCCCAAATGACACAGAAGTGCCCCGGCTCTAGCCGAAGGGCCACATGAGTGACAATTCCAAGGCCTAACTTATATGCCCTCAAGAAAGGTCAGCCCACAGCCTGCGTCTCATACACAGCTCTCGTGATGTCTGAGCAGCTGTCAGGGGAGAGGTAAAAGCTGGTTGACTTTAAGCCTTGAAGAGAGGGGATTAATCCTAACAAATGGGGTGGGGCGGGGGCTTTGGATAATGACGGGGACGCATTGATGGTGTGTCTCTGCGCACCGAGGCACAGTCTTTATGGCCCTGCTAGGGCAAGGATAAACCACAGGCCCCATAATAGCTCCCTCCGAAGGGTTATGATAATCCTAACTGTTATCTGAGCTGAGCGAGTAACAGTGAAAATGGGTGAAAAGTATATGTTTATGTCCTTCCTATTAAATCCAGAGCTATAAACACAAGGCACTAAAGTTGATAGCAGCACTGACAAATGCCTCCTTTGGAAGAGCACCAAGAAGGTTAAAACAACAAAGAAAAAGGCAACAGCTCTTGGTCTTGGAGCTTCTCACCCAGCTTTCTCCCTGCCTCTGCCCGTTCCTCCCCCTGCATTCAGTTTAACTTCAAAAATACGCTGTGGGGGTGGAAGGACAATGTGCGAGAGCAGATCTTTCTCTTTCTGGGCTGGGAGTTTTGCTCTGAGGTGACCTTGGAGCCAGTCCTGCATCCAGACACTCCCCCCCAAGAGCCACCCCCATGTCCTCCAATAATATTCTGCTCTTCTAGCTAAAGGGGAAACCCCTGTTGGCCCCTGGGAGCTCCGAAGTGAGTATATAATTTAGAATTTCTCTGACATTCTCAGAGAAAATATCCAGGACTGGGATGAGGATGAGACAGGTGAGACACATCCTGGGGTACAAAATAGAAGGGAGTGATGAAAAACCAATAATAAGGATAAATAACATTTTAACGCAATCCTTTTTAAACATTAGAAGCATCAGGAGCACCTGGGTGGTTCAGTCATTAAGCGTCTGCCTTTCTCTCAGGTCATGATCCCAGGGTCCTGGGATCCAGCCCCACATCGGGCTCCCTGCTCAGCGGAAAGCCTGCTTCTCCTTCCCACACTCCCCCTGCTTGTGTTCCTGCCCTCGCTGTGTCGTTCTCTGTCAAATAAATAAATAAAATCTTAAAAAAAAAAAAAAAAAAAAAAGAAGCATCAAACTACAGTCCTTGTGTTGGTCACCTGTTTTTGAAAATAAAGTTTTATTGGAAGCACAGGGCCAGGATTAGGGTAAAGCAAGTGAGGCAGGGTGGTATAATTGCAGGGTCGCATCCTGGCTTTATTGGAAAATTCAGTATTTTGTTAATCATGGATTTTGATGTTTTAAAAATATTAAAGTACTATTTATCTTAATTACTGAGCTTTTGACACCCCTTTAAATTCACCCCAAGTGAGTACCTCACACTACTTATCCTGGTCCCAGCCCTGCAGAGCTCACCTCCCAACCTGTCCACGGTTTTCCAAACTTGATATTACTCTTACTGTTTACAGACACTTTTCTAAGGACTCTGTTAATACGTGTATTCTCTCATTGAATTACCCATTGTATGTGTAAGCGGAGGCCCAGAGAAGTCAAGTTACCTGCCTTCAGTCACACAGCTCATCTAGAGGAGCTGGGATTTACAGCGGGGCTCAGCCACCACTCCCTTCTCCCTCCCCGATTTTTTTGGGGGGAGGGGTCTCCTCTTTTCCATTTGTAAATGTATTCTGTCCACTTTCTCAGCACCTGGTGATTTCTTAATCCAATTTACCCAGCCTTTATACTGATAAGTTATTTCTATCATCAGACACAGATGTCTTTATAGGAGACCAGCCAGCTAAGTGCACTGCAATAAAACTTGTTTTTCTAACCAGCTAGATTGCTTTACGTGATGAGATAAATATTGTGCTAAGAGCAACTCCCACACCATCTTGGGGAGAGAGCTGTTGCCCCACTTGGGCTGGTCAGGAATACACAACCCCCCCTCGGCCCCCAGCCCAGCAGAGGCTCCTTCCCCTGTGTAAACGCGGATATTCTTGCTCGCCCAGCAGGCCCTGAGGCCTGGACGTGACCTCCTGGGGTGGCCCAGTCCTCTGCTCTCTCCTTGAGTGGTTGCCACAGACACTACCTACTCTTCCAACTCCTGCTTCTCTTCTGGAGAAGGAAGGATGCCGGTGATTGGCTCAGCGCAGTAATTGCAGGTGGTGCCGTAAGCGCAGTTAGGATGAACTATCGTTCTCGTCCTCACCGCTAACATTTATCAGGGCCCTGGCAGGTGGGAAGCAGCTGTCCCCCTTCTCCTCGTGCCCAGGGCTACCCCACTGAATAGGCTTCTAGGACAGCATTGCTCCAAGCGCGGTGGGCAGATAACCCCCAGCAGATCGCCGGTGACACAAGAGGAGGGGACAGACCGAGCCACGCGGACTCTGTGACGGCGGGGCCAGGGGACCTGCGCCTGTAACAAGAACCCCAGGCTGCTTATGTGCATCTCCACTGGGAAACCCGTACTCATCACGCCCATTTTACAGATGTGAAGAGGGAGGCTCGGAGACATTATGTCATCTGTCTAATGGCAAATCTAGATGGGGCGGAGTCCCCTGGATCCCAGCTGACCCCAAAGCTCGAGCTCTTCACCCCTGGCTCTACGGGCAGCTTGCATTTTTATTTCTGCTTAGCCTGTCCCTTGTCAAATCCACCAACACCATCCCGAAATGTTTTCAGTTTTGTGGAGGTCACCATAAAAGAATCATGGCCCAAGGGAGGGATTGTCTTATGTTTCCTGGAAAGAAGGACCTGGGAGAAGGACTTGGGCACAGGGGGTTTATCTGGGAAGTGATCTCAGAAAACAGGAGAGACTGGGGAGGGAGAGTGAGGCACGGTGGAAGAGAAGGCCAGTGTAAGGGGAATCTGTCATTGGTACTCCTGTGAGCATCGGGGGCTCCAAGCTTCTGGGACCTCCTGAGCAGATGGCATGCCTCTCAGAAGTGTCTGGAAAGGTGGGAGGGCTAGGACATTCCGGCTCCCCCCTCCCTTTGGTTTAAAGGCTGGCTCCAGGGGCATAAACACACGTACACACCCGTGTGCGTGCATACATACAAACGCTGCTGGGTGCCGGGTATGCCAGCTGAATGAGCCCCACAGGAAGGCCCTGGGGCAGAACGCAGAGATGGGTGCACTCGAGGTGGAACGTGTGGCTCAAGGTGCACCTGAACTTCCACGGAACAGCCCTCGTGGCTTTGGCTGAAACTGGAAGCAGGTTGAGGGGATGTGACGTGGGGACCGTGCTACCGTGACAGACTGAATTCATTACTGTTCCCGTCAATCAAGAAGATAGCACAGGGAGATGACACAGCGTGTTGAATAACCCACAAATCGTGTTAGGATGTGCTTGGCAAATGGAGCTTTGCAACGGGAGACAAACTAAGCATGACCTTCTTTAATGATCAGCCCTAGGAGGAGTTGGAAATCAGTTTGGCTTCCCACGCCTAGTCCTCTTGGTTTTGCTTCCTGCTGGAAATCAAGACAGACTCGTCTCCAAAAAAAAAGAAGATGGTATTCCTCCTGCCTACTCCATGCGGGCACATAAGGACTTGAACATTGTTGCAGGAAACAATGCTACCACCACGCTGGCTGGTCTCACTGGAGAGTCAGCCTTGCAAATCTCAGGAGGGCGCCGAGAACTCCCAAGCTGACAGCACCTCTCTGGTAGGTTTCGTTCCCCAGTATTTCCATGGCTCTTTCATACCTTCTCCTCCTTCTCCGACCCCCCCCCGGCCCCCCCCCCCCACACACACATCTCTCTCCTTTTCACCCTCTGCCCTGAGCCAGGGTCCTTGCTGATACTTCAGGAAGAAGCTGGAAACAGTAAGCCGAGAACTTCACTACCACACTCACCAGCTGATCTGCGTGCAGACCCCCATCTCTGCTCATGATTTCTGTTCTAGTCAGGGAAATGTTGTTATTTCTGAAAATAAAGGTGTCCTCTGGATGCTTCCCCTTCCTTAGAGCTCAGACCCGTTCCTTCCCATGTCAATATCTCCCTGCTACTGAATCATTCCCAAGAGTAGACATACTTGGAGAGCAGCTCTCATCCTTAAAAAAAAAAAAAAAAAAAAAAAAAATCCTCCTACTTAATCCCGGGACCCCCAGCAGACACCAGAGCATTCCTCCACTCCCTTTCTCACCAGTGGTCTCATTCTGTGTCACAATGTTTCCACTTTCTCAAAACCGGTTCCCTTTTTCACAGACTCGACTGGACAACTGTCTCCTAAGTGAAGCCATGCCTCCGCATGACCGGGGATGCTCATGCTAACCAGACCAAAGAACCCATCTCTGACCTCATTATTCCCAGTCTCTTGGCACCTTTCAGGGTATCTGGTTATGCTCTCCTTAAAACCCCCTCTTGACTTCCAGTCCACCATGGTCTCCGGTCTCTCCAACCTGACAGCTGCTGCTCAGGGTCCTAACGTGATTCCCACCCCAGACTCCCAATCTATCCATACCACCCACAGTATGGCAGCAGAAAATCGGGGTTCCCTCATGATCTCCATCTAGTTTCCTCTAGTTCCCACACTTTTAAACATCACTGATAGGCCACTGGCTCCCAACTTTTACCTCTAGACATTTAATATCCCCACTTGGCTATGGAAGGCACCCAAATCTCAAATTCAGCGCACTGCAGGGACTGGTCAGCCTCTAGGTCTTGACCTGCCTGGTGCTTATGTGAATGTATTGACTTGGTAAACATTCATCACTGATGATGGTTGTGCTTTTCTGTCTATAGTTTATACTGTATTAAAAAGGTTTTTTTTCTTAATTCACATTCCAGAACCATTCTCTCAATTGCTTTTTTTCTGTTAACTTGCTCCTCACACTCTCCCAAAGTAACCCCAAATCCCAACATTACTCTTGATTATTCTCTCTCCTCATCCAGACCAACTGTAAGTCCTACACTCTCTGAGGCCAAAACAACTTAGCCCCGGCCTCACCATCTGGTCAGGCCGTCAGCACGCCTCCCCGAGTGACAGTTTCTTACAGGCCTTGTGGAGTCCATCCTAGCCCCTATCTTCCATCCTGCTCCAGAAGGAGCAGCCAGAGTGAGCTGACAAAAGCTGTAATTGAATCATGCCACATCCCCTACTCTCCATTGACCGATGAAAACTTACTGAGCCCAACCACCCATCCTTCTGAAGTTTCTTGACACCATCAGTTTCCACCTTCAAGCCTTTGCTCCAGCTGCCTCTGCTGTTTATGTTGCCCTGTCCCTTGGCACCGTTGGCTCCTCTGGTCAAGCAGAGATCAGGTTAAACATCCTCTTTTCACGGAGGCCTACCTGACTACCCAACCTAAACTAGTCCCCTCATAACTTTCCGCACTCATCTATTTTATTTTCCACAGAGCACTTAAGACCACCTGGCAATGTTTATATTCTGTCTCCCACCGCTGTCTAGAGAGTGATTTCCCCCAAAGCAGAGATGTCTGTTAGCCTCTGCATCTCCCCACCCTCTTTCAAAACAATGCCTGGCCATATGGTACATGCTTAATAAATATATGCTGAAGGGCACCTTCAACAGTTGGTTAAGTTGGTTTCGGCTTAGGTCATGATCTCTCGGTCATGGAATCGAGCCCTGCACTGGGCTCTGAGCTCAGCACAGAGTCTGCTTCAGATTCTTTCTCCCTTTCCTCCCACTCTCTCTTTCTCTCTCAAATAAATAAAATCTTAAAATATATATATATGTTGAAAGAAATGAATTTGTACAATGCCCCATCAAAATGTACAGAACCTAGTGAAAATATCTATCTAATCAATCAATCTATCTCTAAAATATGTTACTTCCACTTTCTGTCACATTCCTTAAAGATGTAGGGACCTTATGATAAGTTAGCAAAGAGTAAGTGAGACTTCTGGAAAGCACCAGTGAAACTCATGCAGTTATTTTTTTCCTTCCAAAATCTCACTAAAATACTATAAAGGTACAAAAAGCTATGAACTCACAAGGACAAAACAACAGAATATAAGATGCCACTAGTTGAAAGACCACAACAAAATTATTCTCGACATAGAAAGCTAGGACCTAAAAGTGTACAGCTTATGGGGGAGGCAAAAAGGATGCCGGTGTGTAACGTTGAGCCCCAGAAAGATTTAGGAACTGAGGTACCAGTTATCTCCAAAGGAAGAGGCCAGGGAGGAGGCTAAAAAGAGAAGAATAAGCTCAAAGTTTGTGAAAAGGACAGTGAGACTTCCAGGGAACCACCCTCAACATCTCACTGCTAGGCTAGGCCCCATCCTGACCCGCAAGAATTAATGGGATTTTTATATCCGGAGATATCAAACAGGCATGTTTTCCAATCATGAAAGCTCAAGGCACAACGAAGACTTGGGTACAGCACTGAACAGAAAATAGGGATGCAGTAAAAGTCTGCACACCAATAATGAGACCCCTGTCCATTCTGCCCATTGTGGCTCCTAGAATCATCCCGGGAGCTGAGTTTATACTTCCCAAGACAGGAGACTGCAGGATTCCTGAGTTGAGAAACTGACTGATCCAAGAGGAAAAAAAAAACCTCCAGACACAGACATCTGAGGATTGTCAAGACAAAATGATTCTAATCTGGTTACCTTCCAGTGAAGCCACCGATCTCTTCCCACCAAACACACACTCTAAACACACATGCACACCCGCATGTGTCACACACTCCAGATACACATACTCCCCAAATACACGAATACATTCCCACCCCCACACATATCCCAAAGACCTATATATACATACACAATCCCAACACACATAAACCAAACATACACACCTATCATGTGAACACAGAGCGAAATAAGAAACACTACACTTATCTCAACACGCACACATACCTCAAGCACATACATACATATAAGCACCCCAAACATATCCACTAAACTTACAAGCAGCTATTTCCCCTACTTCTTAAAATATGAATGAGCAATCAAAGACAACCAGCTTCTTGAATAAGTCTTCAAAAATAAAACAAGTACCAAAACAAATAGAGCGGGCATGGGGGCGAGGGGAAGAACTCAGAAGAAAAAAAGTTCAGAAAACAGAATTAAATTTCCAAATACCATAATCACAGTACTTAGAGAGACAGAAAGGATATTGTATTCATGAAACAAAAACAGAATTCTATAGAAGGAAATATTTTGAGAATAACAAAGAATATCTAGGAACTTAAACTAGGATACAAAAAAATCAGTCCAGGAAGTGGAAGAAACAGTTGAGAAAAATCTCTCAGAATGTTTAACAAAAGACAAAATATATGGGAAGTAGAAGAGAATCGGTGAAATTAGAGGCTAAATCCAAAGAGTCCAAAGTGGGAGGATCAGAAGGAGTTAACAGGAAAAATAGAAGGGAAAGGAATCCATCAATGATATAAAACTAGAAAATGTGCCAGAGCAGCAGAAAATGAATTTTTAGAATGAAAGAGCCCATGGATGCCTAGACCAAGCAACTGACTAAAAATCCACTTTAATCATTAGGACACCGCAGAACACTACAAACTAAGAGGGCAAAGGACTTCCTGAGATTCTCTCTCTCTCTCTCTCTCTCTCTCTCTCTCTCTCTCTCACACACACACACACACACACACACACAGAGCTAAGGACTTTCTCAGACACAAATGTATGCATATATGCATATAGACATATGCGTACCACCTACAAAAGATCAAAAATCAGCATTAGACTTCTCAACAGCAAACTTGAAAGTTAAAAGGCAGTAGAGCAAGACCTCAAATTCTCTGAGAAATAATTACTTCAAACCCAGAATGACATACCCAAATCCAGCGTTAATCAAATGTAACAATAAAATGTCTACATTTTCGGCAATGTAAAGCATTCATATTGTTTGCATTCCATATGGCAGGATACTGGGGGATGGGCGACACTAAAATGAGCGAGTAAACCAAGAATAATTTCCAAACAGATCTAGGAAAGAGAACACCAATCACAAGAGAAAAAGAAATCCCTGGAAGAGCATTGGGCAGCGGTCCTCCAGGACAACCAGCTCGGCTTGGCACAGAGCGAGGACTCTCAGGAAGTAAAACTAATGGTTTATCTCCTGTGTTGATCTATATTGAAAATGGTCTTAGAATTTTATCAGCGTGCTTGAGAAAAAGTTATCAACAAGTACCCAGAAAGTTAAGCAAATTAAAATAAATAATCAAAGCAATTATTTTCTCCAGGTTGTACAGGAAAGCAAGAATTAACTATATCATTCACTCCCTGGCTCAGCAGTCAATGATATCTACATCATAAAAATAGTAAGAGTACAGAATAGTAATTGGACCAAAAATTATGATGTAAGAAAAATTGAAGGATAAGAAAAGGGGAAGTTTATGTGTGGGTTTGTGCCTGTGTGGGAGAGTATTTAAGAAAATGAATCTATCAACTTCCATTTCAGGAAGCCTGTAAATAGTCTAAAATACATAAGTCAAGAAAAAAAACAATGTAACTCCATTTCTTAAAAATGAGAAGTAGCCATCATGGAAAACAGTTAGAAATGATGAAAGTGCTTTGCCTCCAGAAAGGGAAACCTAAGAATAGGAAAGTGACTTCTGCTGTATACTTATTACTTCAGTAATATTAAAAATTAAATTAAAAAAAAGAACAAAGCAAAATATGAAGGAGGCATCTCGCAAGGGAAAACATATCATCACAGTGAGGTAGAGCTGGACCCACCACAGATAAGCTTTCCTGTGAGGAGGCCAAGAATGAAGAACTGTAAGTAGATAAAATGGGGTTTAAGCTCATAAAACTCAGTGTCCTGACTTTTCATGCTCGCCTCTTGCCATATCATCAAACAGGAAAAACAGCAGGTCACATCCATCAAGGGCTACCTGGGAACAGATGATGGTGCTGAGCAGTTTCTTAACATTAGCTAATTCCATTCTCAAACAACCCCTAAGATAGAACAAGATTCTCTCATTTTTCTACTTTCCAATGAGTATCCCAAAGCCCCGAAAGGATAAATAAGGGATCCAAGGTCTGTGCGATTCCCTCTTGTGTCTGAATGAGAGGGGAATGAGAAGGAGAAGCCACGTATATCTCCTTTTCTGTCTTTCCAAAATAAATAAACAAATGGCCAAAGACAGGCAAATTTTAAAATGTTGGGAAAACGTGCAGAAAGATCTAGCTGACAGAGACTGAAGCCAACTCAGAGTAGGGGTTGCATGGGGAGGGGGGGAGAACATGCTAAAACAACAAAAACCAAGGCTGCTTAAAGCCAGACACAAATCTGTCCACTCATTAAGGAGGAAATTGCCAAGCTTGAAGCATTTATAAATCACCCCAAACTAATCACCCATTTAAGGACAATCCCATAAAAAAATAAAAGGGACCACAGCAGGCTGCTCTCGAGAGATAAATGGCTTTGCAGCTTCATCTGGATATGTAAATTTGAGGATATCAGCAGGCCCTTTCTGAATGATAACTTGGTTTATTTTAGAGCGGACAGCCCATTGGGAAACATAGCCGAAGACTGGGGAGAATTCTGAAGACCTGGGGTGAGCTATGTATCAAAGAAGTTCTCAGGTAGCTTTTCTAAAAAACTTGTATGCTGTGGGCACAGTAGGCAGGTGGGCAGTCCCGGGACTCAGCCTGGGGACTGGCACTACAATGCAGTCAGTGAAACTAGGGACTCTGAAAGCCATGACCGAGACAGCTCCTTTTCTCCATCATGGTTCATTTATTTCATTTCATTGTTTCATTTATGTCTCTCTCACCTTTTTCAATGCCATTGTCCTACTAATGCAGGGCAGAGAGTTGCAATATTTTTAGGAATGGCTAGAAGTGTCAGTGTTAATGAGTTTCTTCCCTCCAACAGGGAAACAGAGACCCAGTGTAGTGGGTTGAATGGTAGCCCCCAAATGTTATATCCACATGCTCGCCCCCAAACGTGTGAATGTGACGTATTTGAAGAGAGTCTTTGAAGCTAGAATTAAGGGTCTCAGGATGAGATCATCAGAGATTATCTGGGTGGGACCTAAATCTAATAAGCATCCCTGTAAGAGAAGACACAGAAGACAAAAAGGCTGTGAGAAGATGGAGGCACACACTGGAGGGACGCTGTCCTAAGACAAAGACTGTCTGGAGCCACCGGAAGGAGGAAGAGGTAAGGCAGGCTTCTCCTGAGACACTTTGGAGGGAATGTGGCCCTGAGGACACCTTGATTTTGGACTTCCAGCCTCCAGAACTATGAAAGAATATATTCCTTCTGTTTTAAACCACCCAGTTTGTGGTAGAATTTCAAGCTCAGAACTACCGGTCAAGGTCCTAGAAATGAGGAAATGAGGAAATAAGATGCTAAAAAAGAGGATTCTAGAAATGAGGAAAACAAGGAATAGAAAGTGGTGGAGCCTTCTAAAAGTCACAGCTCCTTGGTGATGGAGAATGGACCTGCAGGACTTTGAGCAATTACTAAACCTATCGACCCTCAATGTTCTCGTCTAGAAGATGGTGAGAACAACACCTGCCCAGTAAAGTTGTCAGAATTATCAAATGCAAGAAAGAATGTAAAACTATATCACAATGCCTGGTCCAAAATAATTGATGACCGTATTGTGACTTGAATCCATCCTCCTATCCTTGGTCTAGAAGAGCCATTTCTTGGAATACCAATCCACCTCACACTTCATTCCAAAACTCTTTAAACACAACTTTTTCAAAAATATAATCCTAAGAGTTTTAATTTAGTTTATTTCTAGGCTCTCAATTCTGTTCTATTGGTCAATGTGTCCATTTTTATGCCAGTGTCATGTTGTTTTGATTACTACGACATTGTAGTATACTTCAAAATCAGAAAGTGTGAGAACTCCAGCTTTGTTCTTTTTTTCTCAAGACTGCTTTAGCTATTCAGGGTCTTTGTATTCTATGCAAATTTTAAAATTGCTTTTTCTATTTTTGTGAAAAATGCCATTGAAATTCTGGTGGAAACTGCATTGAATCTATAAATCTACAAATCTATAAATCTGCAAATCTATAAATGTATTATGAACATTTTAATAATAATAATTCTTCAACAAGGGACTGAGGGTTTTGGAGGGGAGGAGGTGGGGGGATGGGCGAGCCTGGTGGTGGGTATTGAGGAGGGCACATATTGCATGGAGCACTGGGTGTGGTACATAAACGGTGAATCTTGTAACACTGAAAAAATAAAAGTATTTGGGGAAAAAAAAATAACTCTTCAGACCCATGAACATAGTCTATCTTTCCATTTATCTGTGTCTTCTTCAATTTCTTTCATCAATATCTTTGTTTTCAGTGTATAGATCTTTTACCTTCTTGTTTGAATTTATTCCCAAGGAGATTGTGGTGAAAAAGCCATGGAAACATATCCCATAAACTACCAGAATTATATGTCATGCTGTTTCCTCAGCAAATGACTTTTCCTGGGGGACTCGGCAGTGGACTGAGGTGACAAAATCTAGAAAGTGCTAACCTATG
Organism: Potos flavus; assembly: GCA_028534135.1. Classification (NCBI taxonomy): domain Eukaryota; kingdom Metazoa; phylum Chordata; class Mammalia; order Carnivora; family Procyonidae; genus Potos; species Potos flavus. The sequence continues at coordinate 34,322,198 of CM052898.1, read as the reverse complement.
TTTAGTTGGAAATGAGCTGGCAGGCATAAACCATTTTTTCACATCTTGTAAAATGAGATCATTCTTTAATTCCATGAAAGTAGATACCTCCTCTTTCTGATCTCCTTTATAGGACAAGGTAGTTTGCATTAATGCACCATTTCCTACTGTGTGGAACATGGTCCCTCTGGTTAGGGCATAAAATAATATTAAATTTAAAAACACAATAAGGAGGTTCTGGTCCAAGATGGCAACCTAGGAAGACCTTGAATTTAACCTCTCCACAGATCACACCAGATTAAACCTATTTAAAGAGCAAGTCTTTCTGAAGGAAGAACTGAGGGCTAATTGAACAGCTTCTGCAGGGTACCTGGGTGGCTCAGTCAGTTAAGCCTCTGCCTCTGGCTCAGGTCAGGATCCCAGGGTTCCCTGCTGGGAGCCCCCTGTTGGACTTCCTGCTCAGTGGGGAGCCTGCTTCTCCCTCTGTAGCGCCCCCCCTTGTTCTTGCTCTCTTTCTCTCTGTCTAATAAATAAATAAATAAATAAATAAAATCTTAAAAAACGAACAGCTTCTGCATAACAAAGGACAGAATGACAAAAAAGAACAATAAGAGAGATGGGGAGACAAAGGGAACCCCCACACCCAATGCTGCAAACTGCAGTAGAAAGGAATAATACTGAGGGATGAGGGGCAAATTCTCTGTCCTTGGGCACAGAAAAAAAGCTGTGGTTTAGAAAGAGGAACTAACATATAAAAGAGACAACACTAGAACTCAGCCAAATGGCAGAAGAGCTGCTGGAACCCTCTCAGGGTCAGAGGGACTGGCCAGGAATATGGTTGATGCTCCCCCTCTACCTTGCAAGTACAACCAGAACAGTGTGCAGACCCCACAGTCAGCTTGTTGCTTTGGATGCGCCTGGGCACAGAAAAATGTTGCAGTTTAAAGAGAGACTAGCATATAAAAAAGCCACCCCTAGAACTCTGCCAAATGCTGCTGGAACTCTATCTGGGAGGAAGGGGCTGGCTGACATTGTCTATGCTCCCTCTCCACTGCACAGACCAGTACAGGGTTCAGGCACCGTAACTGGCCTATTGTCTCAGTGAGCCCTAGGTCACTAGCCCACACCAGCTCCAGCCATGCCACCAAGGCAGCCACAGGACACCCACGGTTAGCACTCACGATAGACACAAGCCTTCATGCCAAGGTGACACAGGTGTGAAGCACCCCAGAACATTCCAGGGTCATACTACTTCAGCTTCAGATGGCTTGCTAAGGCAGCAGAAAACTTGTTTGAGGAAATAATAGCTGAAAACTTACCTAAGGGGATGTAAATAGACATCCAGGTTCAAGAAGCATAAAACGGTCCAAACGAAATGAACCCAGGGAAGTCCACATCAAAACATGAGAGACTGTGGACTCTGAGAAACAAACTGAGGGTTTTGGAAGGGAGGGGAGTGGGACGTTGGGTGCATGTATTGCATGGAGCACTGGGTGTGGTGCATAAACAATGAATCTTGGAACACTGAAAAGATAAAATTTAAAAAAACACATGATAATTAAAATGTCAAAGATTAAAGATAGAGAATTCTAAAAGCAACAAGAGACAAGCAAAAAGTTATGTACAAGCAAAACTCTATAAGGCTACCAGCTGATTTTTCAGCAGACTCTGCAGGCCAGAAGGGAATAGCTTGTTATATTCAAAGTACTGAAAGGAAGAATACTCTCCCCAGCAAGGTTACCATTCAATTTTGAAGGAGAGAGAAATAATTTCCCAGACAAAGGAAAGATAAAGTAATCTATCACTACTAAACCAACCTTACAAGAAATGTTAAAGGAACCTCTTTCAGTGGAAAAGAAATGGTCATAATTAGATATAAGAAAATTATACATAAAAAAGTGTAAAGTATGATAGTACATACATAAAATGTGCGGGAAGGAGTAAAAAAAAAAAGTTATTTTAGTATGTGTTTGAACTTAAGTGACCAGCAACTTAATATAGACTGCTGTATACTTAGGAAGTGATATATGAACCTCATGAAAATCACAAACCCAAAACCTATAATAGATATACAAAAAATAAAAAGAAAACCAAATAACACCAAGAAAACTTAAGGCTTACAAAGAAAGAAAGCAAGGAGAACAGAGAAGAACTATTTTAAAAAAATTTAACAAAATGGCAATAAGCACATACCTATTAATAAATATTTTAAATGTAAATGGCCTAAGTGCTGCAGTCAAAGGACATAGAGTGGCAGATAAAAAGCTCATCTATATGCTGCTTACAAGAGACTCGCCTAAGACCTAAAGACATACAACTGAAAGTAAAGGGTTGGAAAAACATTTACCATGCAAATGGAAGTGGAAAAAAAGCCAGGTTAGCAATACTTATATCAGACAAAATGTATTTTATTTTATTTTAAGATTTTATTTATTTATTTGACAGAGAGAAAGAGATCACAGGTAGGCAGAGGGGGAGGGGAAGCAGGCTCCCTGATGCAGGGCTCAATCCCAGGACCCTGAGATCATGACCTGAGCCGAAGGCAGAGGCTTACCCCACTGAGCCACCCAGGTGTCCCAGACAATAATGTATTTTATTTTATTTTATTTTATTTTATTTTTGCCCCTCCGCCCATAATGTATTTTAAAACAAAGACTAACGAGGGTGCCTGGTTGGCTCAGTTAGTTAACCAGCTGCCTTCAGCTCAGGTCATGATCCCAGGGTCCTGGGATCAAGTCCCATATCAGGTTCCCCGCTCATTGGGGAGCTGGCTTCTCCCTCTGTCTCTCCTCCCAGTCGTTCTCTCAATCTCTCTCTCTCTCTCAAATAAAGTCTTTAAAAAAATCAAAGACTAATGAAAGACCAAAAAAGGCATTACATAATGATAAAGAGATCAATCCAACAAGAGGATATAATAATTATAAATATCTATGCATAAATATCTATGCTCCCAACATCAGAGAACCTAAGTAAATAAAGCAAATACTAACAGACATAAAGGGAGAAATGTATGGTAACACAGTAATAGTAGGGGACTTTAACATCCCAATTACATCAATGGATATATCATCCAGGCACAAAATGAGTAAGCAAACAGTGCCTTTAAACAACACATTAGGCCAGATGGACATAACAGATAAATACAGAACATTTCATCCCAAAACAACAGAATACACATTCTTTTCACATGCACATGGAGTGTTGTTCTCCAGAAGAGATCACATGTTAAGCCACAAAAAAAGTCTCAATAAGTTCAAGAAGACTGAAATCATACTATGCAACTTTTCCAACTGTAACAGTAAGAAACTAGAAATCAATCACAAGGAAAAAAAAAAACAGAAAAAACACAAATATGTGGTGGCTAAATAACATGCTACTAAATAACCAATGGGTCAATGAAAAAAATCAAAGAATACATGGAGACAAATGAAAATAAAAGCACAATAGTCCAAAATCTTCAGGATGAAGCAAAGACAATTCTGAGAGGGAAATATATAGTAATAGAGGCCTACCTCAAGAAACAAGAAATAACTCAAACAAGTTAACCTTACACCTAAAGGGACTAGAGAAAGAAGAACAAATAAAGATCAAAGTGAGTAGAAAGCAGGAAATAATAAAAATAAGAACAGAAAGAAATGACATAGAGATTCAACTTATAAACATACATATAAAATCAATGAAACCATGAGCTGGTTCTTTGAAAAGGTAAACAATAATTGATAAACTCCTAGCCAGAATCATGAGAGAGAGAGAGAGAAAAAGAAAGGACCTAAATAAATAAAATCAGAAGCAAAATGGAAATAACAACTGACACCACAGAACTACAAAGGATTATAACAGTATATGAAGAAAAATTATATGCCAACCAATTATACAACCTAGAAGCAATGCATAAATTCCTAGAATCATACAATCTTCCAAAACCTAGTCAGGAAGAAATAGAAAGTCTGAGCAGACCAGTTACTAGTAACAAAATTAAATCAGTAACCAAAACACTACCGCAAAATAAAAGTCTAGGCCCAGAGAGATTCACAGGTAAATTCTACCGGACATTTAAAGAAGAGTTAATACCTATTCTCCTCAAACCATTCGAAAACATGAAAGAAAAAGGAAACCTTCCGAATACATTATATGAAGCCAGCACTACCATGATACCAAAACCAGACACAGAAACAGAAAGAGAGAGAGAGAAAGAGAGAGAGAGAGGAAGGAAGGACAGATGAATGAACAAACTGTAGGTCAATATCCCTGATGGACCTAGATGCAAAAATCCTCAAAAAAAATATTAGCAATCCTCAATCAACATCACAATCAAGTGGGATTTATTCCAGGGATGCAAGCATGGCTCAGTATTTGCAAATCCATCCACGTGATACACTACATCAAAAAAATCATGTGATGATCTCAATAGATGTGGGAAAAGCATTTGACAAAATTCAACATCTGTTCTTTATAAAAACTCTCAACAAAATGAGTTTAGAGGGAACATAGCTCAATATCAAGGCCCTGTATGAGAAATCCACAGCTAACATCACACTCAATGGTCAAAAACTGAGAATTTTTCTTCTAAGATCAGGAGGAAGACAAGGATGTTCATTCTCACCACTTTTATTCAACACAGTGCTAAAAGTCACAGACACAGCAATCAGACAAGAAAAAGAAATGATAGGCATCTAACTTGGTAAGGAAAAAGTTAAACTGTCACTATTTGCAGATGACATGATTTATATATAGAAAACCCTAAAGATTCCACCACAAAACTATGAAAAGTTATAAATTAATTTAGTAAACTTGCAGGATACAAAATTAATACCCAGAAATTGACAGCATATCCATACACTAATAACAAAGTAGCAGTAAGAGAAATTAAGAAAACAATTTCATTTACAATTGCACCAAAAAGAATAAATACCTTAACCAAAGAGATAGAAGACCTGTACTCTGAAAACTACAAAACACTGATGAAAGAAAATGAAGATGACAGTAACAAATGGAAACATTTTCCATGCTCACAGATTAGAAGAATTGTTAAAATGTTCATATTATCCAAAGAAATCTACAAATATAATGCAATCCCTATCAAAATACCAACAGCATTTTTCACAGAACCACAACAAATAATACTAAAATGCGTATGGAACCACAAATGACCCCAAATGGCCAAAGTTATCTTGAGAAAGAAGAGAGCTAGAGGTATTAAAATTCTAGATTTCAAGATATATTACAAAGCTATAGTAATCAAAACAGTATGATAGAGTCACAAAAGTAGACACACAGATCAATAGAACAGAAAAGAGAGCCCAGAAATAAACCCACAATTACATGGCCAATGAATCTATGATAAAGGAGGCAAGATTATATATACAACAGGAAAATGACAATCTCTTCAATAAATGACGCTGGGAAAACTGCACAGCTACAAGCAAAAGAATGAAACTGGACTACCTTTTAACACTATACATAAAAATAAACTCAAAATAGGGTAAAGACCTAAATGTGAGACCTAAAACCATAAAAATCCTTGAAGAGAGCACATGCATTCCTTGGACATAATTCCTTGGACACCAACCACAGCAACATTTTTCTAAATAGGTCTCCTGGGGCAAAGGAAACAAAAGCAAAAATAAACTATTGGGAATACACCAAAATAAAAAGCTTTTGCACAGTGAAGGAAATCACTGATAAAACAAAAAGCAACTTACTGAACAGGGAGAAGGCATTTGCAAATGATATATCTGATAAGAGTCTAATATCCAAAATACACAAAGAACTGATACAACTCAGATGAACACCAAAAAAACATTTAGATTAAAAATGGGCAGAGAAGTGCCTGGGTGGCTCAGTCGGTTAAGCTCAGTCTGACTCTTGATTTTGGCTCAGGTCATGATCTCAGGGTCATGACAGTAAGCACTGAATCGAGCTCCAGCAGATTCTGCTTGAGATTCTCTGCCTCTCCCTCCTCTGCCCCTACCCTGCTCTCTCTAAAATAAATAAATCTTGGGGTGCTTTGGTGGCACAGTTAAGCATCCAACTCTTGGTTTGGGTTCAGGTCGTGATCTCAGGGTCGTGAGATTGAACCGTATGTCCTGTTCCATGCCCTGCTTGGAATCTGCCTGATACTCTCTTTCCCTCTACCCCTGCCCCCTCTCCCCCCACCTCTGGAATAAATAAATAAATCTTTTTAAAGAATTAAAAAAATAAATCCTAAAAAAAATGGGCAGAGGAATGGAATAGACATTTTTCCAAAGAAGCCACACAAATGGCCGAGAGACACAGGGAAATGCAAATTGCAACCACAATGAAATATCACTTCTCACTTGTCCAAATAGCTAAAATAAAAAAAAAGTAAGTGTTGGTGAGGATGCAGTGAAAAAGGAACCCTCGTGCACTGTTAGTGGGAACGTAAATTGGTACAGCCACAGCAGAAAACAGTACAGACTTTCCTCAAAAAAAATTAAAAATAGAAATGCCGTATGATGCAATAATTCTACTAGTGGGCACTTAACCCAAAGAAACAAAAACACTAATTCAAAAAGATATATGTACCCTCGTGTAGTGCAGCATTATTTACAATAGCCAAGATATGGAAGCGACCCCAGTGTCCAACCATAGATGCATGGATCAAGATGATGTGGTACGTATACAACGGGATGTTGCACATCCATTAAAAGAAGATGAGATGTTGCCATTTGTGACAACACGGATGGACCTAGAGGGGATTATGCTAAGTGAAATACGTCAGACTGAGAAAGACAAACACCATATGATTTCACTCATATGCGGAATCTAAAAAACAAAACGAATGAATAAACAAACAACAGAATCAGACTTATAAATACAGAGAACAAAGTGATGGCTGCCCGAGAGAAGAGTGGGGAGGGGATGGACAAGATGTATGAAGGGGAGTGGGAAACACAGGCTTCCAATTTTGAGTGAGTAAGTCACATACATGATGACTATTGAATGAGTAAGTCACACACACACACACACACACGAATATACATGTAATAGTAAAAGCACAGAGAATACAGTCAATGATATTATAATAGCGTTGTATGGAGATAGAGGGTAGCTAGACCTGCGGTGAGTTTAGTATAACTTATAATAGAGATGTTGAATCTCTATGCTTTCTATCCGATACCAATGTAGCATTGTGTGTCAACTATACTCAAATAAAACACAGACACGTACACACAGAATGCTATTTCTTCAATTTTCTTTCTGTTCTTCCAAAGAATTGGAACGATTAGCACGAATGGGTCCTTAACCTTTCTATAATGCTTATAATTCTTTGCTCTAATAGATGGCAGGCATTGAATTCAGTCTTCAGATAAAAGTATTTAAGTAGAATTGAATGTCAATATTTGATTTTTTCTTTTTTTTTTTTTAAGATTGTATGTACTTATTTGACAGAGAGAGAGTGTGAGAGAGGGAACACAAGCAGGGGGAGAGGGAGAGGGAGAAGCAGGCTTCCCGCTGAGCAGGGAGCCTGATGCAGGGTTCAATCCCAGGATCCTGGGATCATGACCTGAGCCGAAGGCAGATGCTTAACGACTGAGCCACCCAGTTGCCCCAATATTTGATTTTCATAGCATGGCAACTACTCTCACAGTTACCGCTTCTTTATTAGCAGTTAATCTCTATCTTCCATTAACAGTTTCAAATTGGAGTTTTCTTACAATGTATGCTAATTTAGGTTTTAAAAGGACTTTTATTTTTGAAATATTAAATAAATAATAGCATAGCTAGCAAGGGAATATGAGAAAAAACATATGAAATAGAAATGACTCAGGTTTGGGGGAGCATGTGTGGGATCTTCTGTAAAGAGGGCAAAAGCAGAATTTTTTAAGGAAGGTTTAAGTGGCCTCCTCCTACAGCCTGGGGGCTTCTAAATTGCCCAGGGACCAAGGAGGGGGTTTTTACTTGGCCCCGGGAAGAGGAGGAGGATAGAACTAGAAAAATGCATGCTTTTCAAAGAATTAAGGAAGAATCTAGATCAAGGCCTAAAATTCCTACTGACGTACAAGGTACTTTGGAGAAAATTGAAAGGCATGAAACGACCTCAGCAGGTAAACTCAGGTCTGCACCAGATGGGAATTTCAGCCCTATCTGTCCTCAGATCTAACACACTCAGTCAGTTCACAACCTGCACCATCACACCCAGTGCCTCTGCCCACTGCAAGCTGAATTCATTTGGTTGTACAGCAGGGTCATGGATGGAGGAAGTCATGATAAGACCAAGCAATCCTCATATTTCATGAACTCAGCAGAGCTGAAGCTGGGTATTCACTTCAAGATCTTATAAATTATCCTACACAATACTGTGGGGGGCACTTCTGCACTTAGGGCAGAAATGGCAAATACATTTGATTTCTGAATATCCATGAATGGGCATCGGCTCTTTGAAAATCCTCTTAAGAAGTTCTGTGGGACTACATCTTCTGCCCTGGGCTTGGGATCAGGGAGGAGCACCCTGTGGGCTTGGTACCTATAGCCCCACCAGAGGAGTGTCATGTCCCAGCTCACAGTGGGGGAAGCCATAAGACTGACCAATAAGGGATTTTATTGGAGGAGGATCCTAGACCTACCACACCTATCAATCCCCCGCCCAATTCTTGGGGAGCTTTATCCTTCAAGCCAAAAGTCACATCCCCACCTAGTTTCCTGAGTCTGATAGGAACCTTCCCTCATCCCTGCCTCCATCACCAAGGTCCCAATGACTGGAGACAGCAGTAGATAACTGTCTATCTTTCCCCCTTGACCTTGGTTTTAACCTGTGTTCCAGGGAGAGAAGTCAAGGTGAGAATTCTAAGGCATTCTAAACACAGATGTGGTCCCATAGACTTAAGACAATTTCAAATAGCCAATGCCAACCTGAACTTAGATATGAAAAAAAACCTACATCCCCACTTTCATTGACATCTAATTGAAATTGGACGTATCCTTCAATTATAAATAAAGGCAATAATTACCTGGCACTTTGCCGTTCACAGAAATGGCAAATATTTTCATATCATGTCATACTTACCACAGATATGTCAAAATATTATTTATATAAATTCCTAATTTGTTAGACCCACTACTAATCATGGTTATTTAATATAATAATAAAGAACTGCATTTACTACTGTATCACAGGGTTTTTTTTTAGCATTTTGATAACTGTCAGTACTACTGGTTTCTTTTGTGATCCTAAGATATCTATTTAATAATTCTAAAATATATTTTGAGAAGGGAACCTAAATCTTCACCAGATGGCTAACGGGGTCCACAGCATTCAATAGAGCATCAATGCTCCAGACCATGAGGGCCTTGGCTCAAGCGCAAAGCCCAGACCTCACATACTTTTGAACCCCACCTCCCGTACCCAGCACAATGCACATAACAGATGCTCAATAAAGAGTCCCTGATAAAATGCTCACCATCTCTCCACTAATGGCATAGAATGAGGTTTTTCACTACTGAGCCATGGGAGAAAGGCTACGTTTTAGAGACAGAGGGATCTAACTGGGTTTTTTCAGTTATGTCTGTGCCTGAAAGAACCAACCACTTCTACAACCTCTCTCCACCCTTCAGGGCCCCAACCTCATCTCAAATTGCTGATCTGTGACCACACTGTGCCCACTTTGGTGTGTCCGGCAGTATCTGCTCTCCCTCTTTTAACAAGACTCGTTATGGGGCACCTGGGTGGCTTATCGGTTGAGTGTCAGACTCTTGATTTTGCTGGGGTAGCAATCTCGGGGTCGTGGGGTCAAGTCCCGCATTGGGCTCCATGCTCAGCGTGGAGTCTGCCTGTCCCTCTCCCTCCCCCTCTGCCCCTTCCAGACACACATGCATTCACTCTAATAAATAAAATCTTAAAAAAAAAAAAAGATGCATTTTGATGTCTGTGTTAGGGATGTGCAGTTGTACTCCTCACTGCAACCTACACTGAAGACTACATCCTGGGTAGTGATTCTGGGGCTGCTGGCTGGACACATGTGACATGCTCAGTTCCCTCCAGAAAGCATGTGAATTGCCACTAGCCCTCACTCCCAGCCATCATGTTGCAAATATCCCCATATTTATGGCGATCTTCCCTTGATTTTTGGCTACCTCCCACATTTAGCTTCTCATCTTGTCTCTGAAGATAAAATTGAGCTACTTCATGGCTTGGAAAATACTGAGAGGGCCAATCAGATCCCTGAATTTGACTGTGAGAGGGAAGGGTTTGTAAAGAATCATTTTCTCCTGCAATGGGAGCAAGCAGAACCCAGGAGAAGCTTCCCTGCTGTTCGTAGCAGGAAGCAAGGAACGGCCTCAAATTTCCTTCTTAATTTAGGAGTACTTTGATTGGCTAATGAGATGTCTAAAGCACGAGATTAGTTGATTCAAACCATAACCACAGCTGTGCTTGCCTCTCAATAGGTTTTACTGCCAGCACCAAAAATATAGCCTTTCCCCACAATAAACACTTTTTATAATACCAATAAGACCACTCCAGGGAGCATTGTTATCATGAAATAATCATGGCCCTGGGGGACTTAGGAGCCTGGCCCATGCTTCATGCCTCATAATGCTGGAGCAAGGAAGGGAACAAGAAAGGGCAGAGGTAAAGGGTAATTATATCCGAACAAGGACACCCCCTATTGTGTCTTTCTGCTTAAAGCTTTAGATACCTTGGCTGAGCACATGTGCATGTAAATTTGACCAGGTTGGACAGCTGTGACTTTCTTGCACACAGCCATCTGCATTCATGTATTTTTAATGGACCATTCTGGTCTGTCAACTTGCAAACAAAACTTGGGTTAGGTTTTGAATCCTGGTCAAGAATACTGAATTTTGGCCCTTCATCAGTGCTCCTCACCAGCTGAGTACTCCAGCAAGAATTATTTTAAGAATTCGAGTTGTAAGCAAAACAAGAGAAACATCGAATCCTACATTGTGCGTTCACAAAAGCAGCCGTGACAATGGACGGATGTGGGAGAGTCTCCAGGGTTTGTGGTTCAGTCCATTGGACTTGATTTGGGCTGGTTTTGATTAAGTGTAAATTGCCCTCCCCAGTTGCTATGTATAGTTCTGGATGCCATGACAAATTAATTGGGGTTACGCAGCAGACAGTGGCATGGATAGTTCATATCTGCCTATAAGAAAGCAAAATGACAACCAAAAGCAAAGAGGGACCCTTGTGAAAAATACTGAAGGATGTGTGGTTTTCAAAGGAATATGGCACGGGCGTGTATTAGTCAACATTCGGCTGGCGATGACTCAGGGGATGGGAGCAATTGTTTACAAAAATGACTTCTGAACTTAATTAGATTTAATTTACAAATTCTCTTGCTGGGGAAACAAGGAATAACATATTTCCTTCTGGGGCACATGAACTTTGGATGTGTAGATTATCAAAGGTAAGTTTAAAAACTTAAGGCGATTTTATAACTTAAATAGACTGAGGGCTTTGCTTTCTCCTAACAGCCAAACCATCCCATGATTGAAGGAGTGAGGCTGATGGTTTGTTTTTTGTGGTGGTTGCTCCTTAACATTAGTTAGTATACAGAAAAGTCTAAACATGGCTTGGGTGTGAGGGTGGGTATGATCATTTTTCCTCCAGTAGAAAAGGAAAAACATAAACACAATCCAAAAAAAAATAACGGAAACCAAACTTATTTGAGGCAATTGTGCTCTTTTTCTAGTCTTTAACATTACAATTGCCCCTTGAACAACTCAGAGGTGGTGGGGGAGGTGCTGACTCTCCATACAGTCGAAAATCCATGTGTAACTTTTGACTTCCCCAAAACTTAACTACTGATAGCTTTTGCTGTTGACCGGAAGCCTTACTAATAACATCAACAGTCAATTAACATGTATTTTGTTTATCATGTGTATTAGGACTATACTCTTGTTTTTTTTAAGATTTTTATTTATTTGAGAAAGAGAGAGAGCATGAGAGGGGGGAGGGTCAGAGGGAGAAACAGACTCCCCAATGAGCAGGGAGCCTAATGTGGACTTGAACTCCGGGATCATGACCTGAGCCGAAGGCAGTCGCTTAACTGACTGAGCCACCTAGGTGCCTCAACAGACTGTATTCTTATAATCAAGTAAGCTAGAGAAGAGAAAATGCCAATAAGTAGGTCATAAGCAGGAGAAAAGACATGTACAGAACCGAACAGTATTTATTGAAAAATTCCTGTGTAAGAATGGACTCATGCAATTCAAACCCATGTCATTCGAGGGCCAACTGTATTTAAAATGGTATCTAGCATCTTCTCAAGGGTCAAATTGGACTCTGAGACACCCGAAAAATTATTTCTCAAGAATGTAGACATGCTCTGTCAACAGGAAAGTCGCAACACCACCAGGAACCCCCATTCCAAACCCCAACTCTCCTCCTAAAAAATACCACCACCATTTTTTGTCTCCCCAGGACAATATTCTCACTCAGCAAATCTCTCTCGTCTTTAAAGGTCCATTGAAATAGTTCCCTGTCCTAAGAAGAGAGGAGCAAGATTGTCTTGATCTTTCGACAACATTGATTCAACCAATTCAGCATTTGTGGGAGACTGAATGTTCCCCTATTTTAATTTCATCAGGCTGAAATTGTTATAAAATGTCCTCCTGTGAAAGAATATTCCATTTTAATCATGATTTCTCTTAAGAAAAAGAAACATACACATGTCAACATGACACTCGGGGACCACAATGTGTCTTCCTAATACAATAATAGCCATAGGTTTATGAACCATTCGATGAAACAGCCAAAGGAGAAATTAGATCATTTGGCTCTGGTCGCTGAATATAATAGATCTCCCCTCGGTTAAGATTGTTGGAAACAGGCTGAAATGATTAATGGAAAAGCTTGATGGTGTAAAAACTGCTTAATGTAAGCGTGCAATATGGCATGCAAACTAAACTAAAACAACCATAAATATTTTAGGCACCTTATAAAGATTTAAGAATATTTATTCCACATATAAATCCTCTGTGTAGTATCAGCGAAAGCCTGGAGTCCAGAGGTCTGACGGCCTGAAACACAATGTGGTGGATGAGGGCTACATGCCCTCTCCTTTCTGTTTGCATTTTCCTGTGATGATTAAACCAAATAAGCTGGCTAACTGCTTCCAAAATGACGTGAAGCTCCCGAGAACATCCTTTCTTTTAAAGCTCTGTCGGCACTTACTGTTCCAAGAAACCTGATCTCTAAAGCCTTATGATAAGATGTGAGATTGCTGGGGGCCCAAGGGGTCCTCTTGGTCATTTTATCTCACATTTCAAGTCTTCTAAACTCTTGTTCAGTGTGGTGTGGTTTGGGGTTAGCTGAGGTGGCACAGCCAGGAGGCTGGTTGGAAATGCAGATTCCCGGGGTTGGTTTACAGTTGATTTGCATGCACATTCAAGTTGGAGAAACTCTGGGTTATGCCATCATCATGACCCTCACCTCCTGCCTCCCTGCTCTGTCCCCTAACTTCAGCCGGGCTCCCTGGAGCATAGTTAAAAGTGCGGTTAGTCATTATTAAAATGTCTATACTGCCCAGAGCAATCTATACTTTCAATGCCATCTCAATCAAAATTCCACCGGCATTTTTCAAAGTGCTGGAACAAATAATTCTAAAATTTGTATGGAACCAGAAAAGACCCTGAATCGCTAAGGAAATGTTGAAAAAGAAAAACAAAGCTGGGGGCATCACATTGCCTGATTTCAAGCTATATTACAAAGCTGTGATCACCAAGACAGCATGGTACTGGCACAAAAACAGACACATAGACCAGTGGAACAGAGTAGAGTGCCCGGATATGGACCCTCAACTCTATGGTCAAATAATCTTTGACAAAGCAGGAAAAAACATCCAGTAGAAAAAAGACAGTCTCTTCAATAAATGGTGCTGGGAAAACTGGACACCTATGTATAGAAGAATGAAACTCGACCATTCTCCTACACCATATACAAAGATAAACTCAAAATGGATGAAAGGCCTCAACATGAGACAGGAATCCATCAAAATCCTAGAGGAGAACATAGCCAGTAACCTCTTCAACATTGGCCATAGCAACTTCTTTCTAGACACGTCTCCAAAGGCAAAGGAAACAAAAGTGAAAATGAACTTTTGGGACTTCATCAAGATAAAAAGCTTCTGCACAGCAAAGGAAACAGTCACCAAAACAAAGAGCAACCCAAAGAATGGGAGAAGATATTCGCAAATGACACTACAGACAGAGGGCTGATATCCAAGATCTATAAAGAACTCCTCAAATTCAACACTCAAAAATCAAATAATCATGCCAAAAATGGTCAGAAGACATGAACAGACACTTCTCCAAAGAAGACATACAAATGGCTAGCAGACACATGAAAAAGTGTTCATCATCATTAGCCATCAGGGAAATTCAAATCAAAACCACATTGAGATACCACCTTACACCAGTTAGAATGGCCAAAATTAATAGGACAAGAAACAACAAGTGTTGAAGAGGATGTGGAGAAAAGGGAACCCTCTTAACACTGTTGGTGGGAATGCAAGTTGGTGCAGCCACTTTGGAAAACAGTATGGAGATTCCTCAAAAAATTAAAAATAGAGCTACCTTATGACCCTGCAATTGCACTACTGGGTATTTACCCCAAAGATACAGATGTAGTGAGAAGAAGGGCCATGTGTACCCCAATGTTCATAGCAGCAATTGTCACAAGCACCAAACTGTGGAAAGAGCTAAGATGCCCTTCAACAGACGAATGGATAAAGAAGATATGGTCCATATATACAATGGAATATTATGCAGCCATCGGAAAGGATGAATACACAACTTTTGTATCAACATGGACGGGACTGGAGATTATGCTGAGTGAAATAAGTCAAGCAGAGAGAGTCAGTTATCATACGGCTTCACTTACATGTGGAGCAATAAGGAATAACATGGAGGACATTAGGAGAAGGAAAGGAAAAGTGAATTGGGGGAAATTGGAGAGGGAGATGAGGCATGAGAGACTGTGGACTCTGAGAAACAAACAGGGTTTTGGAGGGGAGGGGGGTGTGGGGATGGGTGAGCCTGATGGTGGGTATTAAGGAGGGCACGGATTGCATGGAGCACTGGGTGTGGTGCATAAACAATGAATCTTGGAACACTGAAAAAATAAAATTAATTTAATTAAAATTAAATTAAATTAAAAAGAGAGAGAAAAGTGTGGTTAGTTAGAGAGCAGCATACCCCTTAAGAGCTGTTTGATCTTAGTCAGCTGACTCAGCCTCACTGACCCTCAGTTTTCTCATTTGAAAATAAGGAGAAATACTAAGGACAATTTCAAAGCAATGAGGAAAGGATTAAAGAAGAGGAGGTATTCACTGTATTCACAGTGGGATGCCTTGCACATAGTAAGTGCTCACTCGGTCAGAATGGGAAGTGGTACAAAGGCACCAGTGGGGCCAATCCCAGTTGTGAGATGGACTTTTTCTAAATCTGTTAAGAAATCTTTTCTCAATTTCTTTATCTGTTCAGGGGGGGAGTCAATAATGATCAATAACACAGAGATGGAGGAGGTAGAAAAAGAACACATTTCCAAGTTGGCATAAGAGCCGAGGAAAATGTTGATTATTACAGGAGAGAAATACCAACAACAGGAGTACAATTCTGGGTTAGTGATCTCTTCCTGCGAATCACATCACCTAACACTTAGTGGTTTAAAACAAGCATTTGTTGTTTTGTAGTTTCTGTGGGTCAGGAGTTCGGGACCACCTTAGCTGGGTGGTTCTGGCTCAAGACCTCTCACAAAGGGTCATTCGAGGTGTGAACTGGGTCTGCAGTCATCTGAAGGCTTGACTGGGACTGGAGGGTCCCCCTTCCAGGACGGTCCACTCCAGTGGTGCTGGATATCAGCAGGAGACCTCAGTTCCTCCCACTGTGAGCCTCCCTATAGGCTGCTTAAGTGTCTTCATGATCTGTGGCCAGCTTCCCTTACATCAAGTAAGCCAGGAGAGAAGACAGTTGGAGGCCACAATGCTTTAGTTTGCCTAGTGGTGGGTATTACGCACTGTCATGTCGGCCAAACAGCCTCTGTGAGAGCATCCATGGTTGCAGCACTAACAGGGGCCCATGAGCGACTTCACCCCTTAATTCATCCTTCTCAGAGCCCCCCAAGCTCCCAATGAAAATAAGATCTAAATACAAACTTCTTGTGCCAATACTCCTTTAGAGCAATCCCCCTTTCAACCAAATTGTTGCCCCTAAATCCCTATGGCATAGAGATGCTGCGACCCTCATGGTGTGGATAAACCCTTCAATGACTGGGTAAATTTTCCCTTCAGCCAGAAACATTCTTCCCCATCCCCAAAATACCCCTTCATTAGTTCAAGTCCTACTGATCCTCTTAGGTGTAGATTAAATATGCCTTCCTCTGGAAGGCCCTTGATTAAGTATCCCCCAGAGCTGTCTCTAGCTCCTTTATCATAATGCTCTTCACATGTTTGGAAACTTATGTACTTGCCCGTGTGTCTCTTAACCAACGACAAAATTTACGATAGTAGGGACCATGTCCAATCTTATTCAATTTGTATATACTGGAGCCTGATGCAGTGCCTGGCACATAGTAGGTCTTCAATTAAAATCTGCTCAGATTTTATTTAGCCATTCAATTAAGAAATATTAATGAGGGCCTACTGTGTGCTGAGCAGAGTTCCAGGCAAAGGAGATACAACTATGACTAAAACTAACCAAGTTCGTTCTATAACGGAGCTTTCATTTTGAGTGGGCAAAGACAGACCAAAAAACTAACCATCAAGCCAAAATACAACGTGTCTGGATATGACAAAATGCTTAGGGGAAAAAAATGGCACAGAGTCACAGGACAAAGAGTGACTGTGGGGAGAGGGATTTCTATTTGAGGAAAGGTGATTGTGAGAGGGCTCTCTGAGAAGGCGATATTTGAGCAAAGCTCCGAATAAAGTGGAAATACAGCCATGAAGATCTCTATGGGAAGAATGTTCTAGAAGACGGAAATAGCTATCGCAATGGCTAAGGTCGTCATACCTCTGGTACATTCGAGGAATCACAAGGAGCCCGTGTGCTGGAGTGGAATGAGGTGAGACAGGTGATGAGGTCAGAAGGGTACAGGTAGGGAGAACAGATCATGAAGGCCCTGTAGGCCACTGGAACCATCAGAGAGTTTGACCAGGGGTAGCATGATCTACTGTAGTTGATGTAAGATCTCTCTGGACGCCACGGGGAGAGAAGACTATGGGGAACAAGGATGGAAGCATAGAATGCCATTGAAATTCAGCCTACGGAAGAAGTCGGCCTTCGATCTGCCCTCTCTGGGGGAAAGAAACATGTAAACAAATAATTAAAACATGGCAAAGCAATGGTACGAATAAGAGCCATTGATTCTGACCAAGCATAATAACTGTCATTTATCAGTCTCTGACTACACACCTCATGTTCGTCACTCATTCTATGATTTATTATTCCAAAGGACCCTACAAAGCAGGAGGCATTATCTACAGGTCATCAGTCTGCAAATGCCACCCAATTTCCCTGCACCCCCAGCTGTCAATGGCATAAAGATAAACTGAGGCCCTGAGAGATAAAGCAATTTGCTGAGAATCAAGCTCATTATAAGTGGCAGAGCTGGGGTTTAACCCCAAGCAGCCTGACTCAAAAGCAGGGCTCTGCACGAGGACATGAAGCTGCCTCCAAATGTCTTCCTTGTAGGCGTCTGAGCTTCCATTATCCGGTCTGAGAAAGAAGACACACGACCAAGGAAAATAGAAAGCCCTATCAAAATGATAAATACAGATTTATGATGCTGAAGGTGGTTGTAAAAGCAGCAATGGGCTTTAATGAGCTAAGAATTCTTTTAGCCCCAGAAAGTGATTTGTATCCTTCCCAGTTCCATGCTCTCAAATCACAAAAATCACTTTTTCCCAGCCTCCCACATATTGTTAGATCTTATTTATCTTATTCTCCACACAGACACAGGAGACCTTTCTCTTCTTAAAATTCAGATCTAGTGCTGCTTCAAGTGTCTCCCCTTTCCTTTAAGTTTTGCTTTCCAAGTTTGTTGACTGTGCTTTTGCTAACTAGAAGGGCAAGGTGACAGACATCCGCCAACAGCAGAGATGGCACAAGCCCGGGCCTCGTGCCATTTCTCTCCCCTCCTTTGTGCATAGCACACATCCCTCCTGTTTACCAGTGCCCTCCACCAGTCCTTCTTGAGATGTCATGGTGCTTTGCACAGCACCCCAGTCTTAGGCATGGCCGGCAGATCCAAGGTAAGCCAATTTGCCATCTTTGAAGCGACTATCTTTCCCAAGCCTTGGTTATGAAAAGCAAGGATCATCTCACTCATGGACATTCTTTGAAATGTCCATCAGTGTTCTTCGCTCGGGCATCATGGGGAATACAGATATCTGCGAGAACACAAGTAGTAAGGGGAAAGTGTCCTGAGTTGGTGGGGTCTCTTCAAGGAGGAGAGTCAAGAATCATGAATTGCACCTGGGAGGCAATGCTCCTAACAACCCAGACAAGAGAGGAAGATGACCAGATTGAGGGGGCAGCACTGGAAATGGGGGAGGCTTAGGCAGGGCTTCTCCAACAGTGGGTCATGAAATTAATGTGCTGGGTTAAGCCCAGCATGCCTTAAAACTGAATTAGTGGAATTGGACAGGTAAACATTGTTTGGTGAAACTCATTTCAACTCTCTAAGTGCACATGTGTCCTGGGTTGCAGTGTAAAAGGTGTGTCTTACTATAGGTCATAGTCTGTGGTAAGGCGAATAAGGGCTCCCCAGAGATTCCATCCCCTAATCCCCTGAATTTGTGTATAGGCTACATTACACGGCAAAAGGTATTTTGCACATGGAATTAAGATTACTAATCAGTCTGCTGATCTGCTCCTCTTAAAATGGGGAGATGTTCCTACATTTCTGGAAATGGCCCATAGGATTACTAACCTTAACAGAACTGGGCGATCACAAATGGATACAGTTTCATGGGTAACTTGTTATGGCAACAATAGAAAACAAAACAAAAAAAAAAAAATCCAAAAGTTTGAAACTGCTGTGTTCTACTACCAATTCTTCCTTTTATTTAGTAGCCTGTTACTTTGGACAAGTTAGCCAACATTTCCTCGTGTAATATTGGGTATAATGGAGCCAACTCATTGGGTTTTAGAGGGACAAAAATTAATGGCGGTGATGCATACAAAACATCCACAGTAATAACTGGCATTATTATTACGACTTTGATTTAACAGAAAGGCAAACTTTCTGAATTTCAGTTCCTTATCTGAAAAATGGAAATACTCCTGCCTCCCTCATTTGGTTGGGAGCAAAGACTAATCAAGTATGACAAAATAAGATCCACAAAAGTCTCTATTTAAGGATTAAATGAAGAATGGTAGAAAAGAAGCTACTAGTCATTTACCGCAGTATCTTCTCTCCCCTTTTTTTTTTACTAATAGAACCTCTCAATTTTGGCAGGGGCAGGGCTGCTCTGAATCAAGACGGTATCTCTCGATCTCCCTGGCAGCTTGATACAACCAAGTGTATGAAACCAAGCATTGGCCAGTCTTCTGTAAGCAGAAGTGTCATCAGTCACTTCTTGAAAGCTGATTTGAAAGGAAGAGGCTATGGGCAGACCCTTCTTTACCTTTTTCTTCTCTGCTCACGGGCATGGGACCAGGCTGGGCTGATGTTCCAGCAGCTATTTTGGACCATGAGGTGGACAAGTACAGAGCAGCAGGCTGAAAGGAAGTTGAGTCCCCAGGGATTTCAACTACAGGAGCAGCCCTAATTGCCTACACCTCAGGTCTTTATATATGGAGGAGAGAAATCAATTTCAATCTTCTTTAAATCACCGTTGCTTTGGGTCATGCTTCATTTGTAGCTGAAACTTGAAGTTAAATAATAAAGGTGCTTGAAGAGGCCCAGAAGCCCAGGGGCCATTCTGAAGAAAAGGGTGGCCCAAGGAACGAGACAGGCTAACAAGGCTTGTGGGAGATTAGAAACTCAGGAAGCGCTCCTATATACAAGGCTCAGAGAGTGCCTTGTATGTATTAGAGCCTGACAGCAGAGGCTGCTGATGGTGGTGGAGGTTTTAGGAACAATAATCACCATCCCTCAACCCTGGATCTTCTATCTCTGTCCCATGAAGCCTGGATCCAACCTCCATTCCTTTCACTTAGAACTTGCTGATGGAAATAAGGAGAAGCCCTTTTTAGAAAACACTGTGAAGGCTACAAGGAAGGGTGCTGTCTGACACTTGGGTCATAGAGCTCTCAGCTTCACAATTTGCTGGTCACAACATCAAGCAACCCACCACAACATGAGGCTGCTGGATCAATAAGTTTGTGTTATAAACGATGCTTTAAAACTTTGCAGACTGCTATACACATATGGAAAGAGTTCTCAAGAGGATTCCAAATATGTGTAAACACAAGTGTTTATACACTAATTTGAATACCTAACGAAAGTTGAAAGAAGTCTTTACATAAAAAAAGTTTTAGACTGAGAAGACAGACATTTTTCAAATGACTCCATCTGCCTCGTGGACCAGCCATCAGGAAAAATAAACTAACCTGGTGTCTTTGAGTAGATTCATGAAGGAAATTAATTTGTAGTCCACAGGGAATTTGCTTTATGCACCCCCAAATGTGTTGTGTCAAAGGAATCAATAAAGATGAATGATTTCTAGATGAACATCCCAACATAATACATTAGAGTGCATTGGTCATTTGCATTTTTTAAAGAGGTGAATAATGAAATCAGGGTGAACAGTAGTCCAAGACAATTCTCTACCCTCTAGAGAAGCCAAAGTAGAAGCAGATTGAGAAGGCCTCACTCACGTTATTCAGAGCAAAACTTTGGCCCAATCCATTGGTCTTACCTATGACTCCAAGTTTCTAAATTTTGGAGGCATTTGGAAGTCATGAAATTAACTGCCCACACCCCCCCAGCAGAAAATATGAGCAAATTGTAATGCAAAGGGAAGCTCCTAAAAAATTCATCATTGTGAAGGGCAGAAGGGAGAAGAAGGGCATTTCCTACAGGCTTCACAATTTATGGTCATGATCATACTTCGCCCTTATAATATCCTTAGCAGGCAGATATTGTTCTCCCTGCCTTATAGATGAGGAGTGAGTGTGAGACAGGA
The DNA here is from genome assembly GCA_028534135.1 of Potos flavus. Classification (NCBI taxonomy): domain Eukaryota; kingdom Metazoa; phylum Chordata; class Mammalia; order Carnivora; family Procyonidae; genus Potos; species Potos flavus. The sequence goes on along the minus strand of CM052898.1, from coordinate 34,301,106 downwards.
AGCTACTTCTGCAAGGTCTCACTGGTTAACACCGCAGAGCTAACACGGCCTAGAGCAGAGCCATCCAGTGAAAATCTAATGTGAGGCACATAGGCAATTTAAAAAATTTTAGTAGCCACAGTAAAAAAGTAAAAATAGGCGAAATTCATGCTACTATTATATTTGATGGTAACCCGATAGATTTGGAACATTATCATTTCAAGATGTAATTAATATAAAAATTATTGAGATATTTCATATTCTTTTGTATTAAAGCTTTGAACTCTGGTGTTTTACATTTATACCACATCTTAATTCTGACTAGCCACACTTCAAGTGCTCAATGGCCACGGGTGGCTGGTGGCTACTGTACTCAACAGCAGAGACTCACAGTTATGTTCAAAATTGCTACCTACCATTTTATTTATACCTGGAGCACTGAACCCTAGATGCTTGCATGTTATAGACTTACAAATTTTAAATACCTGGTCAAACCTTAGAGGGTTGACCATATTTGATATTGCCAAGCATATCAGTGCGCTTAGACAGTCATGCTACAATAACAAGCAGCCCCAGATCTCAGTGGCTTACAACAACCAACTTTTATTTCCTCATCATGCAACATACCCAGTACAAATTTCTTGCCACTCTATTCCATGTCATCTTCACCCTGAGACCAGGCACATGGAACAGGTCATCCCTTGTGGAAGAAGGGAAAGAAATAATGGAGGAACACATACTGTCTCTTAAAAATTCTGGTAGGAAATGATACACCTGGCCAGTGAAGCAGGTTGCGTGGCAGAGCTTGATATCTTGGGGGCCAGAGTGGGAGGTGACATATAGTTCTCCTCCTTAGAGGAGTAACACTCTGAATAACCACCCAGGATACAACTCCCAGAGAGGACTTAAGAAAATATTAAAAACATCTCTTATCATTGTGATAATGATGTTTTAACACCACAAAAGTAGGAAGGACAGAACCTACATTATTCTTACTGTCTTATCTCACCAGAAATTGGGGACATCGCACACCCTCCAATAGGCAGTGGTGATAAGTGGGAATCACTGATCTCCGTAATGACCCCATCTTGTCTGCTCTGCCCCATGTCCTAAACCCTGTGGTTCCCATACAGTCTACATATTCCACGTCTTTTAAAATTCATGTAATTTTACATGCATCAAATAATAGTTATTTCTAATAGTGGTTTACCCAGATACTTGCACTGTATACTTTTTCATATTTCTGTATTAATTTTTATATATATTTATATAACTATATATATATTTGTGTGTGTGTATATACATATATTTTGTACTATCTCTGAACTATTTTAACCATTAGTAAAAATAAAGAAATATCTAAATACTTAGCTTAGTTTGCAGTGGACCAGTGATGGGGACCAGGAATTGGGGATTTCTTCCAAGTATGAGTGAAGCAGACAGCCTCCTATATACTTAGGGGTACTATGGAACCCATACTCATATCCTTTTAGGTTTTGCTTTAGAATGTGGTTTAAGACTTAGGGGATTGCGCAGGTATAAATTCCTCAAAGGATCCAAGTTGACCCAAAGGAATCACTCCAATAGCTCACTGAGGGGAGTGAAAAGCCGGCCTTTTCCTTCCAAAGCAAATGTGGGCCACAAATAACACACCCAGCAAATATTATACCAGTAATACCGAGATGGCTGTTTCTCTTCGACAGATAAATTACAAAGCCTCAAACTTCCAGTTACAGTTCAATAAAGCCCTCCTGAAATCAAAAGGCATTTTCCACTCTCAAAGAAAAGAAAAAAAATAAAAAAAGATAAGTATGACCAAAAGTCACAGCACCTTGTACAGCCCCAGGAAACAGGCAGAACTTTATTAATCTTTAGATTAATATTTGGTCACCTTATAAAAAAGTGGCTACCCTGGGTCTCTCAAGCAGACTTATTAGATCTCTAAAGAAAAAAAATATCTTAAGTAATAAATAAATTTCTAAACAAATAAATGCCACAGGCTCAAAGCCCCACAATTCACAGGAACAATTTTATTGCCCTTTTTACTGTTCTCGATATCACGAAAGTTTACAATTAATAGCCAGCAACATGAAAGAAGAAAAAGATAGGGAAAAGGTTTATTGCTTTAGAAACAGGGGCGCTCCCTCTCAGCTCTGTAACGATGCTTCTTTCTCAGTGTCACTGAATAAGGGAGGCAGAATAAAACATGTTCTTAATGTGGGTGCCATGCATTTCGACAGGGATAAGCTGATGTGTGGTGGAGGAGGGTGTTGACAGTGCTCCCTAAAGCAATTACTGCCAATGACAGACCGCGTAAATTTCATATTGCCTCCGAGCAGGATAAAAAATGTGCCGAGGGGCATCTGCATTTGAATTAAGACAATCAAAATGCCAAAGGGGAAAGAATATCTAAGGTTAAAATAAAAGACCGATCCAGAGGATTGTGAATTCTTTTTTGTTCTTTTTTTCCCTTACATAGACTGATTTCAGATTTCTCTCTAGTTCGTTCATTCCTTCAACAAACACATGCCAGGAACTAAAAACACTGATCATAGTAAGAAATAGTATCCTTTTTTCTTTTATCCAAATAACTCAGTATTCATTAAAGCAGTGCATGTTCTAATCTTACCACATATAAATAGTATTATAAACAACATCTAAGATTTTTGTTAATTTCATATTCTTGATAATTGGATCAGGGCAGAATTCATGCTGATTTTTATGACATTCACAATAAAATACACACACACACACACACACACACAAGATGTTGCAATGCTGTTTCTGACTTATTTAGAAAATAAGCCACTTGGGCTTACAAAGGACAACTTACAAAGTATCTTCCCTTATGATAAATGTTTTTCTTTTTATTCCCTCTGTGGTTCTTTGGCCACTAAGGCTTAGGGCATCAAGTCTACTGGGGAAGAAAAAGGCAATTTATCCCACAGCAGTGAAGTCCACGGAGCAGGGGGACACACAGACATAAGAAGGAAGAAAAGCAGGACAAAGACTGAAGACCTCCAAGCCCCCAATTTTCTCCTTCCTCCTCCCACAGGGCTGGACTCTGAAAGAAGGACGTGGCAGAAACATTGGGGCCAGCACCCTGCATCCCATAGAACTGTGGGGAGACCCACCATTCTGAGACAAGCATTTAGGGTGGGGTGAAGGCAAATAAGATAAAAAATATGGGTTTAGGGTCCCACCTGGGTCCTCCTCTGTGGCAGATCAGGAGAGAGGGAGACACCTCATGACCGGAAGGCATAAGCAAGTCTATAGTCAGCAGCAGCAGGGAGCCAGATAGAGAAAATTAAAATTAAAATTAAAATTTTTAAAACCAGCATAGGCATGGGACAGCGACTGCCAGCTTGATGTCCTGGGCCATGTCCACACACCATAGCAGGACCCATCCATCCCCAACAGTCAGCACAAATAAGAGGCACCTCCTTCCTCCTGTCCCGCTCTGAGGTTGTTAACCTTCTTCTTAACCAGAAGACACCCAGGGAGTAGGAAGAAGAGAGAATCAGCATTTAGGCAAAAGAGACAGTCCACCTGAAAGCAGCTGTCTTAAACAGAAAGGGTCTGAGTTACCTTTACTTGGCAAGTTTAAGTTTCTCTCCCTTACTAGAATGAGGGTGTGGCTTGTCATCCAACTTTCTCAGCAGCAGAATCCTGATTTTCAGCTGTGTATGCTGCTAACCAACCGCAAGATTATACCACCACCACCCCCTTGCAGGCACAGGTGACCATGTAGTAAGTCTCAGCCAGTAAGATGGAAATAGAAATACTGTGTGGCACTCCCACAAAATCTCTTCAAAGAGTATGAGCAGAGACTTCTCTCCTTCCTGTGTATTGTAGCCAGGAGCCTGGCTGTGATGCCTGGTATCCCAGCAACCATTTTGGCCCATGAGTCTATGGCCGCACTCAAGGAAGGAAAACAAATAGCTAGAAGCAGCCAGGATCCCTGATGACTTTGTGGTACTACCATATCAGCCCTGAACCTCCCACCTCAGACTTCTTTTTAACATGAAAAAAAAAAAAGTTAACTTAATTCGTTTCACTCTCCTTCATTATCCTATTACCCATGGCGACTGTACACAGTTGAGAAAGTCTGATAAAGTGGCTTGTGAGCAATATGCAAGATATAAGAGCAAGTGAGAAAAATATAATATTTTATACATCCAAGATACAACATATCCCTGTATAACACATATTTCTATAAAATATATCACCAACTACACATATATTTATTTTGTTATATTTTCTAATATGTTGGTAGCAATTAGTGAGATGTATATAGGGTAGGGGCCAAAGTCTATTTTAAAAATAACTATTAAAAATTACCGTAACAGGTAAATGTAGGCACTGAGGGGGGGAACTGATTCGATCTGCTTGTCTTAAAAGGATGATAAAGTGTTTGACTGATTGTCCCAATATAATAGAAACGTTAAGTCAACTTTCAACAATTCTATGTATTTGCGACCTGTGACAGAACCTGAGAGCCTGCCCTCCCTGAACACAGTTCTCTTTCCCTCCACCAGAGTAGTCTAAGATAAAAGGTGTGCAAAGGGTTCAGAGCAACTTCAATCACGTCATGACCGTTTCAAAACTATATTTGGACGTTTCTGTATACATGCATCAGACTGAAAGCACACATTTCAGAATTTGCCCAGGCCTTTTAAAACTCAAATGTATGTTGCAGAAAGGGGCTTAACAGTTAGCAAAATAGGAGCTATTTCCCCAGAGCTACCAAATCAAATTGTGGCCAACATATTGCTGGTTATTTGGAATTATTTATGTTCCTGTGAGAATAAAGAATCTAAGGTGAAGATTTTTTTTATCCTAATGATAAATACACAGAGACCGTAAAACCGCCTGTTAGCTGGCATAGACAATTGTATTAAAGAGAAACCTTGTAAATTTCAAAAGCCGACAAACAAGATGTAGAAAATTGCCTGCGTTTATGGTGCCATTTATCAAAGACTTCCATAAGTGTTAGAAACTTATGTGTGTGCTCTGATGGCAAAAATTCACATTGGACCTAAAATGAAACAAAATTCTCCTTTAAAAAAAAAAAATCACAACATCAACTCCAGCCCATTAAGAGGGAGTTAAAACAGGCTAGATCCATGCCTTTATTATTAAATGACTTGCAAGAACATCAAAACCTCATCGCTTACCCAGAAAGGAAAAGAAAGCGAGAAAAAATTTACCTGATTGGACTTGAAAAAATGCTGAACAGCTAGTTTGCAATATTGCATTAAAAATGCATATGCCTTCCGTTACCGAGTCTTACTTCCATTTCCACCAGAGCCACAGAGAGCTTAGTTTTAAAAGCTAAATTTCAGGAATTCAAAGTTTGGCTGGAGGAAAACTCTTAAACGGAGGTCACTATTAGAAAAAAAAATAACGGTAATATCAGGAAGAAAATGTCCACATAAGCTGTCACCTGTGGGGTCATGCGGCCACACTGTAACCTCACGTGTCCTGAGGGCTCAGGCAATGAGATGCTGCACATTCGTACTTTCTAAATCCCACAGGGCAGGGATTTATGTGATTTCATTCATTGCATTATTCCATCCGGCATCCAGAACACCGCCTGGTATATTGCAGATGCTCCAAAAATATGTGTTAAACAAATAAAGGAACAGAAATAGAACAGATATTGCTCAGCTGAGGTAGGCAGCATGGTTTTCTAGTAAGATGCCCAGTACTTCTCAGCGGGACAGAACACGGCAGTTAAAGATATCAGCTCTGGCTACACGTGCTCTAGCACTGAGACATCGGGTACAACGTTGAGCTTCCCTGGGCCACAGGCCTCACCCCTGCAAAACTGGTCGGTTGTGGAGGATTAAATGCCAAGATATATGTAAATCACTTAACACAGTGGTTCTCAACCAGGAGGATTTTTGCCTCCCCAGGGACAGGTAGCAATGTCTTGTGACATTTTCGGTTCTCACAAATGGGAAAGGGTTGCTGTTGGCATCTAGTGCACAGAGGCCAAGGATGCACCTCAAGATTCTAGAATGCTCATGACAGCCCCTTACAACACAGAATTTTTCAACCACAGACATCATTAGTGCCTCGTCTGTAAACCCTTCCATTTCACACTGCCTGATCAGAGCAAGGATGTAGGGAGTACTTACTATAGTTAAGTGACTGAAATGTACAAGGCAAAAAGAACCTGGCACCTGTTCATAAGTTTGACTACTTCTTTTCTGAAGCTCAGATGAGTATCTTCTTGGTCCATCCTGGCCTTGTCTCACCAACCCGTCTCAGCTCAGCAGTGGGAACAGAATAGCCTCTGGGGTCCCTGCTGCACTAACCCCATAGCTTTTTGTTGAAAATCCTTCCTTGAGCTTTCCTCTGCTGGCTTTAGAGAAAGATGTGCCTGGGGCCCAGTGCTGTAGCCTGTAGAGCCACAGGGCAGGATTTTAAACGGGTTCATTGAAAGACCAACTTCAGAGCAAGAAGTGCCAAGGAAACTGGGGCCCTTCTTGCAAAAAGTTTGCGCCGTCTTTGCATAGGAAACTTGCTGTTTCCCAATTTCGATACAAAAGAATTTTAAAGAAAAGCTTGTTCCAACTCCTAAGCAGAAATAGGGATGCTCCAACCATGAGAGTCCACGGACCTGAGGGAGGCAAACTTGACCACAGGTAGGAAGCCCTATTCTCTGGGACACGAGCCGGCTCATGGAACTCCATGGTGGATACACACTCCTATCCAAGGCAGAATGGGTCAAATGCTTACGCTCTAGAAACCTTACTAATGCTCTAATTTCCCCTAATTATAACCACTCACGTTAGACCTCCAGAAGTCAACAATTGACGTTCGTAACTCCTCCTTGGAGGAGACAGAGTATCCAAGCACTCCCGAGCCCCCTGCATACCAGCCGACACCTGAGGGCTTGGGCTAGTGACCTCACATCTCAGGGCTTCCCTGACTGCCTCTCGAGGAGACTACTTCTTTCTTGGATTCAGCAGTGGCTTCCTGGATCCTTGACATCTGCTAAGCCCTGGGAGAGATGGCAGCAACATGGTGGTGAGGCAGCAGAAATGGTCCCTACCTTCATGAAGCTTCTGATGGCTAATTCTAACTGCAGGGTGGGGGTCACAACAAACCAGGAGGAAACAGGCCAAAGTGCTGGAAATTCCAGGGATCATCACAGGATCTATTCCATAGGGTTACTGAGTGGGATTAAATGAGATAATATACATCAAGGTCTTAGTGGAAGAGCTGGCCCCTGGGCCATGCTCAATTAACTCCAACTATTATTACAAATAACTATTGCTACATCTCACCCAGGATTGAAACAAAGTATATTGCTGGTGAGATAATGTTCACCTTGCCTTCATTTATTGCACAGGAAAGCATCTCACTAAAACCAGAGATGGCGTACAAACTCCTGGAGCCTTAGAGGGGGCTGGTGAAGAGCCCAGGTGGGTTCCGAAGCAGGCAGGACTGAAATCTCAGCCCTGCTCTGCATCAGCTGTGTGATCCCGGAAAACGATGGAGCTTCTCCCAGACTCAACTTTCTTGTCTGGAGAATGGGAATAATAATGAGGGCACAAAAGGATTTTAAGAGTATTTAATGAAACAATGCACATAAAGCATTTAGCACTGGTGCCTGATACCTGGTGAGTTTACCTTATAAATTGGGGTACATACAGCTTACCTTATAAATTATAAAATCAGCATAGTCCAATCTCTCTCCAAACACACTTGGGATATGCGCTTTAAAAAAAAAAAAATCTCTCCGGGTTCCCTTCATCTATTTCTCCAACTTCACATCCTATAACACAAGCTTTCTCAAAACTGTGCCGGCAGCCCCTCTTCCCTCTCAAGCTGGAGCACCCAGGGCCTCATGGACCCGCTGTCCTTTGGCTGCTGCGCGGTCCCTGTGGCCCACGGGGGGATGAATGGCTGTCGTGAAATGAAGCCTGTCCCTAACTACAACACCCTCAGGATGAATGACAGGGAGGACGATGAGTGAGGGGACCCTTTCAAGAAGAGATTTTTGTATGAAGTTTTTAAGAAGCCGTATGACTGTGCCCAGGTTAACCTCCCTTGACAATGCCCTAAGAGATGCCTGACAGCCGTGAGCTGTGCCTGTGGGTGTGCAACACACACACACACACAGAGTCTTCCTTTCCCCTCCCCGCAGAGTTCCTCCATAGGCTCCCCAAAACCAAAGACAAATAAGCCAAGATTTAGGGAACTACAAATATCCCAGAAAACAAAGACCTACAGGGACTGTCTTTCAACCCATACATCACAACTGCCTGATTTTTTTTTTTAAATCATCTGTCATGGGCAGGTGATTTGAAAGCAGACTTGCTGGACATCGTGAATATGACCGGCTTAAATCAAGTGCCATACATCGAGCCCTCTGTTCAACGCAGAGACCTTTAAAATCAGGGACGCTGAGACATTTTCCTAGAGAGCCAAGGGCCGCTGAATTTAGCTCTTGTTGCTGTTTTTGTTGGTTCGTGGGTGACTTTAAAGGCAAATCCCCCTGCCCACGCCAGTCAGCACAAAAAACCCACCCGCCCCCAGCCTCTGGGGCCACAGCCGGCCCACCACCTGCCCTGCTTGGCACCCAGTTTGGGCTCAGCGGGCATCAGGCCATCTTATAAACGAGATTTCAACCTGGACAGAGGAAGACACAGGAAGAAAAGAAATCTACAACGATCTGGTAAACAGAATAGGAAAACACATCCACGTTGACTCTGATGGGTAGGATGGGTAGGAGTGTGATCACGGGTCTGTGCCTGCAGCCGCAGGGGTACAAGGCTGGAGGATGTAAATTGATACATGAGAGCAAAGGAGAGCGCCCTCCACCATGCACAAACATGAACAGCCTGATGCAAACTCCCGTGGAGAGAGCCCCCACCAGGGAAACTGGCATTCTCTCATCTCCTGAATGCTACTCAGAAGTAGATTTTCTCTAAGTGTCTGTGTGTGTGTGCGTGTGCGTGTGTGTGTGTGTGTGTGTGTGTGTGTGTTGAGAAAGGTGGGGGAGAGGGTTGGAATGACCTGTCTGCTGCTAATTCTCTTGTACCATTTCTTCATATCGCAGTAGAGCTCACACCCTGACCTGGTGATGCTCCTTCCAGGAATTCATAAAGATACATGGACAAGGATAATCACTAACATACTGCTGCTAAAAAAAGAATGGAAAAGAACCTAAAATATCCATCAATAGAATGGATAAATACATTAAAATGTTATGGAGCTATTTTACAAAGTTGATGTACATCTACACAGATTAATACGGAATGGTATCAATAAAAAAGTAAAAAAGCCACAATACTCCATGCAATATGATCCTATTAATATATGCATGCATGCATTTGCATGTGTATACAATTATTGATAAATGACAACAGTCTGGAAGAAAGTGCATCAAACTGTTAATAGTGTTTATTTCAAGCAGGTGGGATTGAGGGTGCTAAATACTTTCTTCTTCTAGTTTGTGTTATCTAGTTTTTGTTTTGTTTTTTTAAATGAACACTTATAATCCCCAACAAAGTTTATTCCTTTCTTAGGGAACATAAGAAAGGAGAGCAAGTATTTGAGTAAATGCAGCACATTCTGCCAGGTATAGCAAAGCTCAGGGAATGTGACTGGGTCCCAGTTTGGCCAGGGTAAGCCTGATGCTTCTTCCTGGATTGACGGAGACACATCTGAACAGCTCTCTTCTTTCATTGCCAGGACGTCTGCCAATAATAAATGACCGCTGAGGGGCATTAGCAGTTTAGAAGTGGATGGGAGAAGGCAATGTGCAAAGCTAATAGAGCCTTTCTGTGGTTTCTGGAAAGCTCCCCAGTTCACAGGGGTACTGCCACCTTCCTGCACTGCCAAATCATCATGGTGATGCGACTAGGAGTAGACACCTGCCATGTGACCCAAGATGAGCCAGTCAGCTTCCTTCTTCTGGGAGCATGGAATTTGGGCAAAAAAAGAAAGTCAGTTTGTGTTATGGGCTTCATCACATCCTCCCCAAAATTCATGTGCCGATGTTCTAACCCCCAGTACCTCAGAAGGTGATCTTATCTGGAAATGGGATCACTGCAGATGGAATTAATTAAGATGAGGTTAGGGGTGGGCCTTAATACAACTTGTATCCTTAAGAGAAATGGAAATTTGGACAAGAGACATCATGCACAGAAAGAACACCATGTTACAGTGGAAGCAGAGGTCAAAGGACATTTCTACGTGCCATGGAACACAAAAGTTGCCAGCAAGCCACCAGAAGCCAGGAGAGAGGAATAGGATTCTCCTTCAGAGTCTCCAAGGAGCCAGCCCTGCGGACACCTTGATTTGGGACTTCTAGCCTCCAGAACTGTGAGACAGTATCTTTCTGTTGTTTAAGCCACCAAGTTTGTGTTCCTTTATTATGACAGTCCTAGCCAACTAACTAGGCTCTCCAGATGTCCGGAACTATAATGCATGAGCTCAAAAGATGGGCCCAGGACACACGTGGCCAGTGGGAGAGTCAGTCAGCTGAACCCTAGAAGGTCGGTCCCTGGGCAGAAGCAGACATGAGAGGTCCAGGGGAACCCACAAGTGCTTTCTAAGCCTGTTTCTGGCGCCTTCCTGAGGTTGTGGTTCCCATTATACCCGAACTGAATCCTTGTCGTTCTGCCTGAGCTATTTCCAGGAGATTCTGTTTCAGCAACGAATATTTATAAATCTTGAATCTCTAATCGCACAATAATGGTAATGGAGCAGACCCACCAACACAAAGAATTCAATTAAAGTTGGTTGGATCAGGGAATAAATATCCAAATGGATGTATGTGAGACACACTGATCAGTAGCCACAAGTTCAAGAAGAGGATGGTTGATTTAAAATTCACAAAGACATCCAGGCAGAATGAGTCATTTCCTAGAAAGAGGAAAGGGGAGAAGGAGGCAGCCTTTGGTGCCACAACCAGGTAACAGCAGGTAAGGTACTCTGCTTTGGCTCTGAACCAAAGGGCAGAAGAAAATGGAGGCAATCAGTTCTTCTGCTCTGCCCAATGGACTTTGGTAAAAGTCAGCCTCCCTGTTCTTCTCCCTCCTACCAAAACATGATTTTGGTAGAGTTTCCAAAAACACTACCCACTTGCCCTTACCCTGGTGGTGGTCCCCTGGACAGGCTGAGCCAGTCCAAGGTCCGACATCGTCCTTTCCTGGCCACACTGATCAATTCAGGAAAGATCCATGACCCAAGACTGGGCAACGAGAATTTTTCCCTGAGGTTTTGTGACCTATAACGCTGTAAGCCCTTAGTTGCCTCTTCTGGAATTCCAGCATCACAGAATGAAAAGGAGGAACAGACAAACACTTAATGGTTTTGATGTTCCTGGATCCTGGCATCCCCAGGCCAGTAAGACCACAGCTTTTTCCACCATGTTCTTAGAAGAGAAAATAAACTTTCCTTTTACTCAAGTTAGCTCAAGTTGGGTTTCTGTCATTTACAACCCAAAAGCCCTGATCTCTACAGAGGACACAAGACTTCATTCATACCAAGAATGAGGAATGTTACCCACACCCCTAGACGTGGAGCAAGGTGTCCCACCATCTGGGAAGCCTCCGAATGAGGGGCACTCCCCTGTGTTACCACACAGGTTGGCGCTTCTGACCGTGGCCGCCAGTGGAATGGGTAGTGAGGCAGGATCACCCAGCAACAGCACTCCAGGGGATGCTTGTAGGCTGACCTGACCATTCGCACTTTTCAAGCATCTGAGCCCAAGAGCTGAAGATCAGGGAGATCAGTAGACAGTGGCTGGGAGAGGGGCAACAGAGACAGACAAGAGCTGAACCCCAGTAACATGAGGGTTCTAGTATTGAGGAGAAGACACAAGCTCCCGACAGAGCATCTTCTAGGATTTCTGTTATGAGAAACAATATAGCCATGAGAGCAGGCTTAGGCTCAAATCTGGATAATACCACTTCTGGATGTTTCACTTCTCCAAGTCTCCGTTCCCTCATCTGTATAATGGGCGACAAATATGGACTTCAAAGGGTGTCATGGGAATTAGATGAAATAATGGATGAAGCATTTCACACCAGGGAGAAAAGGGTTTTCAGTAAATGGTGTTGGGATAACAGGCTAGCCATCAGAAATATACAAAGAAGGGGGGCCTGGGTGGCTCACTCTTTAAGCGTCTGACTCTTGATTTCAGCTCAGGTCATGATCTCGGGGTCCTGGGATTGAGCTCTGTGTTGGACTCCGTGCTTAGCAGGGAGTCTGCTTGAGGAATCTCTCTCTCTCCCTCTCCCTCCATCCTTCTGCCCCTCCCCCTGCTCATGCTCTCTTTCTTTCTAAAATAAATAAGTCTTTAAAAGAAGAAAGAGAAATGTACAAGGAAATATACATACCTAGATCATAACCAGAATAAACCACAATGGATCAAAGATGGAAATATGAAAATAAAGCCAAAGAAGTGCTGGGGAGGGGCGCCTGGGTGGCTCAGTTGGTTGTGGCTGCTTTCAGCTCAGGTCATGATCCCAGGGTCCTGGGGTCTAGCCCAACATCAGGCTTCTGCTCAGCAGGGAGTCTGCTTCTCCCTCTCCCTCTGCCTCTCTCCCTTCTTGTACTCTCTCTCTCAAATAAATAAATAAAATCTTTCAGGAAAAAAAGGGGGGGGAATCGGGAGGGTGTTTTTATAAATCACAATGGGAGACACCTTTCTGATAACAGCATAAGACACAAAAGGTTGATAAATTCAGTTATAAACAGTATTTTTTAATTAGCATGAAAAAACCACTTATGCAAAGTGAAAGACTGACAAGCTGAGGAGAACCACGGGCAAAATGCTAACTTCTCTCATAAATAAGAACTTCTAGAAATTGAAGTCAAAGACACAATCTGAAACAGAAAAAAAAAATAAACGCAAATGACCAGACACAAAGACACTCATTCATGCTACGAGACATGTCCATTGCCACTATACTAAGATGCCAGTTTTTACCTAGTTTATTGGCAACAATGCAAGAGTTGGGGAACCCACTGCACTGTGTGGAGCAGATAGATGGCTGCAGGCCGTGGAAACAGATATAACCATCACGCAGGGCTCTGCGGCATCATCTGCCAAAATCACAGACGCACATACCCCTTGACGTGGCAAATTATACTTCTCGGAGTTTATCCTGCAGGTATAGCTGTGATGCAAAATGACTTCTATGCAAGGTTTCTCATCGCGATATTACTTGTATTCACAACAAACAAATTTCAGTGGCTTTTCCTAGACGACTGAACAAATTATGTGAAGCTAAACAATGGATGGGATACAATGCTGTCTTCCCCAAGATAGATAAACCAAAAATGGGTTCTTCTATGTTCTGACCTGGAAAGAACCATAAGTGAAAATGTTAAAGGGTACAGAATGCTTCCACTTGTGTTTTAAAAACAAAAACAAACACAAAAAGATAAGGGTAAAGGATATCTGCAAGGATATACAAAAACCATTAATAGTATTATTGTCCAGCAGACACTATTCACTGATGCTTTTTCTGAATTGTGATTCTGTTATCTATTCAAAAACTAATTAAAAAAAAAAACCCAAAACAACAAAAGAGGGGCAGCTGGGTGGCTGTGTTGGTTAATCATCGGACTCTTGGTTTTACCTCAAGTCATGATCTCAGGGCCATGAAATTGAGCCCTGAGTTGGGCTCCTTACTCAGCATGGTGTCTGCTTGAGATTCTTTCCTCTCCCTCTCCCTTTGCTCCTCACTCACACTCTCTCTCTCTAACAAACAAACTCTTAAAAAAGAAGAAGAAGAAGAAGAAGAGGTAATAGATGAATAGCTCTTAGCACAGTACCTGGAATATAATAAGCTCTCAGCAACTATTAGTGGCTTTTGTTATGATTATTTATCATTACTATTGTCATTCCTAGAGCTCCTGCTGTGTTCTCCATCACGGCCCTGGCATCACGGGACCTAGAGGAATGTTCTATGTTCCTCACACTGTCTTCACACGAACTTACCCCGATCCGTCCCCTCCCCTCCTTTCCTGCTGACGTTACCCCGAAGAGGAGGACTGCATTCCTGGCAACCTGAAGGAGCATTCCAGCTACAACAGCTCCATTCAGGGATGTGGACAAGCCCAAGAAGATGAAATGCAGATTTCTGGGTTCTGCCCCCTTCTGGGCCCTGAACGATCGATCAGTCCCTTTGTCCCGATGTGCCTCTCTGCCACCGCACCCACCACCCTTTGCACATAGTGCATGTCCTTAGGGAACTCCTGGCAACATGGTGGTGGGGGGAGAGGATCAAGAGCTCTGCTTCCCAATGATTGTCCACTCGGGGCCTGTGTTCTGTGAGGCAGAGCACACTGCTAGCCCCGGAGGCTCTCTTCCTGCAGATACCCAGCGGGCACTCCTACAGATGCTTGGCTGTCAGGTCATACCAACCACATGTGTGCAGGGGCACTTTGTCATTGCACAATGCTGTGCCTTTACAGGGTCTTATCACTGCAAGCTCCTACAGGACAGAAATCACATCTTCCATGTCTTCTTTCTCCCCTGGAGCGTGCGGCACGGTGCCGAGTACGTGACAATGGCCCAATACACGCCAAATGGTTGAATGAAAGTGGAGTGAGTCAGTGATGCACATTTGGGCCAGTTAGCTAGTTGAAAGCTCTTTCCAATGTTTTATCTGCCTAGAACATTAAAATAAGCAATCCCTAGGTCTTTTCAGGACAATGTTACATCCTTTATGCATACCCACTGATTCACAGGTTTATGGGACTTAGAAATAGGGAAGAAAAACACAGACACACTTTTACCTTGAATGTAATGTCGTCCTCCAGCCAACACCTGATCCCTTGCTTCCCCTTTATAACCAAGTTCTTGAAGGAGGTGCCTACATTCTCTCTTCCCTATCTTACTCCTACTCACATCTCAAACCACTCCCAGATGGTTTCTGTTCCCACCAAGATGTAATTACTCTTGTCAAGGTCATCAAACCCATCTGTTACCAAATCCAGGGGACACTTTCCAGAACCGTTCTCTTTTGGCCTCCCAGCAGCAAGCTGCTTCTATCCCACATCCTCCTCTCCAACCCACCTTTCTTATTCTAACCTCCCTCCCCCCACCTCTCTGACCACTCCTCTATTTTGCACACTTCTCTTCATAAATACTATACCCTCCAGATCCTGTTCTAGACCTTGTCCCCTTCTGGGGCAATTCCATCAATACTCATCAATTCAGTTACCATTTATCTACTGCCAATTTGTAGGTCTTTACCTCTAGCCCTACTTTCCCTGCTTAGCTTGAGTCCCTTGCATCCTAAAGCCTGCTGGACATCCCCTCTTAGATGTCACACCTCAAACTCAGTATGCTCCAACCTGACTTCATTCTCCCTCCCTTCAAAACTGTCCTAGTCCTGGGGTCCTGAACTCAGTAAATGGTGCCATCTTCCACCCAGTGGCCTAAGGCTCCGTTGCTTCTTTCTTTCTCCTGACCCCATCAACAATCAGTCATCACGCTCTGTGGGTTCTAGTTCCTAAATGTGTCTTGAGTCCATCTACGTATCTCCTTCTGCCCCATCTACCACTACCCTAGTCCCAAATGCCATTCTCTCCCCCTCAGACCCATGCACTGGCATCCTTGATGTCGGATGGTGCCCCCCTCCCAAATCTATTCACCATCAGAGCAATCCTTTTGAAATACAACTCTGCTCAGCAATCATTCCCCCTGGACTCCTTCCTCAACCTCACTCCCTATATATAAAAGGCTGCCATGTTAGTCAGGACAATGGGCCAGCTTCCTTGACAGACTGAAAAACAGTGGCTTAAAACAAGACAAAAGCTTCCTCTCTCTCTCAGTAAAAGGAGAAAGTGGTCAGTGGTGCAAGAATGTAGGTGGTTTTCCTGTATGATGCTGTCAAAATCCAGGGACTTGAAGCCCTGACCTTCCTCAAGCATCGGTCTCCTTAGCATCTCTGAGCTTGCCTACAATCTCCATGTCCCTATCTCAGCCTATCAGTGGGAAGGGGAGGAGAAGCAGAAGGAGAGGATCGGACCTTTGTTTTAAAGACATGACCATAGGGGAAGGGAAGGAAATCTGAAGGGGGAGAAATCAGAGAAGGAGACGAACCGTGAGAGACTATGGACCCCAGGAAACAAAGTGAGAGTTTCAGAGGGGAGGGGAGTTGGGGGAAGGGGTAACAAGGTGATAGGTATTAAGGAAGGCATGTGTTGTGATGAGTCCTGGGTGTTATACATGTAACTAATGAATCATTGGACACTACATCAAAAACTAATGATGCTGGGTTATGGACATTGAGGAGGGTATGTGCTATGGTAAGTGCTGTGAAATGTGTAAGCCTGATGTTTCATAGACATATACCCTGGGGCAAATAATACATTGTGTTAATTAAAAAATAAAAATTAAAAAATTAAAAATTAAAAAAATTAAAAAAAACTAATGATGTACTATACAGTGGCTAACTGAACATTAAACAAAATAAATAAACCCCCCCAAAAATTTAAAAATAAAGAATGACCCAGGGTTTGCACACATCACCTCTGTACACTTCCCATGGTTACGACTTTGTAGCACGACTGTTCCAGCTGCAAGCAAGGCTATGACATGTGGCCATTAGCCCAGATAAAAGTAGCAGTCATAAGCACTACTGACTTCACCTCCAAACCATTTCCCAAATCGGTGCCCTCCACCACCTCGGAGCTCAGCTCACGCCGTAGTTCCTCAGGATGAGGCTACAAGCCTCCACACTCAGGTCCCTGCTTTCAGTCTTACATCCACTCATTCTATCTGATCACAGTGATACTTGTTTTAAGACGTTTTGGTGGCCCCGCATAATCTTCAAGATTTCTTCCGCTGCAAATGGCAGAAATCCAATTCACAGTGACTTGAATGAGAGAGGGGAGTTTTCTGGCTCATGTGACTGAGGAGACGGGGGTTGTCAGGCTAGCTGTAAGCATGGCCAATGGCCTATGGATCCAAGGGAAATGAGAGCACTTAATCTTCCTCACCCTTGGGCTTTGTTTTCCTCCCAGTTGATGTCATTCCCAAGCAGCCTCTGGGAGAACCTCAGCATCTCCAACTTATGTCTTCCACTTAGCAACCCCAGCAAAGTCAAACAAACCCAAAATGGTCGTGGTTACTTCTAAATGCAATGAAAGTCTTAGGTCTGATGCTTAATGTCTTTGATCAGCTTGACTCAAGATTCCTGTTCACACGGCCAGGAACACATTACAGCCTCACGGCCATGCCTGCATCACGTGCCTTCTAACCACAGCCAGGAGGTGGGGTCAATCTCACCTGAACCACACTAATTGAGTTTGGGAGAATAAGTTCCCCAGAGGAATGAAGGGATACTTTTAAAAACATAGAGAATGAATGAAAACAGGCACAAACAATAAATGCTCATGATATGCTCCATCATTTTATGGAGTGTCCATGAGGTATGGCAAACAGGCCTTTCTCAATTTGCTTTTACCTGCATCTGTCTTCAGTCTATCCATCTCCTTATAACATCCATTCACTGGCTGTTTATTAATTCTGAATTGTCTGTGGTTTGTAGGGGCACGCGCATGCATGCACACACACACACACACACACACATACACACACACACGGATACATACACTTACGCCCCTCCATGTTCCTCAAGCTATCCCTGTGACTGTTCCTTTACTTCTCCACCTGCGTTACTCCTCCTCATCTTTTGAGATTCAATGTGGATGCATCTCCTGCCACCAATCCTTCTTAGAGAACCCCAGGCTAGGAGAAGGATAGGTCCTCTCTATTCCCACAATGTTCAACGCAGAGGACAGGGACGGCAGTGAACATATTACTTTGAAATTAGGCATTTTTGCACCTGTACCCTACTGGGGAATATTACAGACCCATTCTCGTGATCCCCATTCCACCCTTCTTCCACTGGGAGAATTTGGAATGACTTCTGCCAGCCTTCTCTGCAGCTGGATATAAATTCAACTCTGCGTGTTCACTGCATGCAGGAAATCTCTGGAAGGCACAAGTGAGGGAGAGGTCATCTCCCCATCTTTGTTATCAAGGGCTGAGACAAGCAAGGCTTTCATACAAAAGCATATGGCATGCATTCTCCACTCTTCGAGTGTCAAGAGGGTGTTGAGATGGCAGTGCGGTGGCCATGGGTGCCTGGTACCTCCTGTGGGCAGACTGGACCGTCCCTCAGAGGTGCTCAGAGAATCACTCCTTTGACATTTCCTGGGATTTTCTAAGCATCAGATTTCCGGCATTAAATCTCCCCATGCTTAAAATACCTAGGGTGATTTCTTTTTCTTGCACTGATCCTGATTGATCATTTCTTGATGGAATTGTCTTATTCCTATTTGCACACTCAGTGCCTAAAACAGTATCTGGCAGCAGGTGCTCAATAAATATTTCTTGAAAGCTAATGAAATTAAAATATATGTGTAATTTCTTGGCAACACGAGATTTATTAGTATGACAGATCATCCAAGCATGTCTGCTCGCCTACGTTTAGCTTTCAAACCCATATCGTGGTACCAGATATCCTGCTGTTTGAGAAAACGTGACTACCTCCAACAAAAGAAATCCAAAATCTCTGAGGGACAAAGGGCACCTTTCCTTATACAAACAATGACCCAGGGTTCATGTAAGCACAGGCTCAGATAACAAACAGTGGCATTATTAACAAAAGAAAATTCTATGATCCTGACATGGTCTAGTGATTTAGCACCTGCAGGTAACTTTTATTCTGAATCTTAATTTACTACCCACTGGTGACCCTTGTGTAAAAATCAGAACAGGGGAGATTTGATCTTGCATGTAAATTTTATGTTTTGTCTGCTGGCAGATTTATGATTTGGGTTGCGCCCAATGCATTCAATGAGGGAGAGCCACATAATGGTCATACGTGTCATCACCCAGCACATTAAGCTGCCTTGCAATATCCCAGATTACAGTAGTACATTGCAAAGCATGGCCATTTGAAGGTAATTCATTCCAAATTCAACTTGGATTGCTTTTCCTCTAAAACTGACAGCGAGCTATGCAACAAGCCCACTGATGTGTGTCTCCGACCTAAAAATAAATTTTATACTTTTAGAGCAGTACCCAAAGAAGTAGGGATATTCAATTCATTAAAAAAAATAATAATAACAATAATATTCTTTTGTGAGATCACTTGCCCCAAACAAAAGGAAACAGAGAAATGTCACAGAGGCAATTGAACAGAGCAATTAAGAGAATAGATGTTCGGGTCAGATGGATCTGGGATGTTAGCTCTGTGGCTCCCAGGCAACGCCTAGAAGCCTCAGCTGCTGCAAGTGTACCGTGCACTCGCCCTCAGGCTTGTTATGAACACTTAGAGCAATGCTCGCCCAATGCCTAACACAGCATAAGGACTCAGGGCTATGCTGGTTACTTCTTTTTTCTGCCTAGTCAATTTCTCCTCCAACTTTTTTATCAAGTAGCAACTAATGGCAAAGAAGAATACATTTTTTTGCTTATACAAGTGGGCAGATTTTCTAAGAACAAAAAAAATGTAATAATTCATGAAGAGTTCTCTAAGTTCCTTGAGGTCTTGTATTTTATTTTTAAGCATAAGGTGTATTACTTGGTAATGCATCGGGACTTGCTTTAATTTAACGTGTGTGGTTGAAATTGATTCTTCAGGGATACTGGTTATGTGGGTATGTTCATAGATTGAAAATATGAGTGGCTCAGTCAGGACATGTGTGTACTCTTCTCTCTCATGTGTGCCTGTGTGTGTATGTGTGTGTGTGTGTGTGTGTGTGAAACTTCAATAAAAAAGTTATTTAAACAGACTTGAGGAAAATACACTGGGTTTATCCTAGAGCTCTGAGTAAACCCTGGCACGCTTCCCCAAACCCCTAGGGTAGCCCTTCCTTATTTGCAAAGCATGTCACAGAGGAAGCAAAATTCACACTAAAGTGACAGTATTACTAGGGAAATAAGCAAGGCTTCTTCACGTGATCGAGGACACAGTGGAGTCAGGAGTTTGTCACAGCAGATGTGGACTTGTGCTGATTGCCAATTTCCAAACACTCATTTGGAAGCCCATGGTTCAGGCAATTAGGGCTGACTCTAAGCTGTGTTTGAAATACAGGAGTTGTTTTTTTTTTTTAACCCAAAAACTCATCATCCACAACCATTGATGCAATGTGCTGGTTCATTTTTTCCAGTGACTGACCTTTAAGTGTCCAATTACAAAGTTTTATTATTTCCACCCACTTTTTGCCATTACCCCCTTGGGAAGGAGAGAAATCAGGGGCCGATAGGAGCATAGAATCTGAGGCTAGAATTGGATTAGAAATTGCAATTACAAAATCCCTAAACCCAAACACCAAAAACAGATTTCCAAGGGCAACATTAAAGTCAGGAGCACAGACATTCAGGCCTAAATCTGATTTTCTAAAATTCCTTGGAAGAAGATTTGTAACATTACTATGAAGGCATGTAGCTACATGACTTCTAAGACTCTAACTTTAAATGTACCTAAATACCCTGATCTTGAAATAATGCCTATGCCACTACATCCCGAAATGGGGTCCATAAGCCCTATGCTTTAACAATAAAAAAGGGGAGAGGGTAAAGGTCATGTGAAATACATTTGACAAACCCTATACCTTATCTTCTGCTCCCAGAACCTCACGAGACTTATTAAAGGCTCTGAGAAGTCCTGCAACCATCAAATATGTTTAATTGTATGTAACCCCGAGCTTCCCCAATTTACCTGACCAAACATGTTACACCACAGAAAATCCTCTAAAAATTGGGAAAGTGCCAAGTTCACCCTAGTGAGCTGTCTGGTTGTCATATTCAGGGTGGAACTCCTCAAGCAGGATGTTGGTGCAGTGGGCTTTGGGCCTCATGTGGCCATTAGCCATGTGTCCTACAGCTCTCTGGAGTTTTGAATTTATACTTCCAAATTTTCTATGACACAAACTCTTCAGGGCTCCTTTGGCTAACAGCAGTGACACTATGATTCCACAGTCCCACAGGGACCAGAGCTGTCAAGGACTGTGAATAACAGTGATGCCATATGTGGCTGAAAGGGAGAAACGTTGAACTGCAAAGGGTGTGCATATCTGCACAAATGCAACCAAAAAGGTTCTTGTCTCTGTCGTTCTCCACTTACCTTTCTTTTTGTTCTTGCTCGTCTTCTAAACCTTCTTCTTTTTCCCCTCTCCTCATGTGACCTTCCTTCTCTTGAGCTGGTACATCTTGATCCATGCCAGGGGGTGGCAAACTTTCACTCTACAGGGATCGGAGAGTCATTATTTTAGGCTTTGCAAGGCCAACTGGTCCCTGTCAGAACCACTCAGCTCTGCCACTGTATGGCAAAAGCCACATAATATGCAAATAATCAGGGGGCGGCTATGCCCCAATAAAACTTTATTTACAAAAATAAGCAGAGGGCCAGATTGAGCCCATGTGTTGTAAAACTACATGGAAACCAATCTTTAATCTAGGCTTTATTTGATGATGTTAAGGAATTCAAGCATGGTTTTCTTCTTACTTCTTCAGTGACATTGCCTATTACCGGTTGCAAATCCACACCCTCCCCCAATGCTCTTCTGTAAATCTTATTCTCATTTCAAAGCTGATTTCTCCCTCCATCAGGGAACATTCCCAAACTGCCCCCAGCCACCCACTATGAATTAGCCTTTCCCCTGACCCTCACAAGGCAGTGGAGGTCAGCAGAAATTACAGGACTGCATACTCTGCCTTGCCTTAGAACAGGTTTTAAAATACTGTGTCTTTTAAAAAAAAAAAAAAAAAAATACTGTGTCTTTTATTTTAGACGCATACTCTCTCCTCTCTGGAGCCCCTGGCCCTAGCTACCCACACCAAACAGTTTTCTTACAGCGGATTCAGATGTCTGTGGAGTTCTGTCTGTCCCATTTTCAAATGGAGATGAATATTTGTAGGAATAAATACAAATCACAAAAACTGAAGCTGCTTTTGGTATGAGGTGCATAGTGAGCATTTTCTGGGGACTGATGCAAGGTGTGTGTGCTGGGGGGGAGGGGCAGCGGGCAAGCAGAGTAGTTTCACATGAGATGGAAAGAAATCTCGATGGGAAGCCGTACTAAGGATATAAAGAGGCCCTTTCTCTTCTCACGCCTCCAAAACAGATGTCCTACTTATGTATCCATAGTACGAGCACCAGAGCTTTCAAGAAATACCATCTAAATTTATTCAAACAGGGACTCAGCAATAACTCCTAAAAGCAATGCCTTCAAAGGAAAAGGGAAGGCGCTCACCTTCCAAGACCATCAAAACTATTCCCACGGAAGCCTCATGAGCCTCCCCTTATCTGACATGAAAGGAGCAGGGCCTGCTGCCGGCCCGGCGAGATTGGAATCCTCTGGTTCCAGGGAGAGAAGGTATTACCAAGACCTGCTTCAGCATGCGGCTTGAAAGGCACGGAAATGGAATACGTCTTGGCCCGCTTGGTTTTGAACTAAATCTCCTCCCTCCCTGATGTAAATGAGATCATTACTGAGGCTCGCTTAGCAGGGATAGATGGGAGTAGAGGGCGCGGAGGGGAGGAGGCAGGGGCGGCTCTCAAAGGCTGGGGCCAGCCTGAAGCAGGCTGGTAGAGTCACCGAGAGCCACGCCCCGACCAGTTGGACACACGGCGATGGCCCCCCCGTAAAAATTGCCATAGCCCTGGGATGGTCGCGAGAGTGGTACTAAGGGGCATGTCTGCCTCCAGCTTCCTGCGTAACGGAGGGAAGGTCACAGGCTCTATTTCTCTCACCTGTCAAACGCGGGCAATGGCAGTGTCCGTCTACACAGTTGTGTTCATAGGGGTCAAGTGCCTGCAACCATGCCTCTTGATGCCTCAGTGTCCTCGTTTATAAAAGAAGTCATGATGACATCTGTGACGAAGGGCCATTACTGAGTCAATGTCAGCGCCCAGAACAGTGCCCAGCACACGGCCAAGGTCACGGAAGGGTTCCCGATGAGGATGGGCGAGGATGAACAGGCAGGGAGTTGTGCAGTGATGAAGAGCAGAGGTGGGCCGGCTTGCCTTAGCGACTAAACGGCATGTATCTTGTGCTTTGCAAGTCACATGGTTTCTGTTGCGACCACGGCCCTCTGCTGTGGGAGAGCCACGAGTCTCAGACACCAGACACTCAGAAGAAGTGCTGGAAGCTCTGTGACAGTAAAACATGGCTTACAGACAGCAACGTGTGAAGTCCATATAACTGTCACTTATTACAAAATGTCGCTCTTCTTTGGATGATCTAAAACCCATTTCTAAAATATGAAAAACACTCTTCGATCCTGAGCCCTATCCCAAACCGGGGAGGCACTGAATTTGGCCTCTGGGCCATAGTTTGCGGACCGCTGATTAAGAGTGACTGCTCTGGAGTGATCCCCGTTATGTGACATTGGGCAAGTGAACCCTTCTGAGCCTCTCAAGTTCGACGATCATACCACCTATAGCTGAGCGTTGCTGGAAAGATGAAATGACCTAAATGCACAAGGAGAATACATCATGAAGCCTGGCACATAGTCAGAGCTCCGTAAGTGTCAGCTCTCATTATGAACAAACCCATTAACCGTATCTAACCGAGCTATGAGGCCACTTTCTTAGTAGAAACACCAACGCACCTGCCTCTTCACAAGACCTAGACAGAGACCCTGCCAAGAATTCAGCATGCCCTATGCTGTGGACACTGACCAGGCAGCCTTGGCATTGACACTTGACTCCCCCTGAGTGAAAGCAGTCTGGGGGTCCCTGAACTGTAACACCCTCCTTTAGAAAGTCCAGAAGTGATCAGTTACAAAATACCTGGCCCATGTCCCCAAAGATAGCACAGACGATCACTGAGGACATTCTTGGTCCACAGGTAATGAGGCAACCACTTGACCCTTCTGTTCCTCCTTTCCTTGGGGTGACTTGGAATTCCCAATACGCTGAACTGTGCACATTCCACTCAAAACATCCAACAGCTTCATCAGCCAGATCCCATTTCCTTGTCTTCTTGAGAAGGTCTACTTTGGATGGTTTCTTTGGATAAGATCATTTTAGGCTGGCGTGTTGTTTTTATGGTCATTGTTTCTTTGTTTTGTTCATAGGATTGAAGAGACAATTGAACCTGACTGCATACAATCCCGGTCTTCCCTGACAATTTCAGGAGCCCAGGCAGTCTCGTTCTTTACTATTCCGACCAAACTGCAGTGTTGGACAGAAAAATTTGGACCTTTCCAAAAAAAGGAAAGCTTTCTAGATTCAACTCTACTATGTCGAACTGAGCTGAGATTACGATGGTTAGCCGATCTGAGGAGGTAGAAGGGAGGGCCTCGTTTGTGGAAATAGGGACCATAAATTTGCCTCATTAGGAAAAGATGGCAGAGAGAGATAACTTGCAAACACATCAGCAGAGGACAGGTAAGAGAGCCGCTATAGATTCTGAGAGAGGCTGGGCTCCCTCTGATCATCTCTCATCTCCACAAAGCCACTCTAGGAAGTGGTCACAGCAGTAGGGAACAGCAGTGATCCTCAATGTCATCTCCAGATCTGCTGTAGAATGTAGACAAACTCTTGCTTTTCCTCTTCTTTCTTTCTTATTCTCTTTTTTCCTCCCTCCCTCTTTCTTTCTTTCTGTTTTGCTGTAGCTACTGTGGAAAATACTGTGCAGTTTCTTCAAAAAACTAAAACTAGGACGACCATATGACCCAGCATTTCTACTTTTGGATGTTTACCCAAAAGAAACAAACAAAAGCACTATCCCAAGAGCCATGTGCACCCTCTTGTTCCTTACACCATTACTTACAACAGCCAAGACACAGAAGCAGCCTGAGTAAGAAAACGTGGTATACATTCACAACGGAATACTACTGAGCTATAAATTAAAAAAAAAAAAAAAAAAGGAAATCCTGTCATGTGCAACATGGATGGACTTTGACGGCATTCTGCGAAGTGCAGTAAGTCAAACAGAAAGACAAATATTGTATGATCTCAGTTACATGTGAAATCTAAAAAACAAAAGCCTTCGTAGACACAGTGAGTAGATTGGTGCTTGCCAGAGGCAGGCGAGTGACATGGGCAAAGAGGAGGGACAAAGGTCTAAATTGCCATTTATAAGATAAACGTCCTGGAGGTATAATGTTGAGCACGGTGAAGAAGAAAAACAGACCTTACTGCTTCAGTTCACCTGTCCTATGTACTTCCTCCGCGATAGTCCTCGCCAGGCAAACGCAGCCTCACCATCGCTCCCTGACTACTGCCCATGCCTCGCTCCACAGTCCCGCCGGGAGAGCAGTTCCGGAGGACCTCTATGGTTTTGTGGGGGCTGAGGGCCCCCAGTGCCCCGGGATGCAGCAGCCAGCACCACCTGGGGGGACCCGACACTCTCACACGCTCTCAGCCATTAAAGGGCTGCTCAGCCCAGCCAGAGCTGCCAGCACGGCCCCATATGTGGCGTGACCCTCGTGAATCCTGACAGTTGTGATGGGATGGACAGGTGTCTGATTACAAATCACATCGCTGTTGGGTACCAGGCCACATCTGATCACCCCTCAAATGATGATGGGAGGAAAACAAACAGGAGACAAAGCAGATTGCAGCTCTCTCCGGCGGGGCTTTACGTAAAAGGAACCTCCCCCATGTCATTCATTAAGCTAAAGCTCCATTTGGACCAGTTTGGAACCTGAGACAATTATTACAGAGCAATCGCCCATCACATGCTTTCTGCTTTAAAGATGCCTTTCTGCCAGAGTGGAAGGGATCCCTGGGCTTCACAAGGAACAAGAAAACATCGAAAAGTCATGCTTTTACCCAATATGGCTCTGGATCCTGTTTCATTATTTAGTAGGGAAGAAAGAAAATTTTTTAAAGAGTCACTTTCTGTATAACAGCAGAAACTTGGAAGCAATTTAACATCCAGTAATATGGAAGCGATTCGGAGAACATTTATAACACCGTGAAAGGCCAAGATGAGGTTAAGAGGAATGAGAAAAAGCTCTATCAATGCTGAGGAAAAATCTCTAAGACATGCTGTTAAGTAAAAAGAAAATTAAAAGTGAAAACAACAAACAATTTTAAGAACACGATATTCTAACAAAACAGTGGGAATGTGCTCACGGCCCTGAGCTATGTACTTCAAAGCAGTTAAGATGGTAAACTGTATGTGTATTTTTGCCGCAACTTAAAAACGTAAGATGTTCTCAATATATCTATAAAAACAACACTGTACATTTTCTTACTTGTCACTTAAGCATAGGGATGTATAGATAAACGTCAGCAGAGTGAGATACTGACCTCCAGGGAGGGGCCTAGAATTGAGGGTAAGACAGCACAAAATTTAGCTTTGGTAGCATTCTATGAATGTCTTATAAGAACAACATGGTCATATATATTGTACTTCATAAATAATGTAAATGAAATCTGCAAGTAAGCTTCAGTCTCTTCTCTAAAATGAGGATATTGAACTAGGTCAGCAATTCACCTTTTCCCCCTATAATGACAAGCCATGATATTGTTAAGATTTGTGTCTTTGAATTACTATAATTACTAGGCATGGGTAAAACAGATCTCATACAATTTCTCAACTTAATTTAAAAACATTTTTTAGTTAGAGGCGCTTGGGTGGCTCAGTTCCTTGAGCGTCTGTCTCTTGGTTTCAGCTCAGGTCATGATCTCAGGTTCCTGAGATGGAGCCCCACTTTGGGCTCCATGCTCAGTGGGGAGTCTGCTGGGGGATTCTCCTCTGTCCCTCCCCCAACTCATGCACATGCTCACACGCACTCTCTCTCTTTCACTCTCCCTCTCTCTCAAATAAATAAATAAATCTTTAAAAGAAAAAAACATTTTTTTTTTTAGTTAGCAAATACTTATTCCAAGTGCTTCACAAATATCAGCTCATTTAATTATCAACAAACACCATGAGGTAGGGCTATCATTATCCCCCACTTCATTGATGAGGAAAAGCACAGAGAGATTAAGGAACTTATCCAAGGTCACACAGCTGACAAGTAAGGCAACTGGGATTCCAGTTCAGGCAGCTCCAAGTCCATACTCTTTAAACACAGCTCTATGCTGCCTCTCTTTTCATCACCTACTCCTCTCCTTTCTATTCTTCACATTTATCAAGTTCATTCCCACATCAGGCCCTTTGCACTTGCCATTGACTCTTCTGCTAAAACTCTTCTCCTGATCTTTGCATGGCACAGTCTTTCTAATATTTAGGTCTCAGCTCAAATGTTGACTTCCTAGAAGACCTGAAATTGCTTTTATGCCATCTTTTTAAAAATTATTTCTCGTTTGTTAATAATCTGTTCACCACTTTATTTTCTATTTCTCCTAATACATTATATGCTTCATGAGGTTAGGAACCCTATCTGCCTTGTTCACCACTTGTCTCAACTCCCACCTCAGTGCCTAACACAGAGCAGGTGCTTGGTAAGCGGTGGATGGATGGATGGATGGATGGATGGATGGATGGATGGACAGACGGATGGATGGACGGACAGATGACGGATGAATGGACAGATGGATGGCTGATGAGTAGATAGATGATAGATAGGTGATGGGTAGATGGATGCATCGTAAGACAGCTGGAAAGATGGAAGGATACACTTAAGTTCTAATGAATTTACCTCTATTCTTTTTATCCCACTCAAAACCATTATCAGGATTTAGGTGAGAGAGATGCTATTATAGAAATGACCTTGAAATCATTAATTTCCTTTTAAAAATAATTTATAACTGCATGGCTTTGGTACATTATAAGGATCAAATCACTTGAAGCACAGCTCACAATGGGTGGAGACAACTATTAATGGGAAAGGAATCTCTGACAAACATTTCAGTTGATTTGTGAAAAGAAAAAATCCGCCTACTTTGAAGGCCAATGATACCACTAATGCACTGCCTCAGTATCGCTCGGAGGGTGACAACTCAGACCCTCGTGATGAAACGGAATCCTCAGCTGCTCGAGGGTCCAAAGGAGCAACCGAGCAGCACCCAGAGGCCAGGGGCTCGTGGGGCGCTGCCGAGGGCCGTATGCAAACACAGTATAAACAGCGGGATCCCTCCTCTGGCCCCACGCTATCTGGGCTCCTTCGTCAGGCACTTTTGGATTCTTTGCTCCCCAAGAAAATAAGAGAAAATATCTCATAGCCTGTCTCAGATATTAGGAAGCCAGACAAGCAATCTCTACAAGTAAAATATGAGATATTGAACGAGGCTCCCTGGAGCGGCCAGCTCCCGCATGTAAGTAATTTTAAGAGGACGGAATTGATTTCTGACCTTATGCCTTGGTGTATTTGTAAGCATTTGTATTTGATGAAAAACAGTCAGAATAAAGGGCAGTTTGATTTTTCAAGAGCTGTAAAGTACAGACAAGGATAACAGGGGGTAACTTGCATATTACCCTGCAAATGGCCAACAGAAACTTCTGGGTACAGCAAGCAAAATATGAAATCAAATTCAGCAAAAGCCGTCCTTTCATTTTTTTTTTTTAACCCAGTGTATTTCAGCCTTGGTTGGATGAACTCAAGACAGGCAGCTTTGTTCAATAAGCACAGTTCTGCCACGTTTTCTCATTTCCTCACACGGAAGCCCTTAGGCAGACCTGAACATTATCTAACTCGAACATGATCTAACTCAGAAAAAATGTTCTTGGTTTCATCAAGAGATGGCTCTCCTATTCCTCTGGGAGTGAGATGTGAAGGCTCTGGATCCTACTGAAAGAGAAATGGAGACAGAGACTCCCACACCAACCTCACAGGTGGCGTGTAAAGGACTCAGGCTGTAAAGGGAGGTTGTCCTTCTGCAGTCCAAGCCTGGCTTGCAAGCCTCACTTTCCCAGGGCTTACTCAGGAAGACAACGCGATTTTAGACTCATTAACAAGGACATGCATCTAGAAAGATTAATTGAACAGGCAGTATATGTAACAAGAGTCCATTCTCCCCCCACCAACACCACCACCACATAGAGCACACACGTTTCTGTGCAATTTGCATACACTGGATCCCGCCTCTTCTAGCTCAATGACCTTACAGAAATGTAGACACCAAACATACTTTGCTTAAAAGGGACTGAGAAAGAGAGATCACAAGCAATTATATGACCTAAAGACCGATGATTAAGTCTTTAATAAGATTTGGCTTCCATTTCAAAGGTCCGTCTCAGTGTTTCATAATTAAGGAGCGATGAGCCTGATAGACATGGAGCATGTCAGACATAAACAGAAATTGGGAATTTCATGCCATCTCTACCCCATAGTAAATAACTCAAGGGTGGAACAAGGCAAGAGGCATTACCAATATGGCTGGGATGGAGGTGGGGGAAAGTCAGCTTAGTGCCTTCAATGCCAGGGAAGTTATTTGTGGATGGCTGAACCCTATGAAAGATCAGCCTTTCTGGGTGCCAAGCCTTCAGAGACTTGGGTTTATCAAAGAAGTACCAATCATGTAACATAGTTGAAACAGCCTAGAGGTAACTTTAGCTTTCCCACCTGAGATTTGGGGAAATTCTGAAGCCCTTGTGCCTTTGCCAAAACCAGAAAACTATTACTGGCAGCTTTGTGCTTTGTCTGACTAGACAGTTTCTCATGGCACCGTCTGATCCCCCTTCCCGCCAATGGCTCCGCTACGTCTCTCCGACAGTCCCACCCCCCACAGTGAGCATCAGAAGAGACCAAAGCATCATCTCAAATGCAGGCGGCTGGGGATCAAGTCTAATGTTACAACAACAGAATTCTTTTGAGATACATCCTCTGGTTGATATTCCTAATCAGAGATAACTACCATTTGTAGAGAAGTGTTTGCCATTTTGCTTGGGAGAGAGATTCTTCTCCTTCCAAGGAGTCCATTAAAGCCCCCTACAGTTCATACCTCTCAATTCATGCTTCCACAGTGAACATGTACAAAAAGGATGGCTTGTTTGATATTAATTAAGGGTCCCATTGGGCTGGGTGATAGTTCTCTCGGGCAGCACGGTAAGTAAGTAGCCTTCATGCTTGGGAATCAAAGCCAACAAAGGCTGTACACCCTACTGAGACGTTCTCTTGGTTGCCATTAGAAAAAGAGTCATAATAAATGGCTAGAATAATATACAATATGCATCATGAATGAGTACCAGAAATCACAAAACAAATGCAGAGGGAAAGGCATGAATGGAAGCCAACTCCAGGATAGAATCTAATAATTTATCAAATTCTGTTGACATTACTTCACGACATAGTGCTCACCAGCCCGGGCCTGCCTAGACCACCCATCTTCCTCCATGCTCCCAGAATTAACTTGCCAAGAATAGACCCAGCTCTATTCATACATAATGGCTCCCAAATGGATTAAGCATAAAGCCAAAAACTAGGTGTACATTTAGAAGGTCCCATACTGTAGCCCACTTGTTCGGCTCCATCTCTCAATGAGGTACCCATCCTCTAACCCTCAGCCCCACAACGTGCAGGTGCTATGCTTTCGGCCAGGGATTCTCCACTTCAGGCTCCCAGCAGTGCTTTGAGGAGGTGGTCGGTGGGGAGGGGGCGGCATCACTATTGCTGTCTGACAGCTGAGGAAACGGAGTCTGGAAAGGTTTTGTAACTGGCCCAAAGTTACACAGTCGGTAAGCAGAAGGATAACAATTTGCAACCAAGCCTGCTTGATTCCAACACATCTGTTCTTTCCCCTATACTGTGTCAGCAGATCAGTAACTGTCGGGCCTCCTGAGAAGTGCGTGGGGTTATAAGGGGACAACTCAGGAACGTCGTACAGAACTATCCTACAGGAGACAGGCAGAAGAATTTCTTTCTTTCCCAGAAATAAAGGCAATCGAGAATGAAGGAACAATCGTGTTGGTGCCAGGAAGTGGTAGGAAGAGGCGCGTGAACCCCCACATTATTCCTTCCCATTAACTCCTAAAATTTTCAATAAAAAGGGATGCTCACCAATTGTTTTGTGGAAACCAAGGAAGGGCTTTGTTCTGTTTAACAAGTATGGAGTCAAAGCAGCATGCACAGATGGGGAGGCATAGAGGCAGAAGGACACGGGCAGAAATTGGTGCAGGGGGGCACACAGGGCTTTTCCAGAAAGTGGCACATTTGGAGCCAAATCCCTAAAGAGGCAGGGGAGTTTTCCAGCTTTTTTCTCTAATGAAGCACTGAGCTCCAACACGTTCCAGAACTTCCTAAGTATTCTGTGTTATCCCCGCCCACCTTTACTTCTGTCCTCTTCCTCAGGGGAGCCCCCACCCCAAAGGAGCACTCTGCCCCCAGAGCCCAGGATCCCCTCCCACCTCCTATCAAAACCTCCGTACACGAAAAGCTCTGACGAACTCATTGACCTTCAGGAGTAAAAAAGACTCTGTGCTCAAATCATCACCCCTCCAGGGCTTAGATTTTCATTTTTCAAGCAAAAAGGAAAGGAGCCAAGGAAATGGAATTCTAGGCAATAAGGAATAAGTCTAAGAAATCGGACAAAGGCTAATCTGACACATAATATGACATCCCTGATTTTTAAGTCTGTTTAATGAAATTAGGAATTTGAGGAAAGCTGTCAAAGACACAGAAGGAAATACCGAAATATAAATTGTCGTGTGCTCTAAGACGGATACTACATGATTGTCTTTCCTTAAATGGTGGCTACTTTGGCTTTGGTAAAACAGAATCCATGCCAAAGTGACTGTTATACAGCCTTGAAAAAGAAAGCTGTAAGGACATATGGAGACACACACAAAGGTACGTACCAAGTGAAAAGCAAAGCTATGGAATAGCAAAGACCCTGTATTCCTTTTTGTTGTTTAAATTAATATATACATGTATATGCATCACCGGCACACTATGTGGTTAACTGGCATTCTTTCTCCCCTTTTTCTGGAATCACAAACTCCATCTTCTTTGAGTTGATGTGGTCCTGTGCTTCGCATTCTGCAACAATCATTCCTCCACCTGGTACAGACACGGAGGTGACCCCAGTCTGTCCCATTACTGTCCCCCTGTCCAAGGAGATTGGCCCAAGCAGAGCCAGTCACCGTCCTTCGCTGGGACTAATGTCCAGGTCCCCGGATAAAGAAGTTGTTCTCTCCACGAGAGCTACTGTACTTGTGAGTTAGGACTGTGGGGGTGTAGGTGAGCATCTTCCCCACTAAGGGAAGGAGAGCTGTCTGCAGAGGACTGGCAAGGAGAGAGAAAAACTAGATGATGGAGGAAGAGAACGGGAGAGGAAGAGAGGAGGCTCCCAGCGGACCCCAGGATCTGATCAGGAATCCATCCAGGTCTGCTCATTAACTTCCCAGGGACATGGCCATTTCACCTGTGGCTTAAGCTTGTGTGAGTTTGCTTTCAGTCACGTGTGGTCCTCTCTTTCAGTCACGTGTGGTCCAAATTAAAGAGCTCTAACAAATACCATGAATATATATCTGTGGGCTTCTGGACATCTCCATCTCCAAATCCAAAACACATCCACGCAATTTAACAGTACTTACATGTGATCATCTATGATCGTGATTAACGCGGGGTGGGAAGGGTCAATTTTACTCATTTTAACTTTTTCAATAAGTACCGATTACTTTTTATGACTTTCTTTCAGTGAAAACATGGGTTTGGGGGTTTTTTGTTTCTTTTTTTCAAAAACATTTCTGCCTCCAATTAAGGACGGAAAGAATCTGTGTTTGCTCTTGGAGTAGGAACCATTAAGTACCCTGTAGGTAGCAGAATCTGCAAGAAGCAAACTCACGCGTGCAGAGCGAAATAACACCGCCAGTACGTACGCTCACTCAGTGCATTATATAGTGAGCCACTGCGAGCTGGAGTCTTCCAGAAACTTAATTTAGCCCTCCTTCATCTTTGCTGTTTGTGCCAAAATGTTCTTCCTCCATGTAATTGTCACTCTGGGCACCAGAAATGTAGGATTCCTTACCAACTCCTGCTTGCTTCTTTATCATTCGAACAAACTCCAAATTATACTTCATTTTCTCTCTTTCTGCCAACCAAGAACCCCCAAGTCACCTCCAAGGAATACAGAACATGGCCAGATTCTGTCAGATTAAAATATGAGACAAATTAACCCTCATTAAGAGAATGCACCTGCAACACTGCCTACCAACTGTGAAAAAGCAACTGGCCACATCCCTGAGTCCATATTGTCTTCACCCCTCATTAAACAACCCCCCCCCCCCCAGATTTTGCTGAGCAGCCGTGGCATGAGAGGCTTGACGGTAGGCAGCTCTGGCTGGACCACGTGGAGGGGGGTCTGCAGGCAAGTTGGGACTATTTTGTCTATTCCGAGTATATTTGTACAGGACACACAGGGAGATTTGATTTTAGAAACTGATTTTTATTTTCTGGAGGAAAAAAGAAATAGTTAACATTTTTAAAGGATGCAGTTATGGTCTGGTTTATTCCAGGACGTTAAAAGCAAAGGTTCTTTCTGAATCCCTTTCCTTTCTGATGCCTTTTGTTGCTCAGAGTCTCAGGTGGCCGCAGAGCCAGACCCTGCCAAAGTTAAAGGAAGGTCTCGTTTTCTGCCTCAGAATGCTTCTTTTTTTCCTTTCCCACTGAAGAGATCCTGAGTAAAAAGTAAACTGTTCCTGATGTCATTTCTTTGAGAAAAATAATGCTAATGTGAAGTCCCCTTGCAGAGCAGTATTCTTAACAGACCCCCTTGATTCCTTTAACGTTAATAAGGAGACAGAGTTCAAGGTCGTTAGGTGTTCTCCCCAAGGTCTCTGGGCCAGAAATGGGTGAAGCCAGGTGTGTCTGATTCCAGAATCCACATCCGTCATCACAATGCTATGGTGCAGAGGGGTGCGAACGACAGCCCACTGGCCAAAGCCCAGCCTGCCACCTGTTTCTACAAATACCTGTCTCATTGGCGCACAGCCAGGCGGCTCACACATGTACTCTGTAGGGCTGCTTTCGAGGTGCAATAGAAAAGTCGAGAGGTTGCAAAGCCAAACCTGTCTTCTCTCTGACCATTTACCAGAAAACGTTCACCGACCTCAGTACAGTTTAATGTCCTGGCCCATGAGAAGAGTAGAGCTCAACTCAGTATCAGAGGAGACCAAAATACCCAACTGATAATGTTCATTATCCGAAAGAACTTATCCAGTTGGTGGACCTCTGTGCCACTATGACCCAGCCTTGTCTGACCAGCCCTGCTCTCCTATGGGCTGTACGGTGGTCCCTAATGAGAAAGAAGGCTCCTGCTTACTGGCATCAAAAGCTCAAGGGTGAGAAGGCCAATGAGGTCATTGCGAATCAAGAACACATCTCCCTCCCTCACCCGTCACTGCCCCCCAGTGACCTCCTCCTGTACAAGCCCGAGAATGTGGGGTGAGCAAAACCTGTGCTTTATGTGGAATGGACTCACAGGTGTTCCAAATATTATCTACCATGTTTTCAGTGACAGCCCTTTACTGGGGTTGGGAAGGCTTTGAGGACAGAAATGCCAAGCTGCAGAAGAGCAGGAGAGGACCACACGTGCTAGAGGATATTCTTCCAAAATCTTATTTGAGAGAGTACCATCAGAAACCCATGTCAGGGCATAAAAACAGTCCACTGAAAAAATGATCAAGCTTTCACGGTCTAATTGTGACAAAAGTGAATCAAAATATGGTTTATAGTTGTTGTCATTTTTCATTACACAAGAGAATCATATTCCTTTCCTTCCCAGACCAGCAACTTAGCTTCTGGAAATTCAGATTTTTTAAAAAAGACTAGCTGCTCACATAGTCGTTTTTCCTTTCTAAGATATTCAGTGGGCACTAGCTATGTGCCTGTCTATGTTCTAAGTGTATGTATGAGCTATGATGATCCTTGGGCTTATAGAGTTTCCATTCTAGTTGGGAAGATGTGTAAATAAGTAACAAATAAATGGGAATATTTTAGGTAGAGGTAAATGCTATGAAAGAAACAATAGAATGTGTAGTAGTGGGAGGATAATTTTAGGCACAGAGGCAGATACCTACTATATGCCAGGAACTGCATAAAGCTTTAGGGAAGGAGTAGGAAGTGCTGGCTGGAAAGAAGGGGCTGTCAATCATTCATCTACATAGAGGGGTTCCAGGCAACAAAACTAGAGTTGTCTTGGGAGGACAGAAAGGATTTTCAGGAACTACATCAAGACCTAGGGATGACCATGTCAGTGTCCAACAATGGTGAAATAATTAAATTATGGTATAATTTAGGGGCACCTGGATGGCTCAGTCAGTTAAGTGGCTGCCTTCAGCTTAAGTCATGAGCCTAGGGTCCTAGGTTCGAGCCGCACATGGGGCTCCCTGCTCAGCGGGGAGTCTGCTTCTCCCTCTGCCCCTCTCCTACTCATGCTCTCTCCTCTCAAATAAATAAAATCTTTAGAAAATAAAGTAAAAGATGATATAATTCAAAAGTTGTTTTGAAAGATTACATAACAAAATAGGGAAACGTTCCTAATATACTATATTGGAAAGGTCATTTCTAAAGCAGTCTTTGTGATGGCTGATTGTATGTGTGAACCAGACTGGGCCCTGGGGTGCCCAGACACTTGGCTAAACATTATTCTCAGTGTGCTGTGAAGGGATCTTCTGGATGAGATTACACTTGAATCAGCAGATAGAGTAAAGCAAATGATCCTCCCCAAAGTGGGTGGGTGACTGCATCTAAGACACTGAAGGCCCAACTAGAACAAAAAGGTTGACCTTCCCGAGAGTGAGAAGGGACTCCTGCCTGCCTGACTGACCAGAGCTGGGGTATCAATCTTTTCCTGCCTTCGGACGGAAACTGAAACATTGGCTTATCTTGGGTGGCAAGCCTACTGGCCTTGGGACTTGAACTACACCATCCGCTCCCCTGGTCTCCAGCTTGATGACGGCCCCTTGGGGATTTCTCAGCTGCTGTAATGGTGTGAGCCAATTCCTTAGAAGTCTCTCTCTGATAGACAGATAGATAGATACCCTTATCTGTATATATATCAGAATCTCTCTCTAGAGAGAGATATACACTATTGATTCTATTTCTCTTGAGAACCCTAACTCGTACAGTACTATAGGACTTTTTTTAGAAATGTATGTATACACAGAAAAAATTGTCCATTAAATATTAACTGAGGTTGTAACTGAGTAATGAAATTAGATGAGTAACACTATTTTGGTGCTTTTCTGCATTTCTCAGATGCTGTACTATAATAGATAGATACACACACACGCATGTGTGCACGCACAGACAATTTAGGACACTTGAAGCAAAATACGAAATTTTCCAGTCTCCTGGGCAAAGCTATCCATGAACACTCGGGATATAATAGAAAGAGTCTACTCCGCCTTGGGCCCATGGAGTCACTTCATTCACCTGCCTGGCACTGATTCCCCACTCCCCAGTCAGCCTTCTAGGTGAGCTCTGTCTTTCCACATAGATCTGCCAAGAGGGAGAGAAGCAGGTGACCATCCAGGCGTAAGCATTTTGATCCCTTTAGCAACAGCAGTTTCCACTAAAATGAATACATTAATAATACATAATTAATGGGGCATCAGCCATGCAAACTTGGGCAGCCTGAATCCTTCCCTGAAAGATGGACACAGTCACGACAGTGTGGACGGTCCCCCATCTGAGGCCACATGACTGAGGTCCAGACCGCCAACCACAGACAACTTTACTTGTGCTAATTAAGCCTCTCAATAGATATTTCCCACTCATCAGGTTTTACACAATTCTTCAAGAATCATCTGCCAGATAGTGACATTTCCTTCTCTCGTTTCTAAAACGAACTCATTCAGGAGTCCAGGGGTGTTCTCCAGTTTGGGGCTCTCAGCCCACTCTTCCCCAGTCCATCAAACCACACTTCACACTCACCTTCGTTCAATCTTCCATGATCCGAAAATGCTCAACACTATGGTTCCCAATAGATACGCATAATAAAAACAATACAATCGAAGTCCTATGACAAGCCTATTCAGTTGGTAGGCGGGTACTAGCATCCCCACTGTATGGATGAGAACACTGAGACTTGGAAATCTGGCTGGTCCAAGGTCACATGGCTTGTAAATGGCAGAGTCAGGGCTGGCCTGGGTTCTAATGCATTACTCCAGCCCCAGAGCGCCATCTACCGGAGCCCACCAGCCTGCGCTCTCTTAGTCCAAGCTGCTTCTGCACCTTCAACTGCCCCTCTTAGCCTCCCTCATTCCTAACGCCGACAACATATCTTGTCATGCAAGATATGACATACAAAGTATCAGAAGGATGATTTCATACTTTAGAGCTCATTCCTCTGGCCCAGGAGTTGCACACTTAATTACCTCAACTCAGACAGGTGAGGTAAATAAAGAAAGCAGGCATTTTATGTCAGGAACATGGTCTGTGGGGAACTGAGGATGAAATGCTGTCTACATGGTGAAGTCTGCGTCTACATCCACCGTCAGAGGGTGGCGAACTCTGGCCTGTGGGCCAAATCCAGCATGCCACCTGTTCTTGTATGGCCCGTGAACTTGGAACAATTTTTAGATTTTTAAATGCTTTTAAATGGTTATTTAAATACCTTGATTTTTCTCTCTTGACCCACAAAGCCTAAAATACTCACTATCTGTCCCTTTATAGAAAAAGTTGGCCAACTCTCGCTTTATAGTGTCCCTTAGCCTTCAGAACTAGGCACATATCCACCTGTAGAACCGAAGTCAATAAGCTGATCTGTCTACAAAAACTCTCCAAGTCATTTATGAAGAATGTGGTCATTCAGTCTGAAAAAAACTACAAACTCTGTGATTCCAAGCATAGGGCATTCCAAACTATGGCAACAGTAGGAAGATCAGTGATCGTCAAGGGTTGTGGGGAAGAGATGCACAGGCAGAGCACGGAGGATTTTTAGGGCAGTAAAAACACTCTGTACGATATACTATAATGGCTATATGGATGGATACGTGCCATTGTCCATTTGTCCAAGCCCACAGAATGCAAAACACCAAGAGTGAACCCTAATGTCAACCCTGGACTTTGGATGATATTGGAGGTAACACAGATTCAGTAACTGTAACAACTATACCACTCTCACGGGGGATGTTGTAACGGGAGCCTACGCATGTGTGAAGGCAGGGGGTAAATGGAAAACCTCCATACTTTCTTCTCCATTTTGCTGGAAGCTAATACTGCTCAAAAAAAATTAAGAAAAAAATATGACTCTTGCCCCACTTATGCGGTAGATTTGCAGAGCGCAGTGCTTTTCAGGACAGTGCCTTAGCTGAGCATGAACGTGGTGGCGTCCCTGGCTGGGTACACAGGAAACCACGCTCCTCTTTCATCTGCACGGCAGACATGGCTAATCAATTGTGGCACGCCTTCTTGCTGAGGCCAGGTATGACCTCTGAACCCTGTTCAACACAGCACTTTGGGCATCTACCACCAATACGTCAGAGTTACCCGAAGAAAGAAACCCACCTAGTGAAATTGGTCTGGCAGAGACAGACAAATACCGTATGATCTCACAAGTGGGATCTAAAAAGACACACACACAACAAAATAAAACAACAGCAAAAATTCACAGGGACAGAGAACAAATCAGTGGTTGCCAGAGGCAGGGGTTAAGGGGTGGGGAACTGGGTGAAGGGGGTCCAAAGATAGGAACATCCAGTTGGAAGATCAGTAAGTTCCTGGGATTTAAGGCACAGCATGGGGACTGTAGTTAACAACGCTGTATTGTATGTTTGAAGGTTGCTAAGATACTAGATCTTAAAAGTTCTCATCACAAGAAAAAAACCGTGTAACTGTGAAGTAATGGATGTGAAATGAACTGCGGGTAGTGATCATTCCACAATATATACTTGTATCACATCATTATGTTGCCTACCTGAAACTTATGCACTGTTCTATGTCAATTACATCTCAGGAACACTGAAAGGGGGAAAAAAAAAAAAAAACCACCTGCCATCTTGGGTTGTGACCTTGGAGCAAGTATTTTTTTTTTAAGATTTTATTTATTTACTTGAGAGAGAGCGTGCAAAGGGCGGGTTGAGGAGCAGAGGGAGAAGCAGACTCCCCCCTGAGCAGGGAGTTGAAGCAAGTATTTGAGAGATGTTTTGAGTGCTCTTAGCTACTTTCCTCCCTTGAATCCCAGAACGGAGGCTCAGGTTTACACTTAAGGACCAGAGTTGGTTTGATTTTCACGGCATTTATTTCAGAGACGGTGGAAAGAGGCTTTCCTTGTCCCAGAGTGATTCTCCAGCATATGGCTATACTTCAGGTCTGAAGACTGAAGCCCCCCTGAAAATCTCTGAGTATGGAACTTTTCTGTGGTGAGCTAACATTTCAGCACTACACTAGTATTTTTGTTTAAAATCCCTTTCCTTTTTTTTTTCCCCATGCACTTCCCAGAAACACTGAAGCATCCTCAAGTAAAGCCTTCCGAGCCCTGGGCACAATGGTCATCTATGTTCTGTAAATACTGTGGCCTCTCCAAGTCAGGACAAATAATAAAAGAATCCAAATGCATTTCAATCATTAGCCAGGTTCCAGTTTTCCCGTTCTTCTTCCACCCTTCTGCTCCCCAGCGACAACCCCCTTCCCTCAGAATCCTGCACAAACCCAATATGCCTTCCCGCCCCCTCAACCGCACGCTTTATTATTATCTTAAGGTCAATACCTTTATAAACGTGTCTTTGACTGGTTTTTCGTAGATAACTTGAGGGCAGTTCTTCTTCGCAAGCAATAAAAATACCCCAGCCTGGGATGTTATCAAGACAAAAGTAATTACAAAGTCCTGAGCTGAACTGCCTGCCAGAGCCTGCATCCCTTATTATTGCTGAAATCTTCGAACGAGGAGGACCTGGCTTTATGTAACCATCAATCTCATACCTTTCTTATTTCAAAAGAGGCCTCACCCTTAAAACACACACTCTAAGAAATTATTTGGTTTTGCTAGCAATTCTTCATCACATATTAATATTTTTCCATAGGCATCTTAGGGGATCCGTAGGTAAGTGGATATTTTACTGGCCTTACCTTCGTTAGTTACCCTAACAATTCACTTTCTCACACAGTGTGTTTGTTTTTGGTTTTTTGGTTTTTTGGTTTTTTGGTGTCCCATCCCCTCCACCCAGATCTGAAGCTAATGGGTTGATAAAGGCTATTCTAGCAATGCCAAGTTCAAGTCAGTTTCAAACATAATGAAAGAAGCTAAACATACAAGGGATATGAGCCTAACCTATCTGTGTGGCATGTATGCTAGCCAGATTTTGCTGACTCATGTGTCCATGGAGAAGAGAGGGCCATCAATGCCACATCAGTGGAGAGCAGGAAGAATGTCTCTGAGCTTCGCGCTAATGTTGGGAGGTGAGATCCTACCCTTCCAGAAGACTATGTCCTCAAAAGAAACGAGCGTTTCTTTGGATATCATGCTCACTTGGGACACCTTAGGACAAGTTTCAGTGATCTGTCAACAACACAGACCTGTGGGAGTGAGCCACCACTCCACCATTTTCCAGCTGTGTGGAGGTAGCCAAGTCAGTGAAACTCTCTGAGCCATGGGTATTTCACCCAAACTTGGGGATAAGGAAGAGTGTTGTGAGGACTAAGGAGATAAGACACATAAAGACTCAGGAAGCGTTCCACAACAAGAGAGGAGATGGGGGCTCCTCTGTCTAGAAACAAGAGGGTTAAAGCAGATTATCTTTGAGTCCGTAGCTCCAATATTCAATTGGTCCAGTTCCTAGAAAAAGGGCTAAGGAGAGCAGTGAAAATAACTTCCACTTAGAACTCAGGAGATCTGGGCCCCAAATCAAAGCCAGTTCAGTTCATTCCCTCTGGCAAGTGACTCCTGCCGATCAGGCCCAGGAAACTTCTAGAGCACTGTATCACCTCTTAGGCTAACACCTACATGTGCCAGGGATAAGCACTTAACATATGGTGACTTATTTATTCCCCACAATAACCAGATAACACCAGTATTATTATCCTCCCCATTTTACAGATGAGGAACTAAAGCGAAGAGAGAATAAATTACTCTGCAAACAGCAAAAAGGGCGGAGGGGGTAGTAAGTGGCAGAAATAGCAGATGGGCCATTAAACAGAGAAGAAATGAGCTAGACGGACCAAGGAGTCACCTTTACATGGGGTGCTCAAGGCACGGCTTTCTGAAGGAGGGTTATCTGAGCTGGGGGCCCGAAAGAGAGGAGCCAGGCATGCAAGGATCTCTCATCCAGGGAGAAGAGGGGACTATGTGAAGTCCCCAAAGCACAGAGGAGATGGCTCGAACGCCGTGTTTCTCAAACTTTATGTGCATCAGAGCATCTGGAGGGCTTATTCAACACACATCACCAGACCTCGCCCCAGAAGATTTAATTCGATGGGTCTGGAGTGGGGCCTGGGAATTGTCACCTCTAAAATATTCCCAGATGACGTCAATGCAGCTGCACTGGAATCCACACTTTGAGAACCACTGCTCTGGAAAAGGAGCCCACCAACTTTTTATGTAAAGAGCCAGAGAGTAAACACTTTTCACTTTGCAGACCATTAAGTCTCTGTTGCAACCCCTCCGTTCTGCTGTTGAATCACGAATGCAGCCAGAGATGCTATGTAAACAAAGGAGCATGGCTTTGTTCCAATAAATCTTTGTTTACAAAACTAAATAGTAGGCTCGATCAAGCCCCATGGGCCACAGTTCGCCAGCCACCCTGTTAAGTGAATCAAGAGCTACCTAAAAATCTGCCTTTGACTCTTTCCAGAACAGAAAGCCAAACAAGCCCCTATGCCCCTAGCCTCCACTAGAAACAACTGCACTTTCCCACTCTTTGTAGTCACCCGTTTGTGTCTTGACTTAGAAGCCATATGCCTAGGAAGATGTTCCTGACCTCCACAGGGCAGGGAAGGTGCCCCTCCTCCGTGTGCCTCTGGGGCCACTCACCCACTCTGTCAGAGCACAGAGTCCCGTGTGACATACATGACTGCATGGTCCTATTTCTATCAGAAGGGGGCCAAATCTGTCACCTTCGAACCCCGGTCCGGGGCCTAGGACAGAGCCTGCCAGACAACCACCGAGAGTGTTACTTATTGAATGACTGAGTCTTTCATTTTCCCCTTTTCAAGAGCAATTCCCAGGGGCCCCTGAGCTGTACTCGTCACGCCCTAATGCACAGGGCCCATTTGGGAATCTTGTTCAAATGCACACTCTGATTCGTCCAGGCTGGGGCGGGACCTGAGACTGCTTTTCTAATGGGCTCCTAGAAGATGCCGAGGTCCCTGGGCCATGGACCACACTTTACGTGGCAAGCATTTACAATTGCCGAATAAAGGATTTCTCGGGAGCTACGTCCTAAGTGGAGGCCCTTGAATCACTCTCTCCAGCGCTTTGGTATAGGAACCCAAGACTTCAGCTCCAGCTTCCTGACTGATGTTGAAAGAACCTGCACTTAAAATCCAACAAGCGGACTGTACTTTACAAACCTCATTATATTTCCTGTTATTTTAACTATCACTGTAATTAAGCTCAAAACACCACACACAACTCGCTTTGGTACATTGGGTGTGCTTTGATTTTCAGCAGCCTCAACCTACTCTGGTGCCCCTGAAATTCATCTGGCAGACACAGGGATGCCACAGACTGAAATCACAAGAGTCCTTTATTAAGCTCGTGAGTCGCCCATGCCAGGCTTTGTCAAGAAACAGACCATTTTCGGCATATTCTAAGTGCATGGTGCTCGTCTGCTTCTGACCACTGACCTCTCGAGGAAAGACTCCCTCCCTTAAAATCAACATGGAATGACAGAGGCTTGGAACTGGCAGGGATCTTGTATTTATCTGCTCCAAATCTAGCCACTAAATGAAGGAGCTAAACTCAGAGAGAGGAAGCAACTTTCCTAGGGCCACACATCCAGCTCAAAGCAGGAGCTAGAATGAGTGTTTCCTGAATTATGAGCTGGAAATCTCATTTCTGGTAACGGCTCTCAAGGTGTGGTCCATGGCTGGCCCTGGTCCATGTTCTCATCACACTCTGCGATGAGATACGTACAGAAATTGAGTGAAAACATTTAGAAAGTCTTACAGCTGGTTGACATGGCTGATATCAAAGCAGAGGTCTGTGGTCTTGTCTCTGAATGTGGAGTCTTGCCAACTCCCTAGTCAGGCGTGTGCCACAAGCTACGTCATTATCCATACGGAGTGGGACCACAATGAGTTAGAAAATTGAAGAAGAAAAAAACAAACAAAACAAAAACCTGGTCCTTCACTCTGGCTCCTCTTTTGAGGAGTACTGATCTATACCACGAAACCTCTCTCGTGGCATCCCCGCAGACCCGTGGCTGTGCCCCAATTCACAATTTAATTTAAAAGCATAAACTATGTTAGTTATTGGTTGGAAATCGCTCAGTAATAACACTTTGGCCACCGCCCAGGACAAACCTTCTCACCAGTAGGGAGGGACTACTACTTGGTAGCTAAGAACCTGAGCTCGGGAAGAGTCCACCTGTGGCCCGTCTTGGTGCCGCCATATTCCTCACCGTAGGACCTTGGTCAACATCCCTAAGTCTTAATCCTCAGTTTGCATGTCTGCAAATTGGGAGTAAGAGTAGTGCCCACTGTCTGCAAGGCTGTTGTGAGAAGAAAAACAAACAAAAAGGATGCAGGTAAAGAGCCTCCTCCAGCATCCAGCACACACATACGACCCTTGTGCTAAATACGACTGGTGCAGAGGGTAGGGACAGAGCTGCTGGAGGCCATCTGCTTGCACGGCAATCCCAGCTTTACCAGCTACTAAATGCGTGACACGAGGCAAGCCATTTGCCTTCTTTACCCTTGCATCTCTTCATCTGCAAATGAGAAGACAAATGTCACGGGTTCTAGGAGGATGTTGGAAGGATTACACGAAATAACCACTGAGAAGCATTTAGCACGGGGCCCAGCAGCCAGCAAACACGGAGGTACAATGTAAGAGGGCCTGTCTCTTACCACCATCACAGCCACTCTGAAAAGAATTTGCCCTAGAATGAATTCATACAGGATAGTTGACATGTATCAATTCCTGGCCGCTCCTTCCAGTTGTGGGATTAAAAGTTGATTAAGAAATCAAAGGCAAAATCCGCCCCCAGGGGACCATGTAAGTTAATTCTCACCTGAACAGAGCAAGAAATGCATGTTGCCTAAAAGCAGACTTTGAACCAGTTCACCGCTTTTGGCTGCCTATTTCTATTAG
Source organism: Potos flavus (assembly GCA_028534135.1). NCBI lineage: Eukaryota > Metazoa > Chordata > Mammalia > Carnivora > Procyonidae > Potos > Potos flavus. The sequence continues at coordinate 34,257,031 of CM052898.1, read as the reverse complement.
GGTTCTGAAATGATTCCATTTATTTACAAATGAGATTATCTATAGCTCGAGCTTGCCAAGAATTAAGAAACTAGATTATATGGTGTGACATTAATTTCTCTTCTGGTGTGGTCAGGAGTAGGGCAGAGGGCATCTGCGTGGCTGCCAAGAGCCATCTGGCAGCTGTTTCCTTGGGCGGTTTGGCCTTGTTCGGCTCTGGCCCCACTGGTCAGGGCCGAGCAGATGGAGTCACACTTTGCAGAGGGCCCGGCTGCCTCTCCATCACAGAGGTACCGAGCTCGGGCCTGCAGCGAACCATGCTGTGTGCCTCGTCACATGACCGAGATAAACAGCAACAAAAACCATCACACGCTGAGCATTTGAGGAGTGAGCACCGAAAACCCTAGATGCTGATTCATGGCCGGCGTCTATGACTGAGGGAACAGAAGGAAGCAGAGGACCAACTTGCCCCCTTCCACACCAACATGGACATGGGCGAAGTGGCAGAGAGAGAGATGGCTTTTCTGGGGTTTCCATCTCACCCTGGAAAAGGGTCTAACAGTAACAGGGTAAGGGAGGCAGAAACCTTGGATGGCAGAGCAGAGCAAACAGCAAAGATGCGGCATACACTTCCATTTCCTCTAACAGAAGAAGTGACATCAGCTCTCTCGGCAGGTGGCCTTCGGGGAATGTTGCTGAGTGGATACAGGAGAAAAAGTGGGATTGTTGCCCAAAATCATCACTGGCAGTGATGCTACCACTTCATCCTGACTACAGCAGGGACCGGAAAAGAACAGTAGACGAGCTCCCGGATGGTAACTCTCGGGGCTGTCCTTTGTGTTCATGGGAAACAGAGTGCAAGGCTGCTCTGGCCACTACTGCAGCCACTGGCCACACGTGGCTACTTAACTTCAAAGTAATCTTGCAACAATAGGGATGGACCCAGAAAATATAATACTAACTGAAATCAGTCAGTTAGAAAAAGATAAATACCATATGATCTACTCCTTTGCGGAATTTAAGAAACAAAAGAACAAAGGGGAGAAAGAGACAAACCAAAACACAGGCTCTTAAAGCTAGAGAGCAAACAGATGGCGACCCGAGGGGAGGGGGGTGGGGGATGGGTGAAATAGGTGATGGGGATTAAGGAGTGCACTTATCCTAATGAGCACTGAGTAATGTACAGAACTGTTGAATCACTGTATTGTACTCCTGAAACTCAGGTAACAGTGGATGTTAACTGCACTGGAATGAAAATAAAAATTTTTTTAAATGGGAATAGTTTAAAAATAAAAATAATTTCTTTAATAAAAAATACTTTAAAAAATTCTTGAATTCAAATTACTCTAAATTAAAAACTCATTTTCTTCGTTGCTCTAGCCACATCTCAAGAGCTCGATAACCCCACGTAATAAGTGGCTACCCGATTTGTGCTGAAACATAGTGTTTCCATCATTGCAGAAAGTTTGATTGGATAGAACTGGTCTAAAAATGAGAGTAGGCTGTGTACACAAGTCAGTGAATAGGACCAAATAAAGACACTCAATGCTGGTGAAGTCATGATGAAATGAGAAGGGTTCTACTCTGCTGCTAAGAAGGTGAATTTGATACATTTCTAGAGCATAACCTGACAATATGTATCCTTAAAAGAGCCTTAAAAACAGTCTTATTTGTTGGCCCAGTCTTTCTGCACAAAAGAGGTAACCAAAGAAGTGGTCCCCAAATTTATGTTTTTCATCGAGCAATATTTGCTGAACGATTACTTTGCATAGAAAAAAGATAGAAATCATGTAACTATGCAATATCAGGGGAATAAAAAATAGATTTCATCGTATGATAGACTACAATGCTATTAGTGAAAATGGAATTTCTAAAAACCGGTAACATAGGGGACATGACTGACCTAAGTCAAGAAAAAGAAAAAAGATAGCAACGTGTCTATATATCCCTACAGTATTTTCAAAATTACAAGTACAAATATAAAGGAAAGAAAATACACTGAAATATTAACAGTGACTATCTCGGGATGATGGACTTGTGAACAGTTATTTAAATTTCTTCCTACTTCCCTGAAAACAAACATTGTATCTCTATCTCGCCTTCACCCGATGCTCACTATGTGCTCGGTACAATTCAGAGACTTCTATGTGTTCACACCACTAATCCTCATGGCACACTATTAGGTAAATTCTATCTCCAGCTGGGATACAGTAATAAAGAGGCAAAGGAAGTCCCAGAGGTCACACAAGGACGGGGTAGATGAGCCAGGATGTGGAAGCAGACACTTGGATCCGGAATCCAGAATCTCAAACTTTAAGCTGCAATCATGAGCCCAACTTTCAGCAGAGGATACCGAATGAGGAACTGTAAAATTACACACATAGGTACCACGGCTATTAATAGGCAGGGCTAAAATTCGAGCAGAGCCTCGCAGACTGTTTCTGTGTTGCCAGCCTCAGAAGAGGGAGGGTCCACGCCAGGAATATGATCGAGGTCTTCAAAACAAGCCGGTTTGCCTTTCTGGCACTCTAGAACATATAAGGTACACCAACACACTGCATAAAGACTCAATTTTCACGGAGCGCTTAACCTGTAAGCCCTTCGTATGAAGTCCTTTGCATATACCATCTTGTTTAATCCACAAAACAATCCCTATAAACAGTTGCCACTATTCTTCTCGTTTTAGAGTGAGGAAGCCGGAGCTCGGAAAGCTAACTATTCAAGATCACAGTGCTATGAATAGGAAAACCCAAGATTCATACTTGGGCTGTGGACTGCAGCACCTTCGTTCTTTGCTGGATCATAAAGCAACTACATAATTTCTATTTCAGGAGGACACTTTTGAGAGTGAAAGGTAAGCTAATAATTATTCCAGGACAAGAGGCACACACTGCATCTGTCCCAGGCAACCCACTGCCCTTAGGAAATGTAGCTTCGCCGAGATCTTGTTCTCCACTGTGAGGGTTACCGGGGAGGCCTTTGGATGCGCTGTGGGCCTCCAGTGTGGGCTAGAAGGACAACACTGTTGTAAATTCCTAGATAGGTGTTACATAACAAATTATAGATGCTTGCTTCTTGGTGCTCTCAAAATATATACCAGCATGTGACAGCCTGAACTAGCGCTGGGGGCTGATTTGGATACCCTAGCACAGAATGAGTGAGACAAATTCAGGCCCTTTTGATTTCATGGGCTGGTGGTGGAAGGTTCCACCTTCAGCAACTGCGATTTGTTATTATTCTTGTCAATGAGAACAAAGACGAGCCTGGGTCGATTTTGCCCACTTCCCAGCACCAACGCCAGCCATAATTCATCATCACATGGCTCCCTGCACACTTCCTCACACATTACTTACAGGAGGCAGCTGGCAGAGGGGGCAGATTCTGCTGATCTGCAGACTGGATTCGCTATACTGCCCCGGGAGGCGGCGCCCTCCAGAATGCGCCCACTGCTGGACGGAGGCCCCAGACCCTATCTATCAGTGCATCGCTAGGGGTCAGCGGGGACAGGGTGACCCAGGAGTGAACTGGCTCCACGAGCCATTAAACAGCCCCCCTAAAACCCAGAGCGTCAGCCAACTAATGAGGCTTGGGGCCATCGTCCGTTCACTGGAAAATGACATCTTCCTGGAGGCTGAAACTGGCTTCTCCATCATCCTGAGAACAGAAGGCTTGAAGGAGGGCCTGACACCTGGGCCTGGAGACACCTGTCATAGCAACCAAATCACAGAGCAGTGTTTACAGGGGAGACAGGTGAGGACCACAGAGGTAGAAGGCCTAGCTCTGCCATCATCTTGCTGTGTGTCCTAGGACAGTTCCCTTAAACTCTTTAAGTCCCAGTTTCCCCATCTGTAAAAGGGGTAAAACGATTAAAAGTCACCTACAGGGTTTTGAGAGGATTAAATGAGGTAATACGTGAAAAGTGCTTAGCTCAGCATTCGGCTTATAGGAAGAGTTTAAGAACTGTTGGCAGTGACAAAAGAATTACTACATCAACAGTGACACAAAGTGCAATTGTAATAATTACTATATATTAATAGAATTAATATGTAACATATTACTAAAAGTATAGCAGTTACAATGATTGTTACTATTGTCTTTTTTTCCAAAGATTTTATGTATTTATTTGAGAGAGAGACAGAGAGAGAGCACAAGCAGGAAGGATGAGCAGAGGCAGAAGGAGAAGCAGACTCTCTGCTGAGCAGGGAGCCTAGCTCAGGGCTCCATCCCAGGACCCTGGGATCGTGACCTGAGCCGAAGGCAGACGCTTAACCAACTGAGCCACCCAGGCGCCCCTATATATTGTTAATATTACATCACATCTTGAATGAGAACTACCTGCTAAATATGGTGCCTAAAGTTAAGGAGTTAGAATGGAGTAAAACAGAATAAAATTACAGTGAAAATATACCAAGAATAAGGCTCTGTTTCCCAGGTCAAAATCAAGGTCAAGGTATCGCTCATGGAAAAACACCTCCAGATGTTGATATTCTTATAAACATCACCTTTGGATATGAGCCAAGTTTGGCAAGGGGTTGTGAAGGGGAGGGGAATCGAAGCTCCAGGGCAGCGTCTGAAAGAACACTGATAGTCAGCAGAGGTCTGGTTCGGATCCCGAATCCCAACTGAGAACAGACTCAGAGAAACACCCTAAGCACCTCAGTATCTAATGATGGACAAAATTAGCTCTGTCTCACTAAGAACCACTCAGCCTAATGTCCTCATAAACACTTAATTGTTCCTTTCTCTGCAGCAGAGCTTTGGGCAAATTTTTCAGCAAAAATGAGCAAGAGTGGCTTGGAAAACTGTTAATAGAACATAAAAATAGTAACAGTCTCAATTTTTACTTTCCCCCCCTCTCTTCGTCTCCAGGGATGCCACTGAGTTAAAGGGTAGGAGCGCCACACTCAGAACTCTTTATTTCAATCCCTGACAGATTCACAAACGTCATCTTCCTCCTTGTCTTATTTATTTCACTTTATATTTGGTGATTTCTCACCAGTCTTCCTCTCTCTCCCAAAACCAGAGTAATCATTTGCAAACACAATGAGGGAGCCTGCTGGGTTGTTGCTAAACTAGTGCAATTCACACAAGACCCTTAAAACTCTGGAGCTAGAAATAAAAGGGGAGGGGTGTCCCATGAATCACTGCCCACCCACACAAAATCAATACCATGGAGGCGGTAACCTAGCACGGAGAGCCATTTTCCCTTCTGAGAGGGAAGCAGTAGTTACAGTTTCAGCTAATATAACATGTGAATGACAACTTAGTAAAATCGAGAGACTTGATGACTTCCAGCCATCATTCTAGGGCTGGGCTGTAATTCACCATATTACTGCCCAGAGTTCAATACTCAGTTACGGTGTCTCATCAGTCCTGCTGTACCCAAATCCTCCAGCTCTCTCCTGCCTTCCCTGCATTCGACAATCTTCCCATTCTATTTCTAAAGAAATGGGGCCGAGGGGGCAGGAGGGGGTAAAGCATAACAAGCAACTTTTGCCTCCAATTCTGACCACAACAGGCAATGCCTCTATTGCAGGGATCCTCTGGGCTCTCCTTTTCTTCTCTATTCAAATCAGTTCAGTCTATTTATAAGAAATGCCTAGCTTTCCTGAAAGCAGGGTCATAAACTCAAATCCTAGCTAGTAGCAGGTGGACAACTTCTACGGGTGAAGCGAACCAGGTGAGTTATCTTGTTTTGAGAAACCCTGCTCCAGGCCCCTCTTCATCATTCTCTTCTGCAGAGCACACCCCAAAGTCCCAGGAGCCACTCTGAGAGCACAAGAGCTTCCCATCTATTTTGAGATTGGCTTTCTCCACGTGCTTCCCATCTTGTTTTCACAGAAAAGAACACAGTGGAGCTCTTTTCAGGTTTACCAGAGAGCTAGTGATCGGTACCTACTGCCTGGCTGCTAAACTTAAAAAAAAAAAAACAAAAAAAAAACAAAACAGGGACCTTGCCAGCTCCTACAATTAGAGGAACTGAGATTTGAATAGCAGCCAGTAAATTTTCCTGCATTATTGATTTTCACTAAGTGTGTGACACATTGTATTTTCTTGAATCGAGTGGAGATACTTGTTTTCTTAACAGAGGCTCAATCGATGTTCCTTCGGCCATCAGTCAAAAGGCAGCAGTCAATCTGGGCTGCAAGGCACAAGACCCACTCAATAAAACACACCCAGAGTTTGCAGGAGCCAGTTCTGGCTTTTCCGGCTCAATGTCCTGACTCTATCCAGAAAAATTCAAAAATAAATTCTCTTCCACCTCAAAATCACCTCTTTTTTTATTCTTTTACACCTACTCTCTACCAGAGAGAGCAGGGGCTGTCCGTGGACTATTTCACTGCCTTGAGGGGAAAACCATCAGTGAGTGAAAAATCTTAAGAATAGATTTATTTGTGACTTTTCCTTTTTGATTGTCTATTACCTCTCTCCAGAAATGGCAAGAATTCCTTTGAATTAGAAAACCCAGAAGAGACAGCATGCTCGTGTGGAGAAGCCAATCAGCCTCAGGTGGAGGAGATGCCGACAAGAGGCATATCCTGGGGTGAAGCAAGTATACTAAGAAATAGCTCAGAATTGAAAAACTAAAAAACTAATTGCTGATGGCCCCCCTACAAACATACATACCTGAATCCCCTAGGATAGGCTGATCGTCCCTGAAAATAGGCTGATTTGGTCCAAAGTTTCAGGAGGAATTCATTCCTACAGCACTGTCCAAAGAACTTTCTGCCCTGAATGTTCAATCCCTGTGCTATCAGATATAATATCCAGTATTAATAGTCACAGGATGCTATTTAGCATACAGAATGTGCCTAGTCTAAAAGAGAATTTTAAGCTGAACTTAAGATTTTACATTTAAAGTGAACTTTAAGTTTTATCTAATTTTAATTAAATTATATTTAAATGGCCCCAGTGGTAAGTGGCTATCATATTGGACAGTATAGATCTACAATAAAGAAGCATCTATTCAGGAATTCCCACACGAGTCTCTTTTCCATGATAGTAACATCATCAAGAGAAATGGGCTAAGAGCCGTTGTCAGCAAGTACTGATATGTTCAAAATTATTAGCCATTGTTGACAGTGAAGACCCACATTTGGACCATAAAAAAATACTCCTGTGTTAAATTCTTTGCATTCGGGCATTCCCATAAGACAGGCAACTGCTGGTGTTGTTGTGTAGCCGGCAAGTACAAACTGCTCCCTCTCTAGTTATTGAGTTAGGAACAGATCCAAGCGTGATGAGCCTTGCCCCACTTTGTCCTCCTGCTGGGGTCCAGGGCTGCTGGAGAAGATTTATGAGTTTCATGTGTCCAGAGCCAGGGAAGGTCTTCTGAGGACGTGAGCATCATTGGACGGCAGCATCGCTCTTCCTTCCATCAGGAAGCCAGTGGTGATTTGGCTAATCCAGCTGGTTACGTAGCATCTCTTCCCTTTCCTCTTCCACTCAATGGGCCTACTCCACGAAGAATAAACAGGTCGTCCAAGTGCAGGTTAATCTTGCTTCTCTTCTCAAATTTTTATGAAGGTGTTGAGCAAAAACAATTTTACTCATATTTCCATCCATTAAACAAAGAAAACACTTGCTTAATCATTTGCTTAGGTCTGGATGCCCCAGTCCTTGTCCCCAAGACTTCTTAAACCTCGTGACTCTTTACTTTCTCCTGATAGTTCCTTCATAGTTTCCTTTAAAATCAATTTAACTTTTTAACCTAAATCTATTTGCATGAGAGACTTTATACCACTATACGAAAGAACATACACAGGTCTGATATCCTAGTTACAGAGATTCTACTATACATTAACAGCTTTTAAATGATAAATATATATATAGGCCCAATACCCTTTCACTGACCTTGCAAGTAAGGGTGGTTACTTTTGGGACAATCCTGCCAATTATCATGAAATTCAAGGATAATTATTTGAGATGCACAACTGCTTTTCACCTTCCGCTTCATTTAGAAATGTGAACTCTGCACCACTTTATATGAATGGGATGAAATACTACAAATGCAAGGAGATTAGGGAGTTGTATTGATTATGGAAAACTTCTTCATGCTTAAGGAAGAGAATGACTTTGGAAAGAGAGCCTGCTTGGTTCCAATCCACCAGATTTTCTATCTGACCCTGCCTGACTCTACCTCCCTGCTCCAGAGCACAGACTTCTGTCAACTCTGCCTTTTCTTCCTCAAGAAGCTGAACCTTCCAGGTGCCATTTAAACTCCCTGGAAGATTACCCTTCAAGCTAGAATGCCTCGTTCTGGACACACGATGCCCTTCACTTCGAGACAGGTCTGACCTCCATGATGCTAATAGCCAGTCTGTGCAGCCGCCTCTCACAAGCCATCATCTCGGATGGCCTCCTTGCCTAATTTTACTACTCTTTCAGAAACAATTACTCTGGAGTTTAGCCTATAAACCTTCCATATAAAATGGGCAATTATCGATTACTGACACTTCCACGGCCCCACCCCTCGGTAAGGCAATGGTGTAAAGGACCAGAGAGCCAATTAATCACCCCTGTCATATTTCCCTGTGAAATGCAATGTGGGTGCTGGTTTGCTCCGGGCCCTCTCATCATTGTCTGATCTTAACTGTGATGGGCGGTGAGTGAGAAGTCAACTGGGCTCAAGAGAGGATATGATTGGCACACAGCCTCCAAGGTGGCCAAATGTAGCCTAACGGTCTAGAAGAGTCTATGTCTGGGCTGCCAGCCCCTTACAGTAATAGTCACAGAACAGAGTAGGTACCTGCAGGTTGTAATTTGAAGGGTTCATTTATTTATACATTCATTCAATAAATCTATTTATATACCTTCTACCTTGCAAGCCCCTGGAGCAGCACTGAGCAAGGTAGGCAAGGTCCCTGCCCTCAGGAAGATGATTTCTATCTGATAGTCAGATGACATGCAAGTAATCAACTAAATAAACCAGATATTAAAAGCTGATCAGGGCTATGAAGATGGCAGATAGGTGAATATGAAAACTTAATGGTGGATGCATGGAAGGAAAGGGCCTATTATAATAGTTCCACCACCAATGGAAAAGATGGTGGCTTTGTTCAGAATTAGAAAGGGTCCCTCCTCACTCTGCACATTTAACACCATCTGCTAGAAAAATGTCACAACATGTATACATAAATCTGTGATGACCATAAAGTAAAGGAGTCCCTAGAATTGTGTGGTCCTTAACCAGCATGAATCTAAGTAGTGGCCACCATATTTGATGGCATGGCTCAAGAAGGGATATTTGAGCTGAGGCTTGAGGGACAGAACCAGACAGAAGTGCTGGGGTTGGGGACGAGCATCCCAGCCACAGAGGATAAGAGCGAGGCCCTGGCACAGGGAAAGGTGTGGCCTGTTGGAAGAACAGAAGAGAAGCCCAAGAACTTACGTGTAGGTGAGGTGCTAGGATAGAATGAGGAGTGAAGGGGGAGGAGGACTGGCTGGACTTTAGGGGTATGGTACAGAGTTCAGACTGTATCTTAAACATCAGAAGGTAAATGAGGGGGGTTAAGCAGAGAAATGCCATGAGATCATCTGATTGGCATTTTTCAAACAGACTCAGCTTCTGGGTGGAGACTGTGTTCTAGGGCCAAAGACTGGAAGCAGGGAAATGGGATTTACACCAAGTCCGTGGTTCTCACCTCTGGCTGCACATTAGAATCCCTCATGAAACATTTTAAAAATAGTGATACCCTGGCGCCACCCATGGAGACCAAGTTGGCTGCTGTGGAGGATCAGTATTTTTAAATGCTCCTCAAGGCTGGGATGCCTGGGTGGCTCAGTCAGTTAAGTGGCTGCCTTCAGCTCAGATCATGACCCCAGGGCCTGGGATCGAGTCCCCGCCTGGGTGCTTTGCTCGGCAGGAAGCCTGCTTCTCCCCCTGCTCATATGCACTCTCTCTCTCTGACAAATAAATCAATAAAATCTTTAAAAAAAAAAAAAAAGCTCCCCAGGTAATTCTCAGGTGTAGCTAAGGCTAAGAACCACTGCCTTCCAGGAAATGCCACGACACTGTAGAAGAGATCTAACGCGGTGGCTCTCCACACACAGTCTCTGAAGTGGAAGCATCAGTACTACCTAGGAACGCGTTAGAAAAGCACCTTCCTGCATCCTCACCCCAGACCTGCTGAATCAAAAACTCTGGGGGAGGGGGCCAGGCAATCTGTCTTAACAAGCCTTTTAGGTGATTCTGAGGCCTTTGATGTAGGAGAAACTCAGGCCTAAAAGATAACATTTTAAAAATGTGAAAATATTCCAAAGCCAGAATTCCTAGTACTGGGGAAAATTAGTAATTCTGCCATAAGAAGTAACACTATTGCAGAGGATTACAGAATTAAACAATAATGATAATACTGCTCTCCATTTACAAAAACAGAACATCGAGTTTTCACTTCCAGAATGCACGCCCGGAATAGTTTTCTGGTAGGGTAACAAATTTCCAGCGTGTTACTCCCACTCTCTTGAGTTGAGAAACTCAAGCCCCAGATCTGCCAGACGGCTGGATAACCGCCACCCAGCAAGGGCTTGCCTTTCCATAATGCCACACTCTTACAAAACACTTTCGTCTACGTCACCTCATCTGCACATTGTAGCAACTTCACGAGGCAGATTCTGTTCCCATTTCACAGGTAGGGAAACCGAGATTCAGATAGCTTGAGAAACTTATGGAAGGTCCCACAGCCTGAAATTAATTCTGTGTCTACTTTAAGCTTTCCGCCCACATATTTCCCCCATGCCATCTAGTGATGAGACTCACCCGAGCTAAGCAAAAGTAGTCTTTGAAATGGTTACTTTAAAATGCTTTAGAGTGAATGGGCATCCAAATCCTGGCTTCCAGCCAAACTGATGGACCACTGCCAGTGCAGTCTAAGGACAGACATCCGTTTGTGTAGAAGGGAAGAGGCGTGCCGGCATCTGTAGGAGGTGCTGGGGGCGTGGAGGCAGGATGGGGGTGGCAATCCTATCAGGTTCCTCCCCGGTCCCCATGGAGCTGCGTTCTCAGCCCAGGCAGTACATTAGTGTCACCTGGGAAGCTTACAAACCACAATGCCAAGCCCCCCACCCCACCCCCGCCCACGGCATCCTAACTTCAATGCTCTAGGCTGGGGTCCAAACATCATTATCTATGCAAAGCCGCACGTGTGACTTCTCTGTGCAGCCACAGGTTTGAACCGTAACTTCAGACGGAGGGGCGTCAGGGTAGAAATGCAGGGGTTGTTTTCTGGAACAATCTCGCGAAGCTCTGGGCGCACACTAGGTTACTCACAAGGTCACTTGCAAGGAACTGTAGAAGGAGCCCCTTGGTCCCTACCCCACCCCAGCCTTGGGATCACGTAGACGAAGGCAGTGATCGGGAATGAAGGTGCGGGGAAGCAGGAGAGAGACTTCCGTGCACAGAAAAGCAGCTCAGAGCGGCAGCTGCACCTGGTGTGGCTGGACCAAGTCACTGCCCTGGATGCCCCGTGGTCACCGAGCAGCTGAAGGGCAGTGGAGCACAGTGAGGACGCTGGCCCAGAACAACAGAGACGTGCTTTGAGCAGTCACCAGAAGCCCCACCCCGGGGTCTCCCAAAATTAACAGCTAGGGCTCGTGTGGGAGGGAGCTGACAGGTGAGAGTCAATGACATTAGGCTAGCAGTGGTGTTCTGTTGGGCAAAATCCTCCGAACACACTCAAGGCTACATTCCTCTGCATCCCGGTTGGATTGCTAGGCTTCCTTCTCCACCCAGCATCCCCGAGTCGCCACTTGTAACCGCATGACAAGAAGCGCAAAAAACTACCCCTGATGACAAGCAATCAGTCCCCTGGTGCAGGGCCTGTGGGGGTGGCCAAGAACCAGGCATCCCGGTGTGACTCGCCTCCAAGCAGAAATAACAACAGAAACCCCACTGAAAGCCCCCTCCCCCCGCCCCGGCCCTTGGAAACCAGTTTTCCTTAATTGCAGGGGGACCCCATCAGGAGAGGCCTTCCCAGTGCTCAGCCTTGAATCGAGTAACAACAACTGCGCTCCACGGAAGGATTAGCTGAAAGCCTGTGACTCCAGGGGAAATCAAAGGTGCTAATAAGAAAAGTTTGGACGGTGCCGGTCTCTCTGGAATCCGGGGAGAGATGCCATCTTTATCGTGGCCACTTACAGGAAAGGAGGCCCAAGGCAGCATTTCTACATGTAATTATGCTCTCATCCCAACCCTGCTACTAAGGGAACATGAACTTTACTGCACCGCTCACCACCGGTTTTCATTTTACTGCACACGCAAACTCATATTCCACCAAGAAGATGAAAGATTTCAGGTTCTGAGGCTGTCAGACATTTGTGCTTACGAATTTAGTGAGCTCCTAAATCATGACTGAAGCACAGCTTCCAATATCTCTCCCCTCGTTTTCAGGCTTTCTAATAGTTCCCCTGCTCCTGTGGTATCTTGGAGCAATCACGCTAATAGGAACAATTTAATGGAGTCCTGGGGAGTCAGGAGTTGGGAGGATTAAATTTCAACATTCAGCGTCTTATCATAGAGAAACACCCTTTCTCAATAGATGCCCTGGATTCCAGACGTCCTCGTTTCTCTCTCAGAAGAACCAGCTGCATCTGATCAGAACCGAGGAATTAGAAATATGGTTACTGCTCCTTTAATCTCAGTTCCCATCAAGGATGGCTGAGGGCAGGAGAATGCTAATCAAAAATTAGGAGTGACCACCAGCCTGGAAAGACTAGAGTCATTTTTCTCCACACTCAAAGATCCAGTCTTCATCAAAGCAAAGCTGTCTTCCCCTGCCCTCTCTAACCGCCCACCAAGTAGATCCAGCTAGAATCCTGGAGACTTTTCTACCATCCTCCCTCTTCCACACACCCCCACCCATCTGGCCAATAAGCAAATTCCCTCAAAGCTCTCTCTAACATTTCTTTTTAATATACCCTCTACTTTCTAGCTTTGGTGCTTTGCTGTGCTTTAGACCCTCTTCATCTTCTGGCTGTATTTGTTTATTCAAATATTTGAGGAGATGCTATCATGTACCAGGCTTATGGGCTGGGATCACAGGGGCTCACATGCTCTCATAGGAAAAAAATCATTAAATAAGTATCCCAATCAATGTTTAATAACCTATGTAATAAATGCTACCCAAAGAAGTGCCATTTGAATTGGAAATGGGCATAAGTACTTCTGAGGTTTAACTGTTGAAACATAAATTATCTGACATCTTTAGAACACAGAGAAGCCCAGCTTCTGCTACAAAGAGGTGCCTATGGAACCCAGGGGTCCAGCACAAAGTAACTATAAACTCTGGACAACACATGCACACATACGTGCATACAAAAGAACCTGAAGGTATGAAGCATGAACAAAAGCAGACATTGCGGAGGATCATCAAAACTTGGAAGCAAAGCATAAATTACTTGTCTCTACAACTTGCAGCCTGAAGATAGGCTGGAGTTAGCACATGGGGCAGCTACGACTCTGAAAGAAAAATACCACTCTTTTGGGCTGCCTGGGTGGCTCAGTCAGTTCAGTGTCTGCTTTGGCTCAAGTAATGATCCCAGGGTCCTGGGATCGAGCCCTGCAACAGGCTCCTTGCTCAGTGGGGAGTCTGCTTGTCCCTCTCCCTCTGCCTGCTGCTCCCCCTGCTTGTGTGTGCAGTCTCTCTTTCTCTGTCTCTCTCTCTCCCTGAAAAATAAATAAATAAAATCTTAAAGAAAAGAAAAATACCACTCTTTTGGACCCGAAGCACAGGAGGACAGAGTTTGGAGCTAGCACAGTCACTGGACAGCATGGAGAGAAGCCTAGAGTAGAGAAAGCCAAAGAGGGAGAAGTCCAGTTTCTACATACAGTCTTTGTGCACGTGTCTGGCTGACCTGAACTCCACATGCACGGAGCAGATTCCAAAGCAGGCCAGCTAAAGATAAAAGAACAGAACTGAAATTTGACCTACTGCTCAGAAGTAAGAGTTACCGTTTGAGTTCCACCCAGTTAATTGCCTGGTAAAACAAGAACACCAAGACTCTACAGAAGAATATAATGGAATCCAGAGTTTCTATGAGGTAACAGCACAATATCCAGGATCTAATCCAAAATTACTCAGTATGCAAGGAACCACATCTGTGAACCAATCGCCAAAATAGAGACAACAAATAGAGGCCAATCCTGAGATGACCCAGACACTGGAACTTGAAATGACTATTCTATGTTAATAAAGAACAAATTTTATCATAACAAATGCGAAATGGAAACTATAAAAAAAAAAAGAGAGACTCCAATGGAAATTCTCAAACTGAAAATTAAAATATGTGAAATATAAGTTAGTGGATGGGCTTACTGGAAGAATGGAGACAGTAGAGGAAAGAATTAGTGAAATTGCAGCTGAATCAAAAGAAATGATGAAATCTGAAGCATATAGAGAAAAAGGATTATGGAAAATATACAGAGCCTCATGGGATTTTGGTCTGATATCATATGGATGAGTTTTTAGACAACTGTTTTTAGACAACGAGTTTTTAGACAGTTTTAGACAACTGCAATCCTGGAAGGAAGATAGAATGGAAAAAAATACTTGAATATGAAACATCCAAAGTTTCCTTAATTTGGTTAAAATCATACATTCATAGGTTTACAAAGCTAAGCAAACCTCAAATAGAATAAATACAAAGAAAATAATGCCTAGCACTTCATAGTCAAAGCACTGAGAGCCAAAAATAAATGGAAAATGTTAAAAGCAGCTAGGAAAAACAACACATTACATACAGGGGAACAAACATTTAAATTATCACAGATTTCTCATCAGAAACTATGGAGACAAGAAGATAGTGGAACAACATCTGTAAAATCCTGAAGAAAACCTTGTCAAGAGAATTCTTTATTTAACTAAAATGTCCTCAAGGGGTGCTTGGCTGGCTAGTTGGTAGAGCCTGCAACTCTTAATCCCAGGGTCGTGAGCTTAAGCCCCATGTTGGGTGTAGAGATTACTTAAAAAAATAAAAAGTAACATGCTAAAATGTCTTTCAGAATGAAGTCAAAATAAAAACATTTTTTAAAAGATTTTTTATCTATTTGTTTGAGAGAGAGAGAGAGCATGCATATGAGTGATTGCAGGAACGGGGGGAGTGTTGTGGGAGAGGGAGAAGCAGACTCCCTGCTGAGCAGGGAGTCCAATGTGGGCTCAATGCCAGGACCCTGGGACCAAGACGTGAGCTGAAAGCAGATGCTTGATCAACTGAACCAGCCAGGCACCCCATTTTTTCAAAAGAAAACCATTTTTAAATCAAAGAAACCTGGGGCACCTGGTTTGTTCAAGACGTTGTTCAATAGGTTAAGGTTGTTCAATAGGTTAAGCATCCAACTCAATTTTGGCTCAGGTCATGATCTTATAGTTGTGAGATCAAGCCCTGCGTCCAGCTCCACACTGGACCTGGAGCCTGCTTAAGATTTTCTCTCTCTCCCCCACTCTGGCCCTCCCTCCTACCCTCTCCCCCCCTCTAAAAAAAAAAGAAAGAAAAAAAACTAAGAGAATTTGTCACCTTCAGACTTTAACTCCAAGACCTTAACTCCTTTCTAAAGGAAGATTTTTAGGCTAAAGGGAGATAATTTTTCAAAATCAAAATAAAATGTTTTGTTCTTAAAATTGTTAGTGATTCAAATACTGTCAAAAATTACATTAAATGAGGTGTGAGGTATTGCTGTTTATCAAACAGAGACACTAACTTTAAAAGATCAAGGACCACCGCTCTCAACAGAAGTCATAAAACAAGAGGAAAATGATTAAGGTATGGTCTAGCCATATATAATTGCATAATATTTAAAGAGTAAAATGGCCCTCATGAATGGTTTTTTGTAACTTAGAAAAATATCTGTTATAAACTAAATAAAAGTGTATCTGTAAAACCCTAAGATATTCATACCCTTTGACGTAACTTTATTTTTTGCTGGAATCTACCTTAAAGAAACAGAAAAATCACACCAAGAATAATGCATAACGATGTTCATCACTGTGTTATTTTTTCCATCAAAAACCAAAAACTGGATGGAACCTCTTTCAGTAATAGATTTGTTAAATATATGCTACATTTTTAAAATTCATTGTTATATAAGCAATAAAAACTACTTTAAAAGACTAGTGGAAGGGCACCTGGGTGACTCAGTGGGTTAAAGCCTCTGCCTTCGGCTCAGGTCATGATCTCAGAGTCTGGGATCGAGCCCCACATCGGGCTCTCTGCTCAGCGGGGAGCCTGCTTCCTCCTCTCTCTCTGCCTGCCTCTCTGCCTACTTATGATCTCTCTCTGTCAAATAAATAAATAAAATCTTTTAAAATAATAATAAATAAATAAATAACAGACTAGTTGAGGGCGCCTAGATGGCGGTTAAGTGTCTGTATTTGGCTCAGGTCATGATCCCAGGGTCCTGAGATCTAATCCCACGTTGGGCTCCCTGCTCCATGGGGAGTCTGCTTCTCCCTCTGCCCCTCCCCCAACTTGTTCTCTCTCTCTCTCTCTCTAATAAAATCTTAAAAAATAAAGACTAATGGCAAAAATAATTTTCATTGCAAAAAGGATAGCAATTTTTAATGTGCACATATATTTACACTCCCATGAAAAAAATACTGTGAAGCCTAAAGCACACATCATTGATTATCTATGGGTGGTTTCTCACTGGAAAATGTCATTTTACCTTTATATTTTTTGTTTTCTAAATTATTTTAATAAATAACTGGATAAATTTGGATATACAATATGGTCTAAATTATATTTTGAAAGGCATAGAAAAAGACAGCTAGAACAAAATTCCCTAACGTGGGAATCATCCACGGGGACACTCTTTCTTCACTGTAATCTGGTAGTTTTACCCAAATATGGTCCGTGATACTTTCTTGCTTCCTGAAGAGAGGAAGAAACCCTGTAACTTGATGGTTAAGGAAACAGGCTCTGGAATCAGATTGCCTGAGTTGGAAGCTCAGCTCTGGCATTTTTTTCTAGGTAATCTCTCTCTGCCTCATCCATAATATCCTGACTCTTTGGGTTGGTAGGAAGATTAATGAGTTAACTTTTGTAAAACATTCAGAATAGTGCCAGGCATTTAGTGTTCTTTAATAGTGTGTTAAATAAAAACTAAATAGAAAATTATCCTAAGGATACAAGCAGATTAAAATGTTCACTAAAACATGATTTTAATAGGAATGAAAGGAGAAATTGCCAACAAGAGATTAGTTAGAATGGCAGAACGAGTAAGAGCACAAACTCGGGGAGCAACCTGCCAGGATTCAAATCCTACCCCTGCCGTTCATGAGCTGGGGAGGCACGGGACAAGCAACTACATGTCTCTGGGCCTCCATCTTCTCATCGATAAAATGGAGAAAGTAAGAGTACTACTACAGAGGTGTTGAAGGGCTAAAGAGGACGATATTTATTAAATGCCCTGAACAGTGCCTGATGTACAGTAAGCACTATATTCAGTGTTTCCTCTTGTGGGGGGATGCCGATGCAGTGGTGATGGGACATCTACATATGATCGTTATATGTCTTCCACATACTGCTGAGGGGAAGAAATCAAGGCTTGCTGCCTACATTGGAACCCTCCATAAACCCAAGGGGATGAATGAGAATTGTATCCACCCAGAATGCGAGCGGGAGCAGGTACCTTTTGTAATTTACACAAAAGCACAGTGGAGATGAGAGCTGGATATCTGGAATAGTTAGTAGGATCCCATTTGTGTAAAATCAAAAGCATGGACATTCATGTTTCTAAGTGTCCATCCATGTTAAGTTCTATCAGGATAGTGGGCTTCGGATGCTATCATTCTCTTTTCTGAACTTCTCTACAGAGCCCTTCTCGGCCCATCCCCCAGAATATGCCTTCTTGTATAAAAGCAATAAAGCTTTGTGTGCACCACGGATCTGCCTATCGACAGAAATAGAAACAATAGAGAATTTGGTGGACGACATTCCATCTATGTATACGTGTGGATGCAAGGCTCAAGAGGGAAGAAACTCAAACATTTATATACAAAAATGAATAATTCCTATCCTTGGGCCCAAGCATTATTTATTATACGCTACATCCACAGCTTTCTGTATTAAAGAGAATGGTTCTTAAAAAAAAAAAAAAAAAAAAAGTTTTTTAGATTTTGAAACAGAGGAAAAGAAAATATACTGAGTGGTTGTCTTATTTTCTTATATTTTCCTATAATGAATGCATGTAACTTTAATATTCACAATATACTATATATAGGTAAACCCTACATGGTTCATTTACATCCTTATAGTCAAAAATAACAAGGATGATTAAAAAGTTACATTTATGGAAACACTTTACAGGTGAAAAGGGTAATTCCCCACATCGTCTCCCCTCCCCCTCCCCCAAAGCAAAGCAAGCAAGTGAAGCGTGTGTTTCTACCAGACAGCTCTATTTTATCAGTTAGCAAGGTACATGCCCCTGGCAGATTCACCGCATTAAGCTTTGGCCATGGTCTAAAGTTTAGGAAACCTCATTTCCTAGTTCTTGGTATGTCACATTCCCAGCTTCCCCTAGGAATGCTCTACGAGGTGACTGTCTTATTTACAGGTTATTTTTATTCTTTATATTCCTGGCGGTGCTACGCTCAAACATTTTCATGGCTAGAGCAGAGTGGTGAAGGCACATGTACACACACACACACACACACAACACACACACAAACACACAGGCCAGAGTGGAGAAATAAAACCAGATATTAAATACATATCATACCCTCCAGACTGTCAGGCAGAGGAAAGACTAGGACACATGTATCAGCCCACAATCTCCAATGTGTTAAAATAATTTAATTGGGTATTTCATGGCACATTTTGCATTATTATGGCTCCCTTTGGATGCAACAAATGATTTGCTTCAGTAATAGAGTCCCAAGTAGTGGCATTATGTGATTAAGT
The DNA here is from genome assembly GCA_028534135.1 of Potos flavus. Taxonomy (NCBI): domain Eukaryota; kingdom Metazoa; phylum Chordata; class Mammalia; order Carnivora; family Procyonidae; genus Potos; species Potos flavus. Next base: position 34,238,158 of record CM052898.1, on the reverse strand, counting down.
AAGTGAGAACATCAACCATTAAATTCAGTTCAGTCATGCTTACATCCATCTTATTTCTTTTTTATAATTTAAATTTTCCTGCTGGTATATATTCACCTGAGACTATTTTTAAGCAATTTGTTTATGAAAGTTTCTCTTCTTACTTTTCACCCAATTACTGCTGCACTTGGAGTTTGAGAACTGCAATTTGATTCTCCTTTGTTAAGTAGATTGACCATTATGTTAGAAGGCAGGAGAGTACAATCCTCAATTTCCACATTTACAATGTCTCTCCAAAACATTTCAAATGGTTTGTTTTGTGGGCCTCATAAGCACTACTAGTTTATTGGGCTTGAACACTCGATTAGAACTCACATAATCATTAAGCAGTGGTCTTGGCCTCTCTACCTATTAAGTTCAACGGTGTACAGGAGGCTAAAGGAAATCATGGTGAAAAGTTTTAAAACAGTTTGAAAATTCTAGAGGAATGGTTCCTGATTTTGCTGGGCCATTGGCTTCCTTGAAGATGTTTGAGAGTTGTAGGTCCTCTTCCCAAAGCAATGAACACACACGAAACAAATTTTGCCTGCTATTTAAGGGTCCACACATGCACATCCCACCCAGTAGCTCATAGAACTCAACATCAGAATCCCTTCTCTCAAGCAGTGGTTCTCAACCAGGGGCTATTTTGCCCTGTAGAGGACATCTAGCAAACATCTGGACTCAATGCTGTTTGCCACAACTGGAAGGTTTGGGTGCTAGTAGGACTAGTGGATAGAGGCCAAGAGTGCTGCTAAAACCTCCTTCAAAGCTCAGGACACTTCCCCACATGGAAAACCATCTGACCCAAATGTCATTTGTGCCAAGGCTGAGAAATCCTACAGAGTATTCTAAGAAATTCTACGCAGTAGGCCAAAAATCCCTATGGAATATTGAGACCCAGCTCTATAGGTATACACCCAGGAAGACTAAGCAAAAATCATGGGGAAATCCACACCATTTCACCTTAATTCATTCACTGAACCAATTATTTATTCAACATGCTTCTAAACATCCACGTGGTGCCAAGTGTCACTGCAGTCACAGGGATTCCAGAGGACAGAGTCCCTGCCTTCTGCTGAAGGTAGTCATTAGAAATAAAGTCAGTTAAGCAAATATCCAATTTAAAGAAACGGTGCTATCAGTTAGGAATGAGTTCAGCTGTATGCATAATACTTTAATCAAATAGGGATTTGACTTAACCAGGTCTGTTTTCATGTAGAAACAAATACAAGGGTAGGCAGTCCCAGACAAAGGACTGCGTGTGTGACAAAGACCACAGACAACTTCCTCTCTCTGGACAACTGCCACTCTCCCACCCTGCCATCTTCCATGTTTTGCCTCCCTTCTGTTAGCTGCTGCTCAAATCTGAATGCCAAACGGAGGAGACAGAGTGAAGGACAAGGGCAAAGCCATGTACAGACCAGTTAGGTCAGAATCTCTTAAATGGAAATGATTATCTGGAAATTGCACTCAGTAGACAGTTCCTTACACCTTATTGGCAATAACCAGATCACGTGGCTGCACACAGCTGCAGGGGAGTCTGGGAAGGTAAGTATTTTTAACTGGGCACATGGTTACTCTGAGAAAAACTAGGGTTCTGTTAATAAGGAAGAAAGGTATAATGGGTATTGGGAAGGTAATTAGTACTATCTGCCATAAGGATGGTAACTGCAAGAAAGCGGATTCAAGAAATACTAAGGGAACACTTGGGAGAGCCACAGAAACTACTTTGAAGCAGTTAAGGGAGAGAGGAGTCTCCCAGACATGGAAACAGACACTTGAAAATGAGGAAGAGTTATCGTCAGGGGTGAGGGTATTTGAGCAGCAGGACATAACAAAATCATCCAAACGGGGGAACCACGTGTATAAAGGCTAGAATGGGGGAAATGGAGAGCAGTAAGGGATGAGGCAGGATGGGCAAGTAGGACAGGGCACTGCAATCCATATTAATTCTGAGGGCACTGGCTGGCCTTTAATAGGTTGAAAGCAGGGAAGTGACACTCTCTGAAGGTTCATTCAGAAACATCACTCCAATTGCAGTGTGGTGCACCCTTGTAGTGGGAAACAAGACTTGATAGAATAAAGCCAGAGTAATATCACTGAGGAAGGAAAGACTGGATTCCTTATGTTTTTACAATAAAAGCGTATTACCCCACCCCTCAGCCATGAAGCAGGAGTGGTGTGGAAGGCTTCGTTAGAAATAGGGATACTACCTGAATCTGTGCCATAGGCACATGTTCCAGAAAACCCTTGCCCTGAGAAGTTCCTGAAACATGCGATCATTTCCATGTTCTTCAGTTCTTGAAGATGTGACAACCTTGGACTTTTTTTCTTTTGCAATCCTTCAGGCAAATGTTGGTCACACATCTCAGCTAGCAAGCTTTGTCCAACACAAAGCCAAAGGACTTCTACCAACCCCCTCCTGCCTGATGATGTTGGCTGCTTCTCCTCAAGTATTCCCCTACGAGTGCCTCCACCACACTCTCCACATACAAGTCTTACATCTCCATCTAACTGGGGCTCTTCCTCTGCTTCTCTGGAGCAGTCCCTGGACTACCACTCGAGTGCCTTTGGTATCACTGGGAGCCATGACTCTTCTTGCACTCTACACAACAATGGTGGAAGGAGAGACTGCAGAGAAGTAAACTCCACACTCGACTCAAAATAACATGGCGAACACTCATTGGCCAAAAGATCATACTGTGTGATACACGCAGTGACACTCCTCAGCAACAATTACACACTACTGCCTGCCAAACACTAGCGGATGAGAGCGTATGATGTAGCATGCTGACAGTAGAAAAGAATGTATTTATATCATAAAATATACTAGGAACGAAAGCTATGTAGGAAGATATTTTGAAAACATGTCCATAAAGTAGCATTATAAAAAAACTGAGCTAGTTGGCAGGTAACAGAGGATCTTTAAAGGAAGGTCCTTATTCATTCCTTGGGAAAGCTGTAGCTTCATAGTGTAATTCTGCATATGTGTGAGCCATAGCTACATAACGTTAAATTGTGTGTTAGAAATATTCATTTCAAATAGCTCTTCTCATATCTGACCACAGAGAAGAAGATCATTTGTTCAGAAATCCGAATACTGGAATAATTTATCTGAATTGTTTAATAAAACTTTCTAATTATAATTCAGTATTTTATGAATTAGTGTTTTTTAAAATTTTTATTGAGGTTTAATTTATACACCATAAGACTTAGCCATCAACCCCCCAAATTCTACCAAGTCCACTTTCACTTAATCCTCACTTGTTTCCCCTGCCCAAGACAACCACTGTTCTGCTTTCTGGCTCTATTACATTGGTCTTTTCTGGGCACTTCCTATAAATGGAATGATACAACAGGTAGTCTTTTGCCTCTGGCTTCTTATAATGTTTCTGAGAATCATCCATGGTATGCATGGATGGATTCCTTTTTATTTCTGAATGGGATTCCATTGCATAGATATACCACATTTTGTTTATCCATTCACCAGTTGATGGACAACAAATATATATATTTTTCTCTCTTATGAATCATGCTCTTTGTGTTGTAGGTAAGAGATTGTCTTGCTTTTTGAAAAATCTCGTTTGACAATCTCTGCCATTTGATTAAGATATTTAGATCGTTCCCAGTGGACTTACATTTTCCGCTTTATTTTCTGTTTACTTTTTTTGTTCCTGTTTCTTCTTGATTGCCTTCTCTTGCATTAAATAACTACTTTTTAGTGTAATATCTTAATTCTTCTGTAAAATATTTTAAGTTTTTTTATTTTCTTAGTGACTGTGCTGGGAATTAAAACATGTGTCTTAATTTATAGCAACCTACCTCAGATTAATACTAATATAATTCTGATAAAATATAGAAACTCTGCTTCAGCATGGCTCCATTCCCTGCTCTTCTGTCTCTATGAACATGTGTATATTATATATATATATATATATATATATATATATATATATATATATATATATATATATATATATATATAATACAGTGCTATAATTAGCACTTTATCTGTCTTTTAGAAAGATTAGAGAAGATATCAGAAAGATGTATTTACAGAGCTTCTTATGTTAATCTATATTTATCATTTCTGGTGCTTTTTGTCTTCCTTTATGGAGTCAAGTTATATCTCATGTCCTGTCCTTTAAGCAAGAGGGATTTCTTAAGTATTTCTTCGTAGGTCTGCCAGCAACCGATTTTCTCAACTGTTGCTTATCTTGGAATGTCTTTATTTTCCTCCATTTATAAGGGTGGTTTTTCTGGATATAATATTTTTAGTTTATGGCTTTGGTTTTCTTCTTAAAAAAAAAAGATTTTTATTTATTTATTTGAGAGAGAGAGTGAGAGCAAGCACAAGCTGGGGAGAGGGAGAAGCAGTCTCCCCATTGAGCAGGGAGCCCAATACCAGTCTCCACCCCAGGACCCTAAGATCATGACCTGAGCCAAAGGCAGACACTTAACCAACTGAGTCACCCAGGCGCCCCTGATTTTCCTCCTCTAGCACTTTGACTACATCATCCACTGCCTTCTGGCCTCCATTGTTTCAGATGAGAAGTCAGTCTATCATTCATCATACTGATACTTCCCCTGTCTGTCAGAAACCATTTTTCTCATATCACTCTCAAGAATTGCTCTGCCTTTCACTTTCAAGAGTTGGGCTGTAATGTGTCTAAACGATAATCTCTTTGGCTTTACCCTACCTGGGCGATGTTGACCTTGGTAGATGTGTGTTTTCCATCAAACATGGCAGGTTTTCAGCCACTGCTTCTTCAAAGAGCTTTTCTATTCCCTTCTTTGCCTTCTTTCTTTTAAAACTCCCATTATATTTATGTTGGTATATTTGATGCCCCATGTTTTCTGAGGCTCTGTTATTTTTATTCTTTTTTTTCCCCTCTCTGAATAGATCATTTCTACTGATGTATCTTCATATTCACTGATGCTTTATTCAGCTATCTTGAATCCCTTTAGTGAATTATTCCTGTCAGTTATTGTATTCAACTTGAGAATTTCCATGTGGGTTTTAAATCTCCTTACTGAGACTCAGTTGTTAATTATTGTCATACTTCCTGTGTTGCTTAATTTTATATGTCCACTTGACCAGACCACAGGATGCCCAGATAACTAGTAATAATACATTATTTCTGGGGGTGTCAGTAAGAGTATTTCTGGACAAGATAAACATTTGGATTGGTGAGCTGAGTAAACAGATGGCCCACCTTGGGGAATCCCCATTCAATCCCTTCATAGTCTGAATAGAATAAAAAGGCAAAGGAATTGTAAATGCACTCTATCTGAGCTAGGACAGCCATCCTCTCCTGCCCTCAGACATCAGTACTCCTAGCTCTGGGGCCTTCAGACTGGGACCAGGACTTAGACCAATAGCATATCCTGCCTCTAGTTCTCAGGCCTTCAGACTTGGATTGAATTATACCACCACTTTCCTGACTCTGCAGCTTGAAGTTGGAAATCATGGGACTTCTGGCCTCCATAATCATGTAAACTAATTAATACACATATGGAATATATATTAATATATAATAGGAAAATATATATATATATATGTATACACATTATCCTATTGGTTCTGTTTCTCTGAAGAACCCTAATACACCTTCTTTTAACTCTTTAAGCATGGTTTTCTATACTTCTTTGAATATCCTTCTAATAGCTGTTTAGAAATCTTTGTCTGCTAAATCTAGTATCTGGGGACATTCAGAGACAGTCCTATCAACTGTGGTTTCTTCCAATTGTAGGTCAAACTTTTCTGTTTCTCTGTACATCTCATATTTTTGGTTGAACACTGAACATTTTAGATAATATGTTGTAGCAACTCTGGATTCTGATTTTTCCCCTCTGATGGCTGCTGTTGCCATTTTGTTGGCTCTATTTATTCAGAAACTTTCACTGGCTAAACTTTGAAACCTGTCTCCTGCAGAGTGTGTGGCTGCTCGTGTTTCAGCTCAGGTTTTTTTGTGTTTTTTTTTTAAATTCTTGATTTTTATTTTTTTTAAAGATTTTATTTATTTGAGAGAGAGAATGCATGAGAGAGAGAGCACAGGAGCAGCACAGGGAGAGGGAGAAGCAGGTTCCCCACTGAGCAGGGAGCCCTACCCAGGGCTCAATCCCAGGAGCCTAGGATCATGACCTGAGCTGAAGGCAGATGCTTAACCGTCTGAGCCACCCAGGAGCCCCTTGATTTTATTTTTTAAGTCTGGCTTCATGTGGGCTGCTTTTGTATCAGCATAGCTCAGTAGTCAGCTAATGACTGGGAAAAGGTTGTATTCAAATACCTGAATCAGGAAGCATACTATCCTTTGCTGATGGTAGAGGGTAGGAGTGGACATTAAAAGGTCAGGCTATTCTCAAGTCTGTCCCGGCTTTTCTCACTGCTAGGCCTTTCCATGTATTCTGTGGTGATGCGGAAAATTTTAGGGTTGGCCAGGAGTGTATGAATACCTGAGGCTCTCTCCGGTCTCTGCTATGCACCTACAAAGCCTCAGCCAGGAACACGTTTACCCAAAACACACCTGAAAACTCAGGCTGGTAGACCTTTCTACTTCCTGGTCACCAAGATCATAACTTTCAGTAATGACACCCCTACACCAGATACACACAAGCCCACTTCTACTGTGGCTACGCAATTTACGCAACCTGAGCTGGGAAGGAGAGTGGCTTCAACTAAAACACCACAGACTCCCAGCGGTACCCAAATTCCAGCAATTTTTTAAGCACAATGCTTCTCAGGTTGTTTTATGCCATTGACTAATTTTCAGGGTGTCGAAATGCTTGTTTTTGTCCATTTTGTCCAGCTTTATATATGCATTTTGGGGAAAGGATTTGCTGACCTCCTTACTCAGCCATACCTGGAAGTCTTGCCAATAATTCAATTTTAAAATCACACTGCAAATAACACACAGCGTGTAGTGATAGAATGATTTGTAAGGCTATGAATCTCTCATGGGTGATGTCATGATAGACTGATCCATCAACTAGAGCAGAAGGGAACAGGTAAAAACGGCTGATCACATTCACATCACTATCATTCCCGAGCATAATTTCTAAGTTGAAAGTGTTGCTCTATGTCATTTATATATCTTGGCAAGTGACAACTGTTTTAAGGTGCTGGACACATATTATATATGTCAGAACACACACACGTTCATGTGTAGGTACAAGTACAAACATGTACACTAAAACAGCGTTCTTCTTCTTTTCACACTCCGTCACTGTGATTATTCTAATTAAGCTATATAAACTCCAGAGTTACTGTTAATCCAATTCTGGTAAAATCCCAGAAACTCTACATACTCTCGTCAAGAAATACTCTCGTCTACAGAGGTAGAGAGGACATTCCAGGTACGCTGTCTACTTCCAGGCGGAAAAGCATACCGAAGAGAAGAATCAAAAGCTAACGTGAACCCAGTTCCACAAAAATTAAGCATAAAAGCATATTATTAAGTCTCAAGGTGATTTCCAAAAAGATGTCAACAGTATTTAATTATCCACAACAATCTGATTGGCAAGGAATACCGCTTCGGGGGTGAGAGAGGTTAGTCCCACAGTACAGCAACACCTCTAATGTGGTCCAATATCCTAAATGCACAGAAGAAAATAAAAAGCTCAAATTAACTTCAAAGCTGAAAGTGGCCTCGGTACCAATTTTTCACGCTAGATCATGAATAATGTCTGTTGGCTGAAACTCTCTGAAGAGAACCTCCAGGGAAATCTGTAAAGCACGTGTTCATCTTCAACCTCTACCCAAGAGTTTTTCTTCACAGTCATTTGCCACCTGTCACCATCCTCCCTGTTACAGGGTGAAGTTTTGTCACTGGAGTTGCCATGAGCGAGAGCGAAAGAGAGGGTGGCAAAGGGGAGGTTGATGTGAGAGATGCTTGAGATCTCCTTTGACAAGGAGTTCTCAAGATGGCAGAGGTATGGCTAGCGCTGCTCTATTTGCTGTCACTCCCAGTAGTTTAGAATATGCCTTCATTTTCCCTGGTGCCTCAGGATGAGGCAAGCAGACAAGTGTATTCATAAATTAATAGGAATGAGCATCACCAGAGCAGCTAGTATTCACTGAGTACTCTGCCAGTGCCTGGCATTGCATCATAGCTGCGAAAATTAAACTGAACTTTTTATTTACTATTTAACACACACTGCCGACAAGAGCCACTGCTCTAAGGAGCATTTTACAGTCACCTTGGTCTATTTTATGGATGCTGCATTCAAATATACAGCATTTAGGGGCACCTGGGTGGCTCAGTGGGTTAAGTGTCTGCCTTCAGCTCAGGTCATGATCTCAGGACCCTGGGAATCAAGCCCAACATCAGGCTCCCTGCTCAACAGGGAGCCTACTTCTCCCTCTTCCTCTGCCCCTCCATCTGCTTGTGCTTTGTCTCTCTCTCAAATAAATAAAATCTTTAAAATATATATATATATACACACACAGCATTTAATCACACCAACTCTATGAAGTTGAATGAGTATGACTATCCCCATTTTACAGATGAGAATTCAAGGGCTTAGCCCCTTGGCCAGAGGCAAGTCGGGATCTGAGTAACTTTATTCTGCCCTCAAAATTCCTGCCCCAGCCACTGAATTATTTGCTCAGAGTCCTTCTATTAGAAAACCATTCCTGCGGTACTATTTTGAGATAGGTCAGATGCAGCATAAAATGGGAACAAAGATACTACTCTAAAAGGATTTCCCTGAGCAATGGAGATGATCTGAAACCCAAGCTAGTATTTTATCTTTAGCCTATCTTTAAGAGGGATATGTCTTAGGTGAAGAAATATATCAAGAGACTGGGAAAATACTATCAATGATTTTGAATTCAAAACCAAGCCCACGTATTATCACTCACATTATTCACTCATTACTTCATTCACTCATTCATTTAAATATTTATTGAATCCCCACTAGGTGTGGGGATTTTGCTAGACACAGGGCATACAGCTGTGAACATGGCAGCTCGCCCCCAACTTCAGTAGACTTGGGGGCAACCTAACAAGTAATCAGGCAAATATCATCAGTTCCAATAAATATCCTGATGGTAGAATTATCAAGTCTTATATGAATATGTGTGGGGGGAAGGAGCTCCAACCTCATCTTGCACTTTCAGAGAGAGCTTCCCAGAGGTTATGTGTCAGCCAAGACCATAAAGCACTGTCCGGGTGAATAGGGGGTGGTGATCTGTATTCCAGGCAGAGGAGCATTTTACAAAGCAGGTGCTTCATTAGATGATCTAAGGGGTGAGTGGGGACAAGACCTATTCAAGAAACTCACGGGGACAGCTGGGAGGCTCAGTCAGTTAGGCGTCTGACTCTTGATTTCAGCTCAGGTCATGATTTCAAGGTCGAGATTGAGTCCCATGTCAGGATCTGCTCGTAGCAGGGAGTCTGCTTGAGATTCTCCCTCTCCCTTTTCCTCTGCTCCTTCCCCTTCATGCTCTCTTTCTCTCTCTCTCTCAAATAAATAAGTAAATCTTAAAACAAACAAAATCATGGTATAGCTCATGCTTAGTATGCCAGCAAGAGATGACATTAGACCACACAAAACTGGAGCTATTTCTAAAGCAATGAAAATAGAAATACAAACTTGCAGAACCAAAGACTCCCTGGTTTGGAAACACATGAAAAGCACAATGCTAGTGAAAATGTCCCTTAATGGTCAAGTTGCCTTTACATAAATAATGATTTTTTAAAAAGCCAATAAATAGCAACATTTTAACACCTCCCTCCACCATCCTGCTTCACATCTGGCTTCTGAAATGTTCTTTTCTCTACATGATGCAACATGGGGAATGATGACATAGGCCTTACTTTCAAAATGAGCCAAAAACAGAGAGGGAGATGTGTCTAATATCGCATTTAACCTGATCTTCTTGTCTCATCAAATAAGACTCTCAGGGAAAAAAAAAACAAAACAGAAAGCAATCACAGAATGAGATTCTCATTTTAAGGACAATGAAGTGCCTGTAGGAGAGTAGGGAATGGCACATAATAGGCCAGTGGGGAGGGAGAAATTGAGGACTTGGAACAATGGCTTGTTTCTAGAGACCCAAGGATGCATAAAACTCCTCCGGCTGCCAGGCAATTTGGAAAAGGAACAGCTTCAGTTGTAATATAAAACAGGAAGAAAGATCACCACTATAAAGGGACTGCCTTGAGAACTGGGGATGGATGAAACCCTTTTATAGAGGCCATAAACTGAGCTTGCTTGTTGGATGAGTTTATCTGCTCCGTGTACAAAGGTCGGTGTCAAGTTCTCAGGCAGAAGTGTCTACCGTCTAGAATGCTGTTCTCTCCCTCTCCTCATCGCCTAGCTGACATCTACACAGTTTCGGGGGCTGAGTTTAAGCACTTTCTTGTCGCGGTTGTTCCGCTAAACACTTTTCATCCCCCAGTGAATGCGAGACCTGCTTATCAGATGCTCCCATAGCATTGTCTTCCTCCCTCTGATCACAGCCCTCACTCCAAGAATCTGTGTAAAATGTGTCTCATCTGTCTCTCTGCATAGAGGCTCTGTGAGCAGAGGGCCCGGGCTGTCTTGGTCATCACTGACAACCCAGTGCCGGGAACACACAGCAGCTGTTCCTAATGATGTCTTTTTAATAGTCACTTGCTAATTCAATAAAATGTTGCAACTCCCACTTAAATACAAAAATTTTCTACACCAACTACTTGCCAGATGCCATGCCAAACATTTTCTCAAGCTTTTTCTCATTTAATCTTTACAACAGTCTGGTATTCATCATTATTTGGAAGGAGAGAAAGTCAAGGCTGAAAGAGAAGAGAGATTTGCCCAAGGCCATGTGGAGGAGACGTGGCAAAACCTGGACTGATGCCAGGTCTTCCGACTGTCCCAGTGCACTCTCCCCATCTGCGCCATGCAACACCAGCTTGCCTACCACACTGTCTGCTCACACATACGGTAGGAGGACATCCAAGCCTTAGTGGCTGCAACTAACGGCATGATTTTGCTACTTCCAGATGCAATCAACCCTTACGTAGTTACATATAGTATATATGTTAAACATGCTATTTTCAAAAGGAACTGAATCAGTTACTATAGGTAGGAGATAACCTTAAAAAGAAGACAGCAAAATGAAACACGACAGAGTTCTAGAACTCTAACTAGATGTTGGAGCTTTTGAGCCGAGGGCTGCTCACTATGGGTTTGGAGAGGAAAATAACCAGGTCGTACCAGCATAAAACTGAGATATTCTCCTAGATCCAATTAAGAGTATCAATTTGTTTACAACAGCCAACATATGAAAAGCAACTCAGGTGTCCATCAATAGACGAATGGATAAGGAAGAGGTGGTATATATACACAGGGAATATTACTCAGCCATAAAAAAGAATGAGCTTTTGCCATTTGCAATGACACAGATGGACCCAGAGGGGATTATGCTAAGTGAAATAAGTCAGACAGAGAAAGACAAATACTATTTGATCTCACTAATATGTGGAATCTAAAAAAATAAATCAATAAACAAAAAAAAGTAGAGACACATAAATACCAAAAACAAACCAGTGGTTGCATGGGCAGAATGGGTGAAGGCGAGTTAGAAATACAGGCTTCTAGTTATAGAATGAATAAGTCGTGAGGATGAAAGGTACAGCATAGGGAATAGAGTCAATGGTGTTATACTAGGGTTGTATGGTGACAGACGGTAGCTACACTTGGGGCAAGCACAGTGTAACATACAGAGCTATCCAATCACAATGTTGTACACCTGCAACTAAAGTAACATTGTGTGTCAAATACATTTCAATTAAAAGAGTATCTATTTGTAATGGGTTCTTAGGAGAGTGCCTGGAACATAACAAGTATTATAAAAGTGTTTGTTGTCACACACACGTGTAACTGATGGGTGTCAGATGTCACCACCAAGTGACTGTGGACAGTAAGGAGAGAGAAGGAAGGGAGAGGTAAGAAGAAGAAATAAAAGAAATTATAGGCGTGGTGTGTATGTGTGTGTGCGTGCACATGCAAAATTTAACTGGGTAGTGCTGGATGTTAACTAAATTTACTGTGGTAATCATTTTGCAATAAATACAAGTAGTGAATCATTATGTTGCATACCTGTAACTAATATGATATTATATATCAATTATATCTCAAAAAAAGAAGAAAATGTCTGTATCTCCGTGAGATGTGTGTTAACTAATGTTCTCCCAGAGACCATCTAAACACAACTTTCACCGCACCCTTTGGACATCTCATACATTGAAACATAACACTGATAACAGCATTTCAGGAAGGAAGTAATTGCAACTTAAAATACCACCAAATCCCAGATGTCTTCCCATAGGAGAGTGGTGGCATATTTCCTATGAGAAAATGTTCTTTAAGGAAGTACCCTGATGACCTCTTGGGTAAGAGAGGTGAGGATCCCAAACCTGGGACAGATCTGGAATGAGGCCATCCAAACAAAAAGAGTCAATAGAGAGAAGGAAGAAAGGGAAGGAGGGAGGGAGGGAGGGAGGGAGGGACTGGGAATTTCATAAGCAACCTGAAAAAGAGGGAGGCTTACAAAAATACAAAAGAATCAGGGAAGATATTAATCTTGCTCAAAGAACTCTTTTCTCCTTCTCAGGCCTTCTCACAGTCATGCTAGAGAGAGAGAGAGAGAGAGAGAGAGAGAGAGAGTGTGTGTGTGTGTGTGTTTTTAATCTCTCCTCCTTCTCTACCCCTCCATCCTAGACTAAAAGCCCTGTCACATCATGTCTGTTTGCATCTACTGCTCACACCCGGTGCATAGCACATACTCAATCATACTTGTTGGTCTAATAAGCAAACAGGAGGGCAGAAGGGCTTTGCAGAAGTCAGAACCTGAGGGGGCAAGATTAGTGAGGATTCCCCATGGTGAGGGAAACCAAGGCACTGTTTAAAATAAAAGTGTTTTCTAATTCTTAATGTGTCCCTATGCCTTCTCCCCATCCATTATCCTCCAATTCTGGAAAATGTTCAATATCTGTCTGGTAGTGGGACTTTGGAGGATGAAGAAGAAGGTGGAATGAATCAATTCACGTACAAACAGCAAGAAGATAGGAATTATCAGAATTCTGCCTCCTTTGGAAAAGTTAGGGGAAGGGTCGAATGGCAGAACTCAAGCCTCAGTCTCTAACTTCTTCGAAATCTAACGAGAGGCTAAGATATGGGCTCAAGGCAGTTTAGAAGGTTGGCAGACTTAGAGACAATACCTGCACTCCTCGCCCAGCCCACTCTTGGGGTAAATTAGAATTATAGCAAGTCAAGTGGAAGGAGAAGTGTATTTCTGGCTCCCCAGCAACCAGCAGACAGAAGTGGCATTGCCTGGGTAAATGTCGCAATGAGCACAGACTCAAACAAAGGGAATATAAGGCAGCCCCTCATGTCTTCTTTAGAATAAAGCACAAGCTATAAGTGCATCTTTCCCTATGGAGCCATCTGGGAAGTGGAAGGGTCTATATTCCACTATCAGCAAAAGGTATTGATTGGTACTTATTAAGTGCCCACATGTTCCTTGTGCTGGACAAAAGACCCAGTCCCACTTATAAAAGCACTCACTCAATGAGACTATCAACATTAATACAAATACCAAGTGACAGTCCCCCAATGACCATTAGATGTCACAATGGAGAAGAATCCTGAGGTTTCAGAAAATAAGCTATTGTTGGCACAATCCCTTCCCAAAGTGAAAGTGGCTCAATATCCTCATTTACAAGAACACTGAAAACAAAAATGCTAAGATAGCTATTGAATAAAGTTTTTTGGGTTTTTTTATTCTAAAAGACCCAATAATAAACAGTATTTTGGCTTCTGTCCTGCAAGGGAGTGGTTATGTCTTCCCAGAAGTCACAAGTACATCTTCAAATTTTAAGTTCTCCTCTAAAGGACTTTCAACAGGAAGAAGGTTCCTCCAGAAGGCAGGGATAATTTAACTTTTCTGAATCTGCAAATGCGTGGCAACAGAAAATGAGGAAGGTGGTGGGGTACAGGGCTGGGCTGGATGGACCACCTTGGCCGTCCACACTCAGCTGCTTTGAGGGGCTTGTGACATCTGAAGGAAAACAAAACCAAAAACCAACAGCTCAGTTCAAAGATTGGTTCCTGAACTGTAAGTCATTTCTAGGAATAACTTCCCATTAATCCCAGAAAACATTTATATCTACGAAGTTTGAACAGCTCTTCCATCAATTTATTGGGGATTTATAATCAGGGAGCTGTCATTTTCCAACAAGGAGATGATATGCTCGTTGATTCCATTTCTCTTTCTGGCACACGAGGAAATGGTGAGTAATGCTCGTTCCCTCATGGGGAATGAATCGATGGTGGCAGAAACACACCCCGAGCCTCACAATGGAGAACCCTGGTGTTCTGCTTGTCATCCTCTTCTTCAGCAGCTGATCAATGACAATATGTAAATGTGCATCCAAGACAACCTGCGCTGTCTGCCAGCATCACAGGAGCCCCTCCCTCCGGGTCCCTTTGTGTATCTGTGACAGAGGAGCTTGATGTACGGTCTCCCTGACGCGCTCCATCTCATTAGAGGACAATCCTTTGCTCAGTTCTTAATGGACTTTACAAATTGGTCGTCCTCCCTCTGGTGCAAGATTATTATAATTTTATTATTCATTCCAGGAATTAGTTGCCAAAAATGACAACATGATCAGTACCACTGACAGATATGAGGAACATCTCCCATGACATCTTAGGAAGGGGACCATCTGAAATAATGTTTGATCTTTAATTAGGAAGAAATGATTTGCCACTTTTCAGCAGAAGTGGGAAGCTACAGCATATGTGTCCTCCGCTCCAAGAAGCCAGCAGCATCCCCACCCCCCAGCGCTAAAGGCAAAAATTAAGCAAACTAATACATGCTAAAGAGAGCCCTTGCTGTGCCAGCTGGAATGTGTGACTCAGATGTTAGTTGCCGTCAACCTCAAATTCTACATCGGGAATTAGAAGATCTAGACTCAGATCTCTTGTCTGACACCAAGCTCCTCTGGTGCCAGTTTCCTCACAAATAAGATGGATAAAAAAATGTCATTCAATCGTTTCTTTTCCAAAACTTTATCTACGGCTGACACTTTGTGGTTGCCAGCATGGCAACCATTCACTTCTTTCTTCTACTCTATCGGCAGATTCTACTCCAACCCGACAGAGACCAAAAATGCCAGATACTCACTTTCCCAGCCCTCCTTGCAGCTAGGGATGGCTGTGTGATATAGTTCCACCAATGAAACATAAGTGGACATTTCAGGGACCAGGCAGGATCTGGAGTTCAAAAAGAAAGAGAGTATGGGAGATGGATGAGCAAGTAAGGCATGTTCTTCTTCTCCTTTCTTCCAACTCTAGATGTATGGACTTAGGATATGAACCTGGAATGGTGGCAGCCATGTTTAAACCAGGAGAGGAAGGGCCAGACGCTTGCAAAGACAATCACCCAGAGCCACGGCATTCTGGGCCAGCAGAGAACCAACTCTGGAATTCCCTACCTCCAACATCTTGTTAGGAGAAGAAAATTAAGTCCAGACTGAGGAAACCACTCTTGGGTGCCATTTTATTTCTTGCATCTAAAAGCATCCCAGAAGAGTGATCTTTTTTTTAAAGATTTTATTTATTTATTTGAGAGAGAGAGAGAGTGAGAGAGAGGATGAGACGGGAGAATGTCAGAGGTAGAAGCAGACTCCCCATGGAGCTAGGAGCCCAATACAGGACTCAGTAACATGACTCTGGGATCATGACCTGAGCCAAAGGCAGTAGCTTAACCAACTGAGCCACCCAGGAGCCCCAGAAGAGTGATTATGCTGTATTATCTTCGCCCTTTTTTTTCTTTCCATGTTTTGTGCCACTGATGGCAGCTGCCTACCATGGTCTGTTTGATATTAGACTGGCCACAGGTGAAGGCCCACAGGACCCCTAGGAAGGGTTGGTGGCAATACCTGATCCTTCACAGATCCCCATCCTGAGCTAGGATGGGAAACTTGCTTTTCTATGTCCTCCCATTAATTTGTTCCACCTCTGTGGTCTTCCAGTCTTGCCAATAACTCAATTAAAACCTCCAAATGCCGAGATTCTCCCCAAGTCTCTGCCTTTGGATTATAGTTTAACCTTCCGATTAAAAAAAAAAAAAATCCAGAAGGAAGTAGCCTTAGAGATGATGCTATATCTTAATATATACAAAAGTTTTATCAAATAACATTAGCCAAATATTACCAAAGAGGATATGTTGAGGTCAACTTGAAGACATTTTTAAACATTATTCTTTGGACCACCTCACAACTTTTAAGACACAACTCCAGACCCGAGATATGCAGAGATCGTTCGAAGGGATTAAATGTCCTACTTTACTGCTGGATCGCAGATAACCATGACTTTCACTGGCTAAACGCCCTTTAAAATGCTGAACGAGCAAACTTTTCCTTAAAAATGAACATCACCACTCTGTAAAACTCAGACAAAGGGGCCGTTGTAGCCTAATTTCAATGTAATTTGCACTTGCTCTGTGAGAGCAGGAGCAGCTCCGTGGCAGACCTCATTTCTGATGAGTTTCAGAGAGCTAAGGGGACAGTTAGAGCTGAATTTACGGTCACCGGATACTGCTGGAGCTCTCCGCTCTGTACCAAAGCTATGAAGGCTTGAAGCAAATGTCACTATGACAACCATTTATGCAGCTAAAATGGAAAAGTAAGATTTGATGGGAGAAAAAAAAATGCATGCACCTATAATTCTAAAATATATGGCGAGTTTTATGTTTGTTTGTTTTTTTAAGGCCAAGCCCAGCACCTGCCCCCTCCCCTACCCCGCCCTCAGATGTGTGTGTGAATAAAAGGGGTCATAATGAAACCATGAATAATAAGTACAGGGCTTCAGAAATAATACCACAGGGTCTCCAAATATTCTAATTTAAAATCCACCAGCAACATACACATGTGTCCTAACTAGCCGTCCTTCACAGGAAATTCATGTGCTCTTCCCCACGGTTTATCCCTCACCCTTTCTGAAATATGTTCTGCCAAAACCCCCACAGCAAAATATTCAAAGAGTTTCAATGCTGCCTTTTTTTAAAACAACAGGTAGAACCAGTAATGAGTTCTTCCAATGTGTGCTTGGCCAAGTCTGTTAACGACAAACCCCAAAATGCCTCTGGGGAGTTGATACACTCGGAAGCCCCTTGCCAGTTAGCTTCATTCTTCTGGAAACCCTGAAAAGTGTCACTGGAAAAACAAAACAAAACCCATGTAAGGGAAAACCAAGGCTTCATGTCCAGGGCTCCCTTTGTTATTCTCTTGGCCTGAGTTTCAGATGCCTAAGTCTTCAGAAAGAGGAGAGCCTGCCATAGGCTAATGGTGCAGAATAATGATGCTACTTAAAAGGGAGAAAAACAGTTGTTTAGGCAGGCTTTAATGTCACCTGAGCATTCCCCAGCCTCTGCAGCATGAGAGTACAAATGAAATTCCATTTATACCTGAATTACATGGGCTCTGCACCCCCACTTCCTAAAGCTCTCACTATTCAGGGGAATCTCTTTGATGTCTCTTTCCATTTTGGCATCCTGACCAGTGTCCTCAGAATGGAGGAGCCCCACCACACGGGACACACCCCCGTCTCCCACTGCAGCAGCCCCAACCCTCCTCAAGAAGGCTGTTCCTCTGCCTGCGGGACAATTTCCTTTGGAAGATGCAAGCCCCTCAAGATGCAAGCCCCTCGAGAGACCACACAGCACTGAGCTCCCTCAGTCCTTGCTCCAAAGCCACAGTGGGTTCCAAGCAAAAAGGAAAACAAAGAGTTCCCGTTCCCGAACTCTGAGTCTTGTTCTATTCCCAAGGCCCAGAGTAGTCAATCTTGTGTCCTGAATCTTAAAAGTCCCTCAGAAAAACAACTTCGGGGATGCCTGAGTGGCTCAGTTGGTTAAGTTCTGGTCATGATCCCAGGGTCCTGGGATCGAGTCCCACATCGGGCTCCTTGCTCAACAGGGAGCCTGCTTCTCCCTCTGCCACTCCCCCTTGCTCGTGCTTCTCTCACTCACTCTCTCTCTCAAACAAATAAATAAAAAATTTTAAAGAAAAACAACTTCAGAGAGCTACCAGAGGCAGTCTCAGCTTCAAGGTCAGACTTCGTTGTGGAGATCAAAGTGGAAAAGAATTCTTCTGTCTTCTTCCCGCCTCCAGGATGACCAAGCCCTAGACTTCCTCCCCAAGCCATGGTGTGTGCTCCTATGCAGTTATGAAGAGACAGCTATCGGGGCATCAGCTCTGTGCTCGTCTGTGGGAAAGCCTCTCACGGCCAGCAGCCATGTTCCCCCTATCATGTTCCTTCCTGGCTACAACCAGTTGGACTTAGGAAGACTCCTGACCAAACTAGGTTGATTCATATTCTCTCTCTCTCCCTCTCTCTCTCTCTAACCAGAGAGACAATGGTGATGAAGACAGCACCACCATCATCATTCCCAACTTTGGCTACAGTAAGAAAGTCTTTTAAGGTTGCCGAGGAAGCTCTCTGGTCCTCTGTCCATGGATGTGAGCTGAGAGTTTAAAGATCTGAGCTTGTCACTCCGTTTCTGGGAGAGCCCCCGTGTCCTCGCAGAAATTAGGACCCACACCGCAGTTCTAAGAGTCATCATTATTGCCATCACAGTCAAGGGCAGAAGTCACTTGGCCCCCTCAGTCCTTGCCTCAGCAGGGGTTTCACCACAAATCTGATGACTCATGAGGCCACAGGATGCCATGATTACCAGCAGTGCCTTTTCCATTAGCAAGACTCAACACTGTGCTCAAGTCCAAGGATCCCATGAGCAAATCTCCAAACCCATCTTAGAGCACGAAGTTTCCCAGCAATGCTTCTGGTGCCGACTTCCACATCATTCAGAGTCCAGGCAGCAGAGAGGAACCATACCAATGTTTTGTTAGTTTGATCGAAATACAGAGAATTTAATAAAAATTAGTGTTAGCTAGGGATAAGACTGTTAACTTCATAGAAAGCAGAAAGAGAACACTAAGCTATCACATAGGGAGACAGTTACCACTGCCAGGAATGCAGGAACCAAAGGCAGAGGTTGGAATGATTAGAGCTCAGAATCTTAGAGAACATTTTCTGCTGAGCTGAAACTCAGATGTCTGAGAAAGGATCACTGCTGGGCTGCTGCCATTAGCTCAGAGCTTACAGGAGAGACTCCTCCGGGGGCAGGACCCAGCCCTCTGAGGAGAGGCCACTGGCCTCCAGTCCTGGTGTCGGAGCAGGCAGAATGTGGCCAGATCTGCTGGCCCAACAGCAGACGAATTCCATCGCCGTGCTGGGATGGAGAAGCATTACTGCGGTGATGCTCGAAGCAACAAAACATCTCCGGGATCCTCTAGTCCCTCACTCTGGCAGAGCCTTCCAGGAAGCAGTTGGCCCAAGCAGAAATGTGGCTTGTAGTGGCCCGGCCTCAGCATCACAAAGCAGAACAGGGGAAGAAGATTTGGGAGCTGAGAGACAGTAGCTTAATTACTGATGAGATCATTATGTTTATCCACAAGGAACAAGGGTTTTAAAAGGTAGAGGTGAGAAAGGAAGGAGTGTTCTGGCTGAAAGAACAGCATAAGCAAAAACAGAGACCCAGGGAACAGTTGTTGGGTGAACGTGGCTGACGCATGGGGTTCGTGAGAGCGGAGGACGGATGAAAGACAAAGGGAAGACAGAAGTGGAATTGTGCACTGCTGTCCTGTTGTGGGGGGTCCTGGGGAGCACACTGGGAAGTCAGGGCATTTTCCTGTAGTCATTCGGAACCCAACAAATATTTTTAACCAGAAAACTAAAATGATCAAAGATAGGTTTTACAATCACAGCAGTATGGAGACAGGAATTATCACTTTTTTTCATCTTCACAAATTGCCACCAAAGCAGCCAAAAGATGACTTTATTTTAGCTACATCAACCCTTCTGCTTAAGTTTTCCAGGACAAAACACAGTGTTCAAATGAATACTTTTTTTTAAGGATTTTATTTATTTGAGAGAGTGACCGAGAGAGCGAGCATGAGTGGGGGAGGAGCAGAGGGAGAAGCCAACTCCCTGCTGAGCAGGGAGTCCAATGCGGGACTGGATCCCAGGACCCTGGGATCTTGACCTGAGCTGAAGGCAGACGCTTCACCAACTGAGCCACCAGGTGCCCCTCGAATGAATACTTTTTAAATGGAGGCTGGTGGGAGGGGAACAGGGTTTGGTTTTGTTTTGTTTCATCTGCCCAAAATTTCATTGCCCTCATTTGGCTTGCTTCCAGGTTTAAAATCACAGATGCAACTACAAAGGGAAAGATAGTTGCTTTATACAGGAGGAACCTGGCAAACAACAATTTACCAAATTGTGATGAAAGAAAACATCATCTACAATAAGACATATCAACATCATGAACTCCCGCCTATCAGTCACTGAGGAAAACACAGTCGTTTTCTGGAATTCAGGCTGAAAATGCATAACTTTAGCCAAATCATGAGAAAACATTGGACAAACCCAAATTGAGATCCATTTATAAAATAGTAACTGACCACTACTCATCCAAAGTGTTAAGCTCACGAAGACGGGGAATGATGGAGGAACTGTCCCAGATTGGAAGAGAGGAAGGAAAAATAACAACAAAATGCAATGTGGGAGCCTGAACGGGATCCTGGAAAGGAAAGGGCATTAGAGAAAAACTGGTAAATTTCAAATAAGGTCTGCAGTGTAGTTAAGAACCCTGTATCAATAGCAATTTCTTATTCTTGATAATTACACCAAGGTTGTATGCCATGTCATGATTGGGGCAAGC
The DNA here is from genome assembly GCA_028534135.1 of Potos flavus. NCBI lineage: Eukaryota > Metazoa > Chordata > Mammalia > Carnivora > Procyonidae > Potos > Potos flavus. Next base: position 34,217,361 of record CM052898.1, on the reverse strand, counting down.
AGAGAAAGAGATACAAGAGAGTTATCTATATTATTTTTGCAACTTTTCAGTACATCTAAAATGAATTCAAAATAAAAGGTTTTCTAAAATGCACAGATTTATTTACATGGGCTGGAGTCCCATAGATTTCCAGCCATAACCATCACAATACAGGTTGGGCGAATAGATGACTTCAAAGTGACTTTTCGGGAAAACAAAGACCACGAGCCCTTCAGTCACAGCACATCAGCAGACAGGATGTTACTTGGCAGAGCACTGGGTGAGAAGTATTTCACAATGGGCACAATGAAAGAGGTGAGAGGTTACCAAAGACCAACACTGTCTGCTTCCTAATAGAGTGAGGGACCAGTCTAGTTTACAAGATGGAGTCATAAGCCTCCCTCAACCAACCCACACTGCTCCCAAGACCAACACCTCAGTCATCCTCGCCTCTTCCCTCACATCCACATAAATCAGTCATCAAGAGGTGTTGACTCTATCTCGGTATTCTCTAAACCACCACCGCCTCTTCTATCCAACAATGGTCTATTGCTCTCTTGTAAGATGACCAAAGCCAATTTGGCCATTCAGAGTTGCCAAACTTTCTTACTGAATCTGGAGAACCTCCAATGTTTAGAGGTAATTTAGAGCCATAGTTCTCCTCAACCCCCTCTTCCCGCCTGAGCAGTATGTCACAAGTAAGCAAGTCTCAAGCTGAAGGCCACCACACCTACAAAGAGTTCTGAGCAAGCAGGTCTTAGAGAACCAAACCATCTGAGCCTCGCCCAAGCCAGGCCTCTGTTCTCAGGTTTTCAGGTATTTTATAAAGCACATTGCACAGAAGTTTCACCCTGAGGTAAATACGACAGTGTTCCAAAGTTAGGTTCACCTCTCATTTAGTCAGTTTAGGCAACAGATTCTTCCCCAGAGCACAGAGACTAGGACCCTTCAAGTTCTAGACCTATGTTAACCTCATTCTTAAACCCTGGCAGAGAGTCTTTGCTTGAGCAAACTTAGGCTCCTGAATCTTCTTCTAGGCCCATCTGTGCACATCGTCATAAAATCTGGTTTTAGCAAGAACCCTGATAAGTCAGTTTAATCAGAACCCCTCTACCTTTGACAATTGATCATTCTTGATATCTCATCATGTTCTTCATCCTCCAGTGTCCCCCAGGTGATATCTGATCACCTGGCTTGTCTTCAGTAAGAATCCTATTAGATTGGTTTAGCCAGAACCCCCTCTTACTCTCATGTTCCCTCTTAGTAATTTTCCCATCCACTAACCCTCATTCTGCTCCTTTGCTATAAATTCCCACTTGTCTGTGCTATATTCAGAGTTGGGTCCAGTCTCTCTCTCCCCCAGTGTAAAATCCAATTGCAGTGCTCTCTACGGCTATCAGGATGGTCCTGGATAAAGTCTGCCTTACCATCTTTAACAAGTGTCATAAATCATTTTTTCTTTAACATCCCCATTTGTGCAAGGGCAGATTCTAACCAATGAATATCTTGAGCAGCATTTGTTTCACCAATAACATTTATTTCTAACATCTCTTATGTTTAATTAGCAGTGATATCTGATGGCAGCCCTGGAAAATTGGTCCCTAATTAATCCAAATGTTAACTACTCCTAAAGTAAAATTTAAAGTTGACTTATACCTACATAGAGAGATATATCAAATTGTCGATACTCACGCATTTTTAATAAACTGCAGAATATCTAATGAGTCCTATATTCTGGTAAGTTCTGGGGACAACTGATGAGCCAAAACAGACATGGACCCTGTCCACAAAGGGCTTATAATTCAACAGGGCAAGGAAGACAGCATTCATACAACCTGCCAAAAAATATCTCATTCACCAGAGATATATGCTCAAAAGAAGTGAACAGCATTCTAGGAGTAGCAATAACGAAGAATAAGGCAGGAATCAAGGAAGTGCAGGGGATCAAGGAAGGCTTTTTTGAGAATGTGATAAATGAGCAGAGATCTGAAAGATTAAAAATTCCAGGTGAAGGGGGTAGAAAAGGGGCAGAGGGAACAGTCTGGCAAATGCCCTGCAAAGAGCTGGTGGCAGGGAGGACAGAAGGAATGCCAGTGTGACTTGAACAGAAAGAACCCTATTCAAGGCTAGTTGGTCCTAGCTGGCTGCCCATCTCTGTTGTCCTTCCCCATCTGCCCCCATTGCACACACTCATCATTTGCACACCACATTTTAGTCGTGATGTTATCCTACTCTGGTAGAGCCCACTCACTTTTTCAGCCAGCGGCTCAGTGAATTTTAGACTCCTTGATATTCTTTGTTGAAAACTCTCAAACATCAACATCTCTAAGACATCACTTCTTCTCCTAGCCTTGTAGCCCCTTACTCAGCTTTACATTTAATGCACTTTGTTCAATCTGCAATTACATTATATGTTTGTATGAGTACTTGTCTGTTTTCTGAGTGGACTATCAAATCCTTGAAGACAAGCATCTTTTTCTGCTGGAAATATACCACATCCCCAGTGCATAAACAGAGCACCGAGTACAGGGTGTCTACCCAAACAGCTGAAGGAAAGAAGATGCCAAAAGACAGACAGAAAAGAGATTTTGACTACCAATGTGTGAATTAAGACTGTGGGCACTCCAGGCTGGCTGCCAAGGTTTTGCTCCCAGCTCCGACACTTGGTCCACTGCCCAGCCTCCTCAGGCCTCAGTTTTATCTTCTGGAAATGGGAATAAGACAACCAACCTCAAAAGACTTTTGGCAGGAATAAGATGAACTAATCTATGTAAGACTCTCAATGCCCAGGACAGAATAAAAACTCAATCACATGTAAGTTATTATTCAACAAGTTTTACTGAGCCCTTCCTTAAATCCAGTTCAGGGAGAATTATGACAAGATCTCAGCACACAATGAATTTCTTCTTCCCACAGACGTCTAGAATAACAATGTCTAAGTACACCGATGCAGCTGACTGTGCTTTACAAGCTGGGAAGCCTTCTTGTGATTCTAATACCTTCTTAAAAAAATTCCTAGGACTATGAGGTAGTGTGGTAGGTGAAATTCATTTGGATGCCTGGGAGTTCTTTCTGTGATCCTCCATTGAAGACGCTGGTTTTCCCAACCAGAAAGGTTCACCCTTGACCATCTTCAATTTGCTCAACTCACATTAAATCTTCTCATCATGGGGATGTTTATAAATCACACCTCAATTTGCTGATTAGGAATCTATTTGATTTCATCACCTTTTCTATAATCATATGCTCCCTATCCTGTAAGTAGATCTCACTCAACATGTGACAACAAGTTCAAGGGCATGCATTTATATTTCAAACTCCCTTTAATGAAATTTCAATAGCAAAGACAATGAGCACTTCAGAAGTTTACTTCTAATTTTTAACATTATAGCAACTGGTATAAATTATGAGCATCAGAAGAAAAAATAAGCACCCAAGATGAAAAATGAAAAACTTGTACACTGCCTATAGTACTTAGATTTAAAAAAAAAAAAAAAGGCAAAAAAGTACTTTGATGTACAGAAAAAAATCAATAATAACATCTTTAAAAAAAAGATCTGGTGTAAAATTTGATTCCAACAGCCTTCTTGGCAAAGAGATTTCCTGTTACTATTTAAATGTAAATGAGTTGTGAAGGTTGTGTCAGAAATATTTAGCTCAAAACCAGACCCAATACACCAAGAAAGACAGAGAACAAAGCCCAACCAAGGAAATGGAAATAAAAATGTTTGAGTTTACAGATTTTGATAACTTTATGCATCTAGAAACAGAGGGAAGTGATAAATGGGTACAATTAAGATACTCTACATGCCATTTATTAAATACTGTGTGACATGCAACTGTATGGATTTCTAGCTTAACCAACCACAAATTTAATCCGAACATTTACCACTTTGTCTTGATGATGCTTTGGAGAATTCAGCTATTGATTAAAACCTATTTATGTGTCCTTTCACAACAATCCATTTTAAGAGCCTTTGATTTTTTTCAAAGAAGAAGAAAAAGCACGTTTAATTGTGGCCTCAACGTCCTAACGAGAAACATAAGCTTGAAATCATATCTCTGTTTCAATCCACTGAAGCAGACATGCAATTTAAAAGAATTTAAAAGAATTAATCACAGCTGCAATAATGCAGCCTACAGAGACTTTCACTTAACCAAATATTAATGCAATTTATTCGGCTAATTCTACTTGTTTGAAAGGAAAAAGTCCGTGTAGAGTCACAATTGAAGATGAACACTAGAATTTGTTTGAGAATAAAAACAATAATAAAAATAGCAACAGCCATTTATTGAGCCCCAACTTGGGGACAGGCCCTGGGCTCAGAGCTTCAAGTGAAAAATCTGATTTAGTAAAGAAAACCCCATTATGTATAGATACTGTGATCAAGGGGCGCCCAGGTGGCTCAGTCAGTTAAGCATCTGCCTTTGGCTCAGGTCATGATCCTGGGGTCCTTGGATCAAGGCTTGAGTCAGGCTCCCCGTTCAGGAGGGAATCTGCTTCTCCCTCTCCCCCTCCGCCCTGCTCATTTTCTCACTCTCTTTCAGATAAATATATAAAAGTCTTTAAAAATTTTTTTAAAAAGATATGGTGGATTTTTTCCCTCTCTCCCTTTTCCATGTGACATTCTATACTTCCCACTGAAGTAGACATATATGTTTCTGCCTATTTGAAGTAGGCTTGGCCAGGTGACTTGCTTTGCTACTAAGCCTGAGGCCTTCGATGGGCTTGCATTATTTGCCTTGGGCTCTTCTGCCTTCTTCCAGGAGAACATGCCCCAGGTAGCTGCCAGGGCCAGAATGAAGCAGGCACAAGGAGTAGATCTGAACCCAAACAGTCTCGTGTCTGGTTGAACTGCAACCAACCCACAGGCCCATGGACAAGAAAAATTAATGTTTTCCAGTGTGAGTGGCTGATATTTTTGGATTGTTTGATATATGGTCTCGCTGTGTATTAAACTGGCTAATTGAGTGTATTTGTTGGCGAGGGCTGCTGAAGCAAACCACAAACTAGGTGCCACAAACTAAGTGGCTTAAATGACAGGAATTTGCTGTCTCAACTCTTCTAGAGTCTAAAAGTCCAAAATCAAGGGATCAACACGGATGGTTCCTTCTGAAGTCTATGGGAGAAGGGTCTGTTCCGGGCCTCTCAACTTGGCCAATACACAGCTGTCCTCTCTCTTTATCTCTTCCCTCACCATCCCTCTCTGTGTGTTTCTATGTCCAAATTTCCCCTTATGAGGTCACCAGTCTTATGGGATTAGAGCCCGCTCTGATGACCTCACTTGAACTTGATTACCTCTGTAAAAACCCTGTCTCCAACTAAAGTCACATTCTGAGGTACTGGGGGTTAAGACTTCAATATATGAATTTGGAAGGGGCATAATTCAACTCATAGCATTTAGGTACTTTTTTTAATACCCAGTATAGAGACATAGAAAATGAGTTTCAGAAAAGCAACTTTTCCAAGATCACAGAGCAAACAAATGATGAACTAAGCTTGAGCCTAGACTCGTGACAGCACCTTAGCTATTAAACCCTCCACTTTCCTGCCACCAATTTGCACAGAATGCCCAGAGTCAATTTTTTTAAACCGATGGGTTTATCAATGATTATTACGCAAACACATAGACACACAGCTTATGTACACGCTTTCTCATTTCATTTTTTTTAACAGAAACACAGAGACTCTCCCCAGACCCTTAAAATGGAAGAACTTCTAGAATGCAAGCCACTTCATTCATTCAATACTTCCGGAGCACCCGGTAGGAGTCGGCTCCTCCAGTGTGCAACAATGAGCAAAAAACATCTGTCTCCTGCCCAAAAGGAGCTCACAGTCAAACGAGGGTGATCGATGGATCAAAACAATACATACCTTCCTCTGAAATCACAGCTGTGATCGCTATGACAATAGGAAGTTACAGGGCTCCATCAAAGGGTAAAAGTCAATAATTATGACCTAGTCTGAGATGCTAAGAACAGCTAAGAAAACAAGAAATGAGCAGAGATCTCAAACAAAGAGGAGTCCCATAGGAAAAATCACAGGAGAAGAGCATTCTGACGAGAGGGGAAACAGCACATTCAGAGACACAGTGGCAGAAGGTATCCCAGAAGTTCAGAGCGTGCCAAGCCATAAGTTGCAAAGGGGATGTGGTGGGAGATGCATCTGGCAAGATAGATATTATCCATTGGGATCTGCTCAGCTATCCCGGGCAGTAGGTAATATTAACAGCCCATTTTCAGACCTTTCCCCAAGGCCAGCCAGCTGATACGTGGCCAAGCAGAGGATCAACCCCAAGCATGTTTGGCCATGGAGGCCCAGCACTAACCACCACACTGCACTGTCCCGCAAAGCAAAAGAAAATGAAGATCACTCTTCAGTGGAAAAGCTACTAGCCTTATCATCAACACCTCAATTACAGAACTGCTGCTTTCTGGCCTAAATCTCGTGACTACTGATCTATTTGATGGTATTTACACTACTTTATTTTATAATTTCCTTGTGTAAAATACACTGAACCTTACAAAATGGCCATTTCTGTACATTGAAAGATGGCCAACTACTAGCCATTTCACATGTTAACTCATACAGTAATGCAAGTAAAAGAGGTGAGCTATTGAATAAATAATCATCAAATAAACAGGTATGGCATCACCATCTAGACGAGGAAACAGGATATTCACAGAGCCTGGGAAAACCGCCGAGTTTCCCTTCCCAACGTTGTGTGTCCAGGGACATGCCGGGGGTGAAGAAGATGGGAGTGCCCCTCTCCCCGAGCTGCAGACATGAAGGGGGCATTTCCTCCTCAAAATGACCCACTTTAGCTACGCCAGGGGCACTTTGCAGGTGTCTGCTCTGATAAAGCAATTCCCGACTCAAGGACAGGGAGAGAGCCAGACAAGATATTTCAACAGCTCCCACGGTGCTCAGCTCCCAGATCATTTAGAGCAATTTATCACAGCTTTTCCACAAGACACTTCTGAGTCTTAATGAACTATAGGGAGGAACTGCTGCCCACTGCCCTCCTTCCTCAGAGCAAACCCCAACTGCCAGCCCCACCAGCAGAGTGAGTCACCTCATTGTCTGCTGTCCCTGAGCCCATGACGGCCGAGAGGGGAGGCTCTGGATTGGCCTTTCCTGCAGTCACTAATCTTTGTGAGGCTGTGCTTTCTCTGGGGCAGGTAAACTCTTGGCCACCGACCCAGCTTGACAGCCAGGTACCCAATGGTTGAGAGTGGCTCTCAGCTAAGGCACACTGGAGGCTGGTTTCCAAGACAGCTTAAACACAATTAACTTTTCATTTGACGCAGCCTGCCTCTCTCTGCTCCTAATGTTCCCTTAGGACCCGAGATCCAATAAAGTCCAGGCTGCGACTAACAAAACCAGGCAGAGAAAGTGACCAAATATTGTTCAACGCTACATTACAAACCTATGGGAAAGGAGTTTAATTAAAGACCACAACAATTCTTTGGGGGAAATGTTTCTTTTATTAACCATTCCTGCCGAACAAAGCAGCTTTAAACAAACCCTGACTGCTTGAAAATTGTGTATGCCTGAGATTTCTTTTTTTATTTTTTCTTCTTAATCTGTTCTGCTTTTTGGTTATTTGGTCATTAGGAAAATCAGAAGTGCCTTGGACCCAAGAAATCCAATTTAAGTGAGCTCATTCCACATTTATAAATATGAGCAGATGACATTTAAAACACACAAACCAGTAGGGACAGTTCTAAGTGTGAAATTGTTGTTCAGCATAAAGTATTACCATAAATATATAGAGGAGCTATTTGTGGATCAACTAACAAGTTCAAGGCATTTCAGTGAAATCTATGCACAGCCTGAATGTGGATACAACATTTATAAATGTAGAGGAAATGCAATTCTTTTACGCTCTAGTGTAATAAAACCACTAGTTAGTGTCACTGATATGATAGCCCCAATTGCAAAAGAGTGAAAAAGCAGAAATCAAAATGGAAAAACCACATCTAATGGAACAATGAAATTAGATTTTAAAATATTATTGGAAAAGAGGAAATACCACCGAAGAGCAAAGACATGAGTGCATGAGTGTCTTAAAACTCAAGGAAAAGTCAGAGGACATCTACATTTAAACCTGACCCATGAGGACATGTGAACATTCCAAGGCCACGCAGCAAGTCAGAGGCACATCGTATGTGGAGACTCGCTCTTGAAGAAGATGTGTAGGGAAGAGAACAGCCCTTGAGAAAGTGAGTTCACTTTTCTCAACAATGCCGGGAAAATATGCAAAGAAACAACATTCTGTAAACATGGAAATTATTAAGCACGGGCTATAAAATTCTATCACCAACGTTTTCATTCCCAATGAATGCACTTGTTTCTAAATTCTGCATATAATAACACCCTCTACCTTGGCATATCTTCTCCAGGAGACCTTTCTTTTGCTTCCACCGGAGTGAGTTACATGGGGCAAATTTTGTTTTCCAAATATGGTTTCCCCAACGTCCCTCATCCCCCATGCTCTTTTTGTGGTGAAACCGTGCAATACCCTATTGGGTGGTGGAGCCTATTTCCATGGCCCCTTGAATCGGGGCAGGCCCAGATGCACAGGCCAGGGGTATACAGAGGGAGTAAGGCGGGGCCAAGTACTCACATAGCCTTTAAGTGAGCCCATGGCTTCCAGTTCCTGCCTCTTGACAGTTAGCTGCCATAAAAAAGTGTAATTACACAGACGCCACCAGGCTCTGAGTAGCCAAGCCATATGGAGGGGCCTAGGAGGGCACAGACAGAAAGACAGGCAAGGAGCATTGTTGGCAGCAGACATATAATTAAAGAGGCCATCTTGGAAGTGGAGCCTCCACAGCGTAGTTGATGGCCTGCAGATCAGACTCCTACTACCCCCACCAAGTCCTTCCCAAACTCCTGACCCCAAAAATCAAAAGCAAAATAAAATGGTTATTTTCAGCTACAAACTGGGTCATTTTCTACACAGTAGTAGGTAACTGGAACATTAGCTTTCCCTATTTAAATCTTACCTGAATTCCTAGGCTGAATGCCAAGGTTTTTACCCTTCTCTGAAATTTTGAGTCACGCAACTTCTCAATACTTCAGAAATCTCAAAGCTGCCAGTAGAGTTACTGCTCAGTTTTTTGTTAATGAATTAGGATAAAATATCTGTGTTTCTCAAATTGCATTCTGAGGATGCAACTTTATCCAAACAATTGGGGTTATTGTTAAAGGTGCAGATTCCTGGGCCTCACCTCAAACACAGTGAATATAGATCTCTGAGGGGAGGGCCTAGAAACATGTATTTTTAAGTACTCCCCTCATACCTCACATACATCCATTCTGGTTTCATGACCCTCTCACATTCTGAGCCTGATATTAAGCTTATTCCCAAGACAATTTCCAAAATAACTTTAGAGGCATTTTGGAAGATGTTGTAGTAAGCCGTCTTGACCTGTCCATGCTATGGTTTTGCCTACTGTGGCGTACTCTTTGATATAATAGTACATGGTATAAAGTGTGTTCTCTGTATTCACCCTCTGCAGTTAAACAACTACTTTATCTGCCAAACGACCTTGCTCTATGAATAACAGCCCCTCACAAGTCCACCAGCCATTCTTTCTAGAGAAGGCAAATCAGTAGTAAGATTCAATTCAAACAAGCTTTATTGGGTAATTATACGAAATACCTTGCTAGATGGTGCTGGTGATACCATCAGGAATTGGGGGGTGGGGGGACCTGATCCCTGGCAACTCAGCCTGGTAAAGAAACAATCGGTTCCCTGAACAAGGATTCCCATTATGCAGATGGTAACAGAGCGCTACAAAAGCAGCATTCTGCTTTACTTGGCACCTAAGACCTACAGATCTTGAGCAAGGGATGGGGCCGTGTTTGCAAAGCAGATGTGAGAGAAGTCTTTTATTTTTTAATCAGGAGAACTTCTTCCTCCAGGATAGAACTGTCACAGAGCATAGTTAACCCCTTTCATAATACACTAGAGAGGAACAATGGTTAATTGAGATGCCCAGGGCCACACATCAGCCAAGCAAGGAGGTTGCTAACAAACTATTAATGATGCAGGTTAATTGTTCAGTGACTTCTGTCAACATGACGGCATCCCAAACTTCTGTGTAGGAGTGTCAAATCCCAAGGAGGCAAGAGACAGTGCTGGGTCACACAAATAAATAATAAGCAAATCTATGCCTCCAATGCCCCTATTGTGATGCCATAACTGTCTGCAGAGACTTTCGGGACTGGAGGAGGTGAAGAACTTGACCTCTGGGAGTTTGGAGCAAGTCAAGACAGACCACGGTGATCACCATTGCTTATGCTGTACCTGTGTGGTGCTTCTAATTCACCAAAGGCTGCCAACATTTTCCTCCAATCAACATATTTGTGTTGACTGAGCCAGGATTTTGGATTTTGAAATTTTAGATGATGGGAGGTCAAATGACTTGTCTAAGATCATACAACTGTGGCAGCTTGAAGGCCAGAATTCCCAGATGCTCTGACTCTAAGCCCACGGCTCTGCCCAGAGAACGTTAGAAGTCAGGGGCTGTGTTGACATCAAATATTCCGAAGTGCATTGTCTATATGAACAGGTCCTATTAGATGAACCTCTCTGATGGTTCCAACCGATGGAGAGGTGTCCAGACGCAGGGCTTAGACTCACAGAATACAAGGCTTGCTCAGCTTCTTAACAGTGTGATTTTATCCAAGTCCCTTCATCTCCCTAGGCCTTGGTTTCCTCATCTATAAGATCAGTATGACACCCCAGAATCCTCAACACACGAGGTTATGTTTTTGAGAAGTTGATTTATAGATTTCTTCCTCTCTATCTTCCCCTCCTGGAAGCAGAAGCAGGCTGATGTCACCACCTTCCCTGGGTTGTGTAAAGGCCCATATTCAGGAAAGCCAGAATGCTAGATGGGGCAGGGAAGGAAACAGCTTCAGAAAGAAAAGAGAAAAAATAAAAGAAATTTCCCCAGACTAGAAAGGGGACAGGGTTGTTTTGGGTCCTAGGAATAGTCTCAGTATAGACCCTGCTTCATAATGGTGCCTTGGGAGATTGGCCAGATCTCAGAAGGAATGGCTGTGTAGAGCATGGGAAGACAAGAGACCACAGACCTCAGGACTCCTGGCTTGGTCAAAGATGCCACCCCTCGGGGTGCCTGGGTGCCTCAGTCAGGAGTCTGCCAAGAGTCAGACTCTTGATTTCAGCTCAGGTCATGATCTCAGGGTGGTGAGATTGAGCTCTGCATCAGGTCTGTGCTGGGCGTGGAGCCTGCTTAAGATTATCTCTCTCACTCTCCCTCTGCCTCTCCCCCCGAATCCCCTTCTCTTAAAAAAAAAAAAAAAAAAAAAAGATGTCACCACCTCCTTAAATGGCAACGAAACAAGGAAGCCAACAGAACCAAGAGTTCTAACAATGGACACTGGGAAAGAGGAAGTAATCAGCGTGGGCAAATGCAATGCCATATCACTCCCGATATGTTATGGTCAGTGCCGTTCAGGTGAGAGGGGTATACAACCTACAAATGACCGAGACACTATGTGGCAACTAAAGTGCCTTACAAATTCCTCTGCAGCCAGTGTTGACGCCAGCATGGAACGCATCACACTCCATTCTGTTGAGTCCAGAAGAAATACCTCACTGGCCTGAGGGACCATGCTCGATGAAAGAAAAAAAAACATCTTAGACCCAGCAAGGGAAACGCAAATCCCGCCCCCTCACCCCCTGATCCCCCCAAGCCTCCGCTCTCGGACTACAGTGACAAAGTCGATCTCTCTGTGGTAAAGACTACCATTAAAACAACTCATCACTGTGTTGTCTCCCACTCCAAAAGACAAGTGAGTTGAGCTGCTTTCATCTGGTTACCCTCTGTTCCACCAGACCACAATCAATGTGAGCCACCAAAAATTCTAATACAGCTTTCCTTTTCGCCTAACAAGGAAGGAGATTGGGTGTACCAAGCTGTTTCATTAAGACCACCAAAGAATTTTTATTAGCAGTTCCATCACATTTAACTAGCTCTTTTAGGAACATAAAGAAAATCTATGTCAGAGGTTTGTCAGGCTTTGATGGATGTTTTCATTCTTGGAGTGTTATTACTGCTCTCCTTATGTGGCCAGGCGGCAATGGGGAGTTGGAGCTTATTAGACGCCATACTCCATCTGCCGCCATGCCCTGCAGCTAGGATATTGCTGTTGGAGCCCAACGCCAGGCTTCGCAATTACACAGTTGGGCTGAACAGAGAGGACTGGCCATTGTTTCAAGGAGATTTTCTCTACCTCTTTGACTTAGAAAACCCTGAGCTTTTCATTTGCTCCTGGTCTGTAATATTGAGAAAAATTGAGAAGAAATCAGTTTGTGATTTGGTTGGCCCGATTACCAATGCCTCATTCTGTGTTGAACCAGCTTGATTCTGTCATCACCGGTGATCGGAATGGCTAGGAGATTAGGGCAGAGAAGGACACTACATATTGGCCAAGGTTTTGGTGCTAAGATCCTATACAAAGTCCTTTTTTTTTTTTTTTTTTTTTTTAAGATTTTATTTATTTATTTGACAGAGAGAGACACAGCGAGAGCAGGAAAACAAGCAGGGAGAGTGGGAGAAGGAGAAGCCAGCTTCCTGCTGAGCAGAGAGACCAGTGCAGGGCCTGATCCCAGGACCCTGGGATCATGACCTTCACCTAAGGCAGACATTTAACTACTGAGCCACCCAGGCACCCCTATACGAAGTCCTTTTTATCAAAGTCATTTTGTTGCAATTTTTTTGGATATTAAAGCTATATATTCTCCTTGAAAACATCAGAAAGGTATGTATTCTTACAAGGCTATTGTGTCACCCATACGCTCTGTGGTGGTTTGTAGTTTCTAAAGATGGCTACACACACACACACACACACACACACACACACACACACACACACACCATCCCTCAGGCTCCTCTTAGACTGCAATACTGACACTTAACATGAAGAGTCCATGTTCCCTCCCCTTGAAACTTTGTGGGTCTTTGTAACTGCACTGGCCCATCATAATTCAATGGAAGTGATGCTGTGTGATTTCCAAGGACAGGTCATAAAAGATATGTGGCTTCACCTTGGTCCTCCCACCACCACCACCACCTGCAACCCTGTCTCTCCCGTTCTCCCTTTTCCCCTCTCCCTCTCCCCACCTCTGTTCTTTCCACATGTGCTTTGGGAGCCCTGCATTAACATGGAGGAAGTGTCCATGCTGGGGAGATCACATAGAGAACCTAGAGATAGAGAGAAACACCTAGAAGTCCAGCTGTGCCAGCCCCCAGCTGTGTGAGTCTCCCCAGGAACCAGATATATGAGCAACCCTTCAGATGATTCCAGCCTTTTATCCACCTCAACTAACACCATGTAGAACTGAGACGGGCTTTGCCCCATCAAACCCTGACCAGATTACACACTATGAGTCAAATAAAAGGTTGTTATTGGGGGGGAGGGCATCTAATACTGCATTAGATAAGCAGAACTGCCTTATCACCTCCAGATAAACCACTGTTACCACGCTAACATACAGAACTCTCAAATAATAAATCGCCTTCTCGCTTATTCTCAAAGAAAAAATGTGTTCCACCAAGCAGTTTTTGTTCCAGCTGACTGGTTTCATTAAGTTATCAGTTTGGAATGTAGAACCAACTTCGTCCAATGAAGCAAGTTATCTCGGTGGGCCAGGCCACAGAGCCCCACTCAATCTCAGTCTCCCTACAGAGTGGGTGGCCCTATGGCAGGAGCTCTATAGAACAGTGCTCCCACATGGGAAAAAGGTCTCTTCCTTCCTTTCAGCTTTTTAAGAATGAATTTAGCCTTGAGAATTTTTTCATGCCAAGATGTCTCACTATCATCAACAATTTGATGAATTTTGTGCAATAAATGTTAAGAAGTTCAATGAAGGACAGGTCACTGTACATTGTAGTTGTTGAGGTAAGTTCCACGGGAAATTTAGGGCTTGTGTTTACTAAGCAGAAGTGATTAAAAAAAAAAAGGGTTGAGAGAAAGGGATTATGGCGGCCCTCCCTGGTTTCCTTTGCCTGCCCAGAATCATGTGCCTTGAGTAACCACATCCAAATGTTCCTTCAGATCTTGTTACTCAAAACATGGTGCCCAGACCAGCTCCATCAGCATCACCTGAGAGCTCATTATAAATGCAGAACCTCAAGCCCCACCCTGGAGCCTAGTGAATCTGAATCTCCATTTATCAAGAGCCCCAGGTAATTGATATGTCCTTAACCATTGGAGAAGAACTGTCTATAGACGTCCACCCTTCCTCCTTTCAGTCTGTGTGGCCTGTAGACCTGAGGGTCCTTTGTGACCCTCAGCGTGGCCAATCGGTAATAGACAGCTCAAGATTAAGCATGTGACTCGGACCTAACGAATGAGAGTCATATGGAAACCTCCCTAACACAGTACAAAGAAAGGAAACTTTTCTTTGGGATTGCTAAACTCTTCAGATGAAAAGCACAAATTGTGGTCACAGATGGAGTTCGGAGGTTGACATTTAAATACGAATCTTTCTCAACTCCTGTATACAAGCCTAATTAAGAGAGACGGACAGAGGAGTCAGAATGACAGAGAAAAACAATATCAGCTTTATGCTGGAGAGTGAAGCTTGACTTCAAGTCACAATTATACTCTCTAACTTAACCTCTGAAAACTGGACATCAGCCTCTCCCAGAGGGATCCTGTCCTAGTAAGCTTACCACACACATGGCCAATAATACAAGCATCTTGAAGACAATTCATTCCAAAAAACAAAACGTTGCTGAGTTGCACGTGTCCAGTTCCTTCTTTCAAATATCAGTGGATGTTGCTCCTTCTCCTCATGAAAAATGAGATGGGAGTAGGAGTTCCCTGTCTCCATGAAGAAAAATAAGCTTGAGAGTGAAGGCCCCCTGAGAGAAGAGATGGAGAAATCCTTGACAAGATCATTTGAACAACTGCAACCAGTTAAGCCAGAAGTTATGTGACCCAATAAATTCTCTTTTGTGAAGAGGTCCTAATGCAGACATGGCAACTCCAGTGGCACCAAAGGAGATGTTACAAGGGACATTTGAGGATCACAAAGAAGAGAGCTTTTTTATTATTTTTGTTCCCTACCGGAGTAACAGATTTGGTCCTGAAGTAAGAAAATTACCGTAAAAACTCTAAAGTGAACTGAAGACAGTATTGACTAATTACTAGTCACTAGTATACTGATAGGGACTAAGGCAAAGAGGAAAAGCCAAATATCTCCACGGATCTCACTAGGTATGCCTGGTGATAGGGTTGTGTGGTAAAGACCTAGTTGCTAAGTGGGAAGGCAGTTTTTAGAGGAAAGGTGTCAGGGTAAGCTCCATAGGTCTACTCCTCCCAGAAAGTGGTGCCTCTATGTTCCTTCAATCCCCTAGGCCTAAGTCCAAGCTTTCCAGTGATTTCTCATTATGGTGTCCCACCTTTCCAAATGGAATGGCTGGAAGTGTTCATCTTTCTGACCAACGGGTGTGTACTGAAAACTCACATATACGTTTCTAAAGGTCTTACTTATAAAAACAGGCCAACTCAGTATTGAAACATCAGGCCTAATTTTTGTTTTTTCACATACACCTCACATGGGAGAAAATTACAGACTTTGAAGGGTGAGCTTGTGGCATACGAACAGTGACTGAGTCTCACCTATGCACAGGCATGGAGCTGAGCAATGGAGGGAGCAAGGTGCATGAGGGAGACCGGTTCTCATGGAGGTAGAGGCTAGTCATGGAGGCAGCACCATGGCAGGAAGGCTGAGTTGGGGAAGGCCAAGCAATGGGGAGGTGGAATATGCACCAAAACCAAAGGGAAACCTGAACGAGCATGTTTGAGAAACTGAAAGAGAACCAGACAACAAAAGGGGAGAATGGACATGGCGAGAGAGGAGGCCGGACAGGACAGCCGGGATCAGGAAGGGAGCTCTGGGGCCGGGCTGCATGGGGCTGGGCCGAGGACCAGTGACCATAGAGGGAAAGACAGGAATCTGCTGCCCATAGACAACCCCTTGCTAGCTCTGGTGTAGCCACTGTTGGTTGCTGGGCCTTGAAGTGAGAGGAGAAGGAGGGATGGGGTGTGAGCGTGGGTGTGCTCCAAGGAAACCATGAGCTAAAGGCAATGGGAGTGCAGACAGAAGGCACATCTCTTATAGTGGAGAGGAGGCCAGCGTTTGTGGACCTTCAACCCAGAGCACCCTTCCCAAAGAGTGACCGGAAATTCTCCACACACCTTGACATAACAAATGGTCATTTCCTTTTACTTTTCTGAGAGAAAGCCACAAATATCCAACCAAGAGTCAAATGGCCTTAATCCATATGATGCCCTTAACCTTTATATAAAGGAGATGTGAACAAGAAAATAATTTATGATGAACTATGTATTTTGATATATCACCACTTAAGTATTATTACATTAGATCAGCAATCAGCACATTTGTTCTGTAAAGGCTTATTTGGTCAGTATTTCAGGCTTTGTGGGCCACGGAGGGTCTCTTTTGCATTTCTTTTTTTTTTTTCTTTTTTACAACATGAATATTGGTGAGGCTTGTGAGCAGTCTAGAAACAGACTGCAGGACAGCTTTGGCCCTCGTTTGCTGATCCCTGTACTGAAGAAGACCTTAAAGCAGATCTCAGATCCTTGGACCTACTTATAATGAAGTTTGGATTTCACATGTCAAAACAAGAAAATAAGTGTAGTCGTGTGTCTGTGTGCATTGAGCCACCCTGAATGCCACAGCCAGTGTAGACACTACAGCCAGCGTGCTTCAGCGGGGATCATGTGCCACCTACACTTCTGTCCTCGTTGACAACGTTCCAAAAATACTGAAAAAATAGTTCACAGTCAAGTTCTGGACAAAACAAACCAGAACCTTCTCTCTTTAGACTGCAGTTGCATTGCTGCATAATTCAGGATGTATTAAAACCATGTAAAGGGGCGCCTGGGTAGCTCAGTGGGTTAAGCATCTATCTGCCTTCGGCACAGGTCATGGTCCCAGGGTGCTGGGATTGAGTCCCATGTCGGGCTCTCTGCTCAGCGAGGAGTCTGCTTCTCGCATTGCCTGCCACTCCCCATGCTTGTGTTCATGCTCCTTCTCTCTCTGACAAATAAATACAATCTTTAAAAAAAAAAAAAAAGTAGAGTGTACTTGTGTGGAAAATGGCATTCCTACCTTCAGTAAATGGAAATCAGTTTTCACTACAAGAATGACCGGTTAGGTCACGTGAACAGCATGCGGGAAGCAAGAAAAGTACCTACGATGTGGGGCTGTCTGTGCATGGCAGGAAATCTAGCATTCCTTATCCCCGCCACCAAGGGCCAGTGTTGCCCCCCTCCCACCCTGCTCCAATTATTATGACAACCATCAACATCGCCATGCCTTTCCAAACAGTACTCCCTAACAGCAGAGGTAGATCCAAAGGTGAAGCAGAATGTCATACAATTTCGCATAAGTATAATTTCAACGTTTCTCCAAGTCTCAAAGGTGGACCTACCAAGGAGGGTCCCTGTGGCTTCAGTGGCAGTGGCTTCCCAGTTGATAGGCCTCTGCCTTACAGAGGAGAGCCCCAGCAGCGAGAACCTCGACCCGCAACAGTAACTACGTGAGGCTCCAGACAGACCTGGGACAAAAAAACAAAATCCCACCTGCCTGGAGCAGAGCCCAGTCACACTTGCTGAGTGAACCGATCCAGCCATCCAAACCAACTGTGGGCCCACAGTCAGGATGGGCTACCCAACTGGAGGACCCAGTTCAGGATGAAAATGTGAGGCCCCTCATTTGGAAATTATTAAGAATTTCAAGATGGCAACAGTAGAACATCATACCCAGCACAAGGCCCTTCTGAGCTCAGGGCCCGCGTGGTCACACAGATCGCACTCCGTGACACTGGTCCTCTCACAAATCAAGCCGAACAGCAATTACAACAAATCCATGTTATCAATAAGGGCTTTCATGTCCATTATTTGGTCTAGTTTTGCAACTGTGCCTTCTCTCAATCAAAGTAAAGCTCTGAGGGTATGTAAGATCACACACATACAAGGGCAGGAGCGAAGGGAACTAGAACTGGGTCTCCCAATTGTTTGCCTACCTCTGGATATCATTCTGCAGCCGTGAGGGCTTCGTCCCTTGTCCTGCTTACCAGACCCAGAACTAATGGAAGGGGACCTAAACGGACATAGATAGCTGGGCCTCAACCCCGCTAGAGATATTGTTAGCGTCACATAAACACGAATATTCACAGCATTCACACACATGGGTGTGGTTCTTGTTTGTTTGTTGCCAAGCCCCTTTTCACTGGAATACATGCATTTAATTTTAAGAAACCTCCAGTCACAAAATGGTACCGGCGATTTGCCATGAATTTTAAAATTCTGACCTGGCTGAAAAGGGAGACTTAGCTAATGCTTGCCCGAAGCCCTCTGGATATTGCTGTGGAAATGTGAGGCCGAGAAAATGGCTGACTAGCACAAAGGTACCAACCCCTGGTGATTGTATTGCTCCTCCAAATGACTCGTCAAAACCCACTCCTATCTTTGCTTTGAAAGACGGGGCACAGCCACATTCAGAATGCACTACAAAGCAGGCAGGAGAAAACGGGAAGAAGGGAAGACTTTTGTGATCTGCCCTCCCCAAATGAAAAAGTGCCGAGTGTGTCCTCTTAGGAACTGAGGAGCTTTCCAGGCACTGAGCATTTAGACTTTGGACAGGTGGAAGGTAGGGAAACTGGATACTTCTCTATCCCTGATGATCTAAGTCAACTCATTTAAGCTTCCCTGAATAGATTACAACCTCTACTCATCAGTAAATTACCGTGTTTGCAAAAAACACTAACAGAAATCCAAAAGCAAAATTCAATTTAATAGTTGGTTCCCAAAAGCAGTCAAGTTTTATTTAAAGTTTCTATATTTTAGATCACACACACACACGCACTTTAACACTTTAAAAGACGGTAAGGAATACAGTTTATTCCAAGATGAAAACAAGAACAGAAAGCAAACAAGGCAAAAACGATTAAGTGAGGGGAGGCAGCGGACAAGCACGGGGAGGGACCTGGAGGGAGAGCTGTCAGCACAGACTCAGCATGAATTACAGCTTACGGAACAAAGAGAGGAAGATGGAAGCACCAGAAATATTTCATCATAATCTACATAGACCACTGAGTTTATCTGGTAGTTAAGGAGGTAATGACTTTCTTTCAAACTCATTTTAAAAGTTCTTTTTTTAATGATGGCGATAAATGTTTTTTAGTGCCGGGACTATATTCACTAGAATGGCCGCATGGCCACACTCAACCCTTGTGAGGGATGCTTAATGAGGTGACGCTGGTTTTGCTAAAATATTCCATGCTCGTTCCACAATCTCAGAGTTAAGAGAACTCTCAAGGTAGGAAGACAATATGGGGGAGAAAAGAGGCATTTTACCCTGTATGTGAGGCCCTCCGGGGTTTGTCTCAAGTGTGTTACCAACTCTTTCTTCCCCAGGAGGTACGAAGTGGCAGGGATATTTAACAGGGGCATAAAAACAAATTAACAGAAGTAACGTGTGAAATAAGCTTTTGCCAGTATTCAATTATAACATCACATTATGCTAAAAGGTTGATTGATGTTTTGTAACACTGAATAGCGTGGAGTTTAGGGGCTGTACTGTCACGGAGTCTTGTCCACCCATCAACCCCAAAATTTAAAACCAACCGCTAAGATAAAAAGGAATTTGCCTGCCGTCTCTCTAGTTTAAGGGGAGCACGTTGCCTCCCTGGGACCGCAAAATCAGTTCAAGTTTTCTCGACTAACCAACTATCTTATTAAGAAATATCATTTTTTAAAAACTCCTTCTCATCAGATGCCCATACTACCAAGTCAAGCTGTATTCAAAAATTCATTACAATTCTGTGTGAAGCATGTCATGTTTTTGAGGTCCCACAGCTCCTATGAGCATTTAAAAAATCTGAGTTTTCAAGAAAAATAAAAAAGACTATCAAGTGAAGAAAATGCCTGAAAATTCTACTTAAAAACCCCTGATTGCAATCGCAGTTCATAGCATGGATACACATATCTATTTTAGGTTTTTATTGACTGCAACTAAATCTTCATATTATAGTCATATAACACAATAAACACAAAAATGGTGCACGGAGGTGAAAAAAAAAAGCCAAGTCTTGAAAATTAAACTATATCCAAAATTAAACAAATACACGTAACATTGAAAAAGTGGAAGTACTGCAGGTTGATGAATAATTAAACAACTCAAATCAAACTAATGGAGGGGGAACAGACTGTTTAGAAAAAAAAGTACCACAGACTTAAAGGCATAAATCAAGATTTATAACCCATCCCAACTTTGACCTCATAGAAAGCAAGAAAGATCAAAGGTGATGCTTCATTATGTATTTATTCCTCGACCAAACCATTATTCATCAGTCTTCATTTCAAAAGATATATACAGAATATGTACAAATTCTCATAGATAGAACCATTACTGGGAAGTTTTTACGTGCAGAATTTATCACGAAATCTGCAGCTAATAGCACAATATGCCTAATTTGTAATTTGCCTGTCTCTTTCCAGATTTATAACATCGCAGCTCTGCAGCCAAAAGATGCAAGCTGCAGAGCATCATGGGAAGATGGCTGACAGTTCAAATATAGTCACAGTAACTCTACAGAGACCTTATTACTTGGTTCTCTAATGAGGATACCATGAAACAGCCACCACTGCCACCACCATTAACACACACGCATCCGCAAAACCCAGACAATTCCATTTGGAAAGATTGCTGTGTTGTTCATTTCTAAAACGAGGTCAGGTATAAAAGATGTGAGGCAGGATTGTTTTTTTAATTGAGAATGCTTCTGTCATATTGTAGAATTCTCTTCTCTCTGTGCCTTTGTCAGGGAAAGACTAAATGGCATCGGGAGTTTGCCCCTAAACCCAGGATACAATAATCCATGAGTTAGTTAACTGAACACTGAAACTAGTACTGACCCCAAATGTAGTTTTTAAAGACCTAGGATATCTCTGGTTACTGTAACTGGTGTCGTAACAGTCCCAAATCTATTTAAATCCATTTTCATGTTTCTAGACGGTGACATAGCAAGGTGGTGTGCCTGTGTATTTGGGGAGGAAAAGAAAGGGAAAATCACTCATAAACATAAGCTGTGTCTTGCAAGGTGGGCAGGTCTGAGGTAGGCCCAAAATTTCTGGACTGGTGCCAAAACCGCATGGCATAGACCCAACTGGTGTGGTGTGGCACACCTGAGTGACCAATGTATTTTACCCCGTCCCTCAAAGCAGCTACAGCCTTGGCCATGAGGCCACATCCCCATCAGTTTACCTAGATGGGAAGATAGTAAGATAGTAAACATTCCCTAACTGATGCTCATCAGATGATCTGTTGTGATGGTTCATTTCATGTGTGAACTTGACTGGACACAAGACGTTACTTTTGGGTGTGTCTGCAAGGGTGTTTCCAGATGAGATTAGCATTTGAATTAGTCAACTCAATAAAATCCAGTGTGAGTGGGCATCATCCCATCTGTTAAGGGCCTGAACAGAACAAAAGGCAAGGAAGAAGGTATTCACTCCCTTTTCTTCTGGTCTACTGGAGCTGAGACATCTCCCGTTATCTTCTGCACCTGGACTGGGACTTATACCCCCAGCTCCCTGGTTCTCAGGCTTTGGAACTCATACTAGAATTATGTCACTGGCTTTCCCGAGTCTCCTGCTTGGAATATGTATCCTATTGGGTCTGTTTTGCTGGACAACCCCGCCTCATACAAATGTTAATGAGTACTCCACCTTCCGAGGTCAAACCAGGTGCATAAATTTTTAGTTAAACGAAGCCCGAAAGCTCTACAGGGCTTATTATTTTAGGGCTTTTCAGAGCCATGAATAGACTTTGTACTGTCCTGAAGGGCAATAATCTTACATAGCTTTTTCCAGTCCAACCACGGTTGTTTTTTATTTGTCTCTTTTTTGCTTCACAAGACCAGAGTTCTCAGTGAAACACCTCAGGGAGTAAGAAAATAAAGGAAAGTCTTTGGAACTGCAAGATCTGGAATACAGCCCCTAACACTATTTTCCACAACAAATGTTCTTGAGCAAGTGACTTGGTGCCTAAATCAACCCATAAAAAATGGTGCTTTGGGGAGGGTGAATGGTGAGCAAAAGTAGCTCCTCTGGAAAAAGGCTTCCTGACATCGTGGTTGCCATTCTAGGCCTTGGGGGCAGACACACCTGAATCCAAACCCAGCTGTGCTCCATTTCCGGGAAGATGACCTTTGGCACTCACTTCAGCATCTTGGGCCATGTTTTTCTCATCTGCAAACTGACTTAGATGAAAAGAAGCTCTTAGGTGAGTATCAAAAAATACTAGTTACTATCAGACCTTCACCAGAGAGGCTGGATTGGGAACAGTAACCAAGAAGAACTACCATTCACTAAGAATGTGGTGAATATTTATCCCTCTGTGGCTGCCCAGCCTCCATATTCCCTTCCCAACAGTGACCCAATTCCCTCCAGGGAACCACCTCTTCTACACTGTGTGTGGTCTTAGCAGGGTGGTTACCGCAGAGACTCATGTCCATCACCCAAGTTGAAGTATAGAGCTCATCTTTACCCATTCCCATATCCTCTAGTATGGACAGAGGGACTTAAGCTTCACCAGTGGCATTTTCTCTGCTAGGACTCGAAATCTTGGACCTCGTAAGGATGGAAAGTCAGGTTGGTGGTGGCAATAAGAACATTCTTATGACCGTGAAGGTGCCTGGCTTCCTACCTAATCCCAACCCTGAGGCTCCGGCACTCAGGCAATTTACTGAGCCCCCAAATCCATCAATCAATTAACCTTATATGTATAAAACCAGTAATCTTTTCCAATGATGTTCATGTCAGCCAAGATACCAGTCTAGAACAATTTAGGTCCGGTCCTTAACAGAATCCCAGAAGGAAGATGGGAAGGACAAGAGCATTAGTAAATGAATAATAAACCAAACGTCTGCCTCATATGTGGTTTTCATTGGACCACTTCTAAAAACAGAAATATTCAGAATGTATCTTTCATAAGCCTATCAGAAAAAAATGGAAACTCCTCTGTAACGACAGCAGAGGGAATTTAAATCATGCAATTGGTTACCCAAGGGAGGAAAGGAAAGAGCTGAGAAGCCAATCTAGGACAGCGAGGCAGTCCCAGAGAGCTGCAACAGCAGGAGACTATTACCACTCTAAATAAACAGAGACAAAAAGTGGCCTTGTCCCTTGGCCAGGGCCACCACCAAAGCTAGAATCATGGCATGCCTGAGGCCACAGAGAAACCACAGCAACTGAGGGAGACATGATTCAAGGCAGAAAGGTAGGGATGGGAGGGAGAATTACCTGGTTTGTCCCTCCCCCCGCCCTTTGACCTCAAATCCACAAATCCCATTGGCCCAACCCAGTCAGGTGATTGAGAAACTTGAAAAATGCAGCCCGCAAGGGCCACCCCTCCTGTCCCAGTGTGGATCCCAGACAATAGACCCAGGACTGGCAAACAAATCTTCACACATAATGTTATGCCTAATAGGCTTTGGTTTCCATGATTCATGTCTCCTTGGCCTCCTGGCCTAAACATGTTTCATCTTTTATATGAAATCAAATGTTTTCAGACCCCTACCTCCAACAACCCAGGGCCCATTTGTTTCCCCCCCAAAAAACCTGCAAAAACATTTTCTTTACCTCTCCTCCAGATGTTCTATGGACTTATTATTCTCAGAGGTTTCCAATGTTGCTCATTTCAATAAGTATTTTACCTCACAATGAAAACCAAATGGAATACGCTTGCTATATTTATCATTTCCATAGTAAAAATAAAATCTCTAAGAAGTGAGTGCTAGCAAGATAAGAATGAGTGCATAGATCTTTCTGGTCTCATTGGAAGAAGGATATGTTTTAGAGAGGATGTATTGTATGGAATTAGGATTCCCTCTGCCAAATTTATACTAATTTTTTTCTCCAGGGGAATTTCTGATGAGATTGTCCAGCAAAGGGACCATCTCCTAATGGGATTAGCTGATCAAGATTACAGTGTGCTGTTAAGCAGCCACTTTAGAAGAAAACACAACTAGGGGAAGGGAATAAACACGGCTAGTAAGAACAACTTGCTGGCATAGCCTAGAGAGCTAGGTTGGCACTATTCCTGCCTCTGGTAGAAAGAGGGAGGGTTGGTATGCTGGAGCACCCCCTGAAGAACTCAAATTAGAAAGAGACCCAATCTTGATACAGACCATTTACCAGGGTCACAAAGCATTCTGACTGTGGTGAGACACCTGGCCAGTGATTTCCCTGGGGACTGGGAGTGAGCAAGCCAATGGCCAAGCCACCTTACTCCCTCTGGTGAGCAACACCAAGCTCCTATTTTCATGGCAGTGGGCTCATAGGCTCAGATTGGGGGTGTCCATCAGGCTACATTTCCAGAGAATTCCAACCCTCACCCAGGTTGCCCTCTAGGATTCCATGAGAAAAGTCATGGGAAAAAAGAATCATGAAATATATCAGAAATAGCTGAAAACACCTAAATCCAAAGCAATTCTTTAAGCAGGGATATACCAAAGCCCAAAGGGAAGGATGGGCGAGGGGAATCCTCCCCAAGTTTAGGCAATAGGAAAGTGCACTGACTATAGAGAATTTTAAAACAAGGGCACCTGGAAGGCTCAAGTCAGTTAAGCATCTGACCCTTGATTTTGGCTCAGGTCACCATCTCAGGGTCCTGGGATGGAGCCCCACAACCTCATTGGGCTCCCTGCTCAGTAGGAAGCCTGCTTGTCTCCCTCTCCTTCTGCCCCTTCCCCTGCATGTGAGCTCTTTCTCTCTCTCCCTAAAATAAATAAATGTTAAAAAAATAAATAAATAGGGGCGCCTGGGTGGCTCAGTCATTAAGCGTCTGCCTTAGGTGAAGGTCATGACCACAGGGTCCTGGGATCAAGCCCCGCACTGGGCTCCCTGCTCGGTGGGAAGCCTGCTTCTCCCTCTCCCACTCCCCCTGCTTATGTTCCCTCTCTTGCTGTCTCTCACTCTCTCTCTCTCTCTGTCAAATAAATAAATAAAATCTTTAAATAAATAAATAAATAAATAGATAGCTAAAACTGCCTAGTCTTCATTTTATTATCACTATAAGCTAGCACTTCTAAAGAATATCAATGAAAAAAATACTCTTCCCTTAAAAATACAGACAAAAACATCACTTCCATTGGTCTAAGTTCTAAACAACTGCTAAACTAAATGGTTTACTAAACTGAACTGAGTAACCAATTACTGAGTGCACTTTTAGTTACATGTAAGCTTCAAATTAGCAATGATTTTGCTATTTATACTTTCATAATCATATTCTATATGAAAGTAAATTCTGAGAATTAATTATACAGTCATTCCCAACAAACAGGAACTCGATTGCATGTGTTGGTTTCAAGATCAAGTTCCTAAGCGGTTGAGCTTGTTTTGTGCACAGTTTCTATTTCCAACCCCTTGTGGTACAACACAATTCTGTGTTTGAACAGGAGCTTCAAAATAAATAAAGACAACATAAGAGATGCAAAGACGAAGAAACAGAATATGAGTTACTCTGGCTGTCATGCGGTATGACCACTTGGGTGTCTGTGTTTAAATTGTTTTAACAGCAAAGATATTTGAAAGCCACCGGAATCCAACCTGAATAAAAACAGACATGGATGATGTGACTTTCCGGGGAAGTTGTGATGATATAAAAATTGTATGGCTCCCCGTGACATTTAGCCTTATGTTTAAGATTTCACCCAACTATTTGAGAATCTGTTGCTTCGGGTGGAAGAAATGTTTTAAAATTAAAAGAGAAAACATTCTCTAATCAACTGTGAGTAAAGCTAGATCAGCAAAACTGGCTCTACCATCTACTGACCCCGAAGCCATGAAGATCAACTTCATTAAAGTCATTGTCAAATTTGTAGGAGCCTTGAAAACAAAAACTATATTTATTGCTGCAAATGAATGTAAGGATTCTCTCTTTTTTATCAAAAAAACACAATACGATTTAAAGTTTTAATCCATTTTTTTTCCTTTTTGATGCAGTAATACCTACGTGCCTCAGTTGGTTAAGCGTCTGACTCTTGACTTAGGCTCAGGTCAAGCTCTCAGGGCCGTGACATGGAGCCCCATGTCGTGTTCTATGCTGGGCATGGACCCTGCTTAAGATTCTCTCTCTCCCTCTCCCTCTCCTCACTCCTCTCTCCCTCTCTTAAAAAGAAATAGAAAAAAAAAAAATATTTGGACTGTCTGCATCTCTTTTCTATTACTATTACTTGTTTTATTTCATAATTGTTACTGAAAATCATTTTGTTGTATAGAGAAAGGATGCCTCAGATATAGTGGGTGGCTACTATAGCTAAGTCTTTATTGAAGAGGAAAACTTTATTTCCCTCTACAATCAGTCTCAAAAAAAAAAAAAAAAAAGATGAAGAGCTTGAATTCTTGATTTCTTTTTCTCAAGAAACTATCTCCTAAATTTGATTAAAAGCAAATTCAGGTTTCTCAGCATTTCAGGATTGCCTAATGGAGCTTATTCTGAGGTGCCATTGGTATCCACATCATCTCTTCTAGGACAGACTTCCCAGACTCACACCAGATCTCCACCCTCTCTATGCCTAAATATTTACCATCTTTCCATGTAAGAGAGAGATCAGATCTCATTTCACCAGCACTCATTCCATGACCCGCCCCTGCTAAGCAAACAGAGTGTTTTCATAACCTACCATGTAATGACTAACTCAGTCAGACA
Organism: Potos flavus; assembly: GCA_028534135.1. Taxonomy (NCBI): domain Eukaryota; kingdom Metazoa; phylum Chordata; class Mammalia; order Carnivora; family Procyonidae; genus Potos; species Potos flavus. The sequence continues at coordinate 34,190,587 of CM052898.1, read as the reverse complement.
ACAGTTCCTGGTAAGACTTCCTATGGATGTGACATGAAGTCCATCGCTGTTTGAATCCTTTGTTCAAAATGCCAAACTAGAGCCTTGGGCATCACCAAATGCAGACAGAGCCTAAGGATTAAACATTAAATTTGGAATTCCCTGACTTGAGAGACTTGGTGCTTGGGCCTTGAGAAAGTTCGCAGGATTCTTTTCATTTCACTGAACTTCCCGGGGAAATAAATCTATTCTCTTCTATGATGTCACTCATCTGGCAGACATCTTAATGCCATTCTATAAAGTTCCTTCAATTGTTGGGAGAACATTTGATTAATTCACTGACTTTAGTATCCAAGAAACTAGGATTGGAATCCCAGCTCCACAATTTATCAGCCCCGCCATGTTAAGGCAAATTCCTTAACCCTCTGAGCCTCACTGCCTCACCTGTCAAATTATGATGCCACCATTGACCTCTAAGAGATGTGCAAGGATTAGGTGAGTAAATATACTTAAAGCATTCACACCAGGCACCTGGCACGCTGTAATGCTCAGTAACTGATGGATACATGGTTCTGTTATTATTTGAACAAAGATTGTCGCTGAAAGACTGAAAGAAGATAAATGGACTGCATAGAATAAAGATTACTCATGTGACAAAGGATGTCAAATAAATGTCATTTAACTAAAAGAAACATGTGGTGGCTATTGGCATGGCAAATATCAAATTACGGCAGTCACAACAGAGAAAAATCTACATTTCCAGTGTGTCGTATGGGTATTGATTAGTAAGATGCCTGTGGGAAGGTCTGCGTTTTTACCCATCAAGGTCCAGCTGAGGAAAGAAATGAGAAAGGCAGAGAGAGGAGCAGAAGGAGGAAGAATGAGAAGGAAAGTAGATAGAGGACAAGAAGGAAGGAGGAGGAAGAAATTTCTTTCACTGCTCCCCAAACTGAATCTCATAAAATTTCTTGATGATTATTAGGAGAGTAACCAGTTTGGAAAGCAACTGACAACAGAATTGCTACACAGACTCTGAGCACCCCCAAGAACCACACAGTGCTTTCTCCTCTTAGGAGGGGCCCCAAAGAAAGACAAATGTGGTCAGGTAGGCCAGATGTTCTTAATAACTTCCTAAGAGGAAGTACTGTAAAACTTAAACTTTTTTTAGCAAAATCCAGATTTGGAAGGCTTAAATTCAATTATGCCAAAATATTAATGGAATTATGTCAGAGTAGCAGAAGTGAAAAATTTTCATTTTCTCCTTTGTACTGTTTTAATCTTTCAAGAACTGAAAATGTATTACTTTTTGAATCAAAACTTAAGCCTCAATTTTTAAACTGGTAAGTAAATTATAAGAAGTATGTAGGATAACAGGGAATGTGGTTCAAGATGGCAGCATGGGAAGACCCTGAAATCACCTCCTCCCACAGACATACTAAATCTATACCTGCATATAGAGCAATTCCTCCTGAAGAACTGAGGGCTGATTAAATAGCTTCTGCACAACAAAGGATACAGAGATCGCACAGAGAAGGATGGGACAGAAGGAGACAGAGAAATGATGAGAATTCCAACCCCCATAAGATAATCTGTGTTAGGGAGGGATATAACTAAGTAGCCTGTGTGCAGACTCACCTGCCCTGGGGCAAAGCAAATGAAGAGTGGTTTAAAGGGCAACTAGACTATAAGTGAAGGAAATCCATTTACTAACCCTAGATCATCTGCCAAATGGGCAGGGAACTGCTGGAACTCTCACTGACAAGTGTCATGTTCTACCTGTTCTACCTCCACTTCGATGGCATAAATGAAATCAGGGTCAAGGCACTCTAGCCAGCCAGCCAGACTGGGGCCCAGGCCCGCTTCAGTTCTAACAAGCCCACCAAGGTGGCCCAGGTGAAATACACCCTGAGACCCCCCCCAAGTCTACGCCCACTACAACTCCAGCATCCAGTCAAGGTAGCCCTGACTTGACAGGGCTTGAGACCTGCCTGGCCCAAAGCTCTTCCTTCTAGCTCCAGCTGGCCTGCCAAAGCTGTCAGGAATATGCAGTCCACACTAGCTGCTCCTACACAAGGCCACTCCTTCAGGGAGAGGTAGATGTTCTACTGAACTCACAGACACAAACACAGAAAGTCAAACAAAATTAGAAGACAGAAGAATATGTTTCACCAAAGAACAAGATAAAACCCCACGAGGGAAAAACTCTAACGAATTAGAAGTAAGTAATTGACGTGATAAAGAGTCCAAAGTATTGATCATAAAGATGCTCACCAAACTAGTGAGATGAATGGAGGAACACGATGAGAGCTTCAACAAAAAGTCAGAAAGTATAAGAAAAGAACAATTCAGAGCTGAAGAATGCAATACAATGTCAAGAACGTAAAACATGGGATGAGGGAGTACAAACATAGTACATTCAGAATGTATTCAAACCAAAGCAATTACCAGCTTAAAACAGAATCAACAGAATATATAGGTTGATTATATGAACCTCATGGTAATCGCAAACCAAAAACTAATAATAGATACACAAAAATAATGAGAAAAGGAACCCAAACATAACACTAAGAGAACCATCAAACCAGGGGTGGTGCCTGGGTAGCTCAGTTAAACATCTGCCTTCAGCTCAGGTCATGATCTTGAGGTCCTGGGATCAAGCCCCACATTGGGCTCCCCACTCAACAAGGAGTCTGCTTCTCCCACTCCCTCTGCCACTCTCCCTGCTCATTCTCTCTCTCTCTCTTTCTCTCTCTTAAATAAATAAATAAAATTTTTAAAAAGAAAAGAAAACCAGGACGCTTGAGTGGCTTAGTCAAGTGTCTGCCTTCGACTCAGGTCATGATATTGGGGTCCTTGAATTGAGCCCCATGTCAGGCTCCTTGCTCAGTAGGAAGTCTGCTTCTCCCTCCACCCCCACTCATGCTGTCTCTCTCTCTCTCTCTAAAATAAATAAAATCTTTTAAAAACAAAAAAAAGAAAGAAAAAGAAAACCACCAAACCACAAGGGAAGAGACCAAGAAAAGAGACCAAGAAAAGAAGAAAGGAACAGAGAAGAACTATAAAAACAACCAGAAAACTATAAAATAGCACTAATTACATACCCATCAATGAGTACTTTAAATGTAAATGGATGGATTCTTGCTCCAATCAAAAGACAAAGAGTGGCTGAATGGATGAAAAAACAAGACCCAACTACATGCTGCACTTAAAAGATTCACTTCAGATCTAAATCCACACACAGACTGAAAGTGGAAGGACAGAAAAAGATATTCCATGCAAATTGAAAAGAAAGCTGGATAGCAGTACTCCTATCAGACAAAATGCACTTTGAAACAAAGACTGTAACAAAAGACAGAGAAGGGCATTATATAATGACAAAGAGGTGAATCCAAGAAGAGGATATAACATTCATTAAATATTTATGACCCAACACAGAAGCACCTAAATATATAAGGCAAATATTAAAAGATATAAAAGAAGAAATTGACAGCAATACAATAATGGCAAGTGACTTTAACACCCTACTAACATGAATGAATAGATCATCCTATCAGAAAATCATCAAGGAAATGTTGGTCTTGAGCAACACATTAGACCAGATGGACTTAAAAGACATATACAGAACTTCCCATCCAAAGACTGTTGAATACACATTCTTCTCAAGTGTACCTGGAACATTCTCTGAGATAGGTCACATGTTAAGCCACAAAACAGATCTCAATAAATTTAAGAAGACTGAAATCATATCATGCGTCTTTTCCAACTACAACTGTATGAAACTAGAAATCAATTACAAGAAGAAAACTAGAAAAAACATAAATAAGTGGAGACTAAACACCGAATGGGTTAAAAAGAAATCAAAGAGGAAAAAAAAAAAAATGCCCTGAGATAAATGAGAATGGAAACACAACTTTTCAAAATCTATAGGATGCAGGAAAAGTAGTTTTAAGAGCGAGGTTCATAGCAATACAGGTCTACCTCACAAAACAAGAAAAATCCCAAATAAACAATCTAACTCTATACCTAAAGCAACTATAAAAAGGAAAACAAACAAAACCCAAAGTTCATGGAAGGAAATAATAAAGATCAGAATGAATATAAATGAAAAAGAGACTAAAAAATCAATAGGAAAAAAAATCAATGAAACTTAACCTGGTCTTTGAAAAGATAAACAAAATCAATAAACCTCTAGCCAGACTCATCAAGAAAAAAAGAGAAAGTCCAAATAAATAAAATCATAAATGAAAGAGAAGTTACAACTGACACCACAGAAAGACAAAGGATCCTAAGAGATTACTATGAATAGTCAAGAGATTACAAAACCTAGAAGAAATGGATACATTCCTAGAAACACACAACCTTCTAAGACTAAATCACAAAGGAAAAGAAAATCTGAGTATTTTCTAGAGCAATTACAAGTTATGAAATTCAATCAACAACCTAAAAACTACCCCCTCCAAAAAAAAAAAAAAAAAAAAAAAATTCCAGGACAGATGGTTTCATAGTTGATAGTCTACCAAATATTTAAAGAATTAGTACCTATCCTTCTCAAATCGTTTCAAAAAACTGAAGAGGGATGAATGCCTCTAAATTCATTTCATAAGGCCAGCATTACCCTGACACCAAAACCAAAGACACTACAAAAAGAAAAAAAAAAAGACACTCCAATATCCCTGATGAACGTAAATGCAAAAGTACTCAACAAAATATTATCAAATTGAATTCAACAACACATTAAAAAGGATCAAACACCACTATCAAGTGGGATTTACTACAGGGATGCAAGAACAATTCAACATCCACAAAACAATCAATGTGATACACCACATCAACAAAACAAAGTATCAAAATCATATGATCATCTGAATAGATGCAGAAAAAGCATCTGACAAAATTTAACGTCTACTTATGATTAAAAACTCTCAGCAAAATAGAGGCCAGAATAAAAGGCTGTGACAAACCTACAACTAACATCATAGTCAATAGTGAAAAGCTAAAAGCTTTTCCTCTAAGATCAAGAGCAAGGTTAGGATGCCCACTCTCACCACTTTTATTCCAACAGAGTATTGGAAATCCTAGCCCCAGCAATCAGGTAAAAAAAAAAAAAAGAAGAAGAAGAAGAAGTAAATTATATCCTAATTGGAAAGGAAGACATAAAACTGTCACTATTTATAGGTGCAATGATACTATATGGAAAAAACCCTAATGACGCCACCAAAACACTATTAGAACAAATGAATTCAGTAAAGTCGCAGGATACAAAATTAACATAGAGAAATCGGTCATGCATCTATACACAAATAACAAACTATTAGAGAAATTAAGAAAACATCCCATTTATAATTGCATTTAAAAGAATAAACCAAAAAAAATAAAAATAAAAAAATAAAAGAATAAACCACCTAGAAATAAATTTAACCAAGGAGGTAAACAACCTGTATCCTGCAAACTTTAAGACAATGATGAAAGTAATTAAAGACAACACAAATAGATATTCTGTGGTCACGGAATAAAAGAATATTGTTAAAACGTCCATACTACCCAAACCTATCTACAGATTCAATGCAATCCCCATTAAAATACCAATGGCATTTTTCAGAGCACTAGAACAAATAATCCTAAAATTTGTGTGGAACCACAAAAGATCCCGAATAGACAAAACAATCTTGAGAAAGAAGAACAAAGCTGGATGAACCATACTCTGCGATTTCAAACTATAACACAGAGCTAAAGTGATCAAAACAGTGTGGTACCACATATACATAGTCAATCTATGACAAAGAAGGCAAGCGTATACAATGGGAAAAAGACAGTCTTTTCAATAAATGATGCTGGGAAAACTGAACAGCTACATGAAAAAGAATGAAACTAGATCACTGTCTTATACCATATACAAAAACAAATTCTAAACGAATTAGAGATGTGAATTTAAGACCTGAAACCCTAAATCTCCTGGAAGAAAAAATGAGTAGTAAGCTCTTTGACATCAGTCTTCAGATCTGAGGAATATTTTTTTGAACCAGGCTCTGCAGACAAGGGCAAGAAAAGCTAAAATAAACAAATGAGACATACCAAGTAAAAAGCTTTTGCACAGCAAAAGAAACCATCAACAAAATGAGAAGAGAACCTACTAAATGGGAAAAGATATTTGCAAATCATAAGTCTGGTAAGGGTTTAATATCCAAAGATATAAACAACTTAAACAACTTTATATCAAAAAAATAAATAACGTGATTTTTTTAAATGGGCGGGAGACTTGAAAAGACTTTTTCCAAGGAAGACATACAGATGATGAACAGGCACATGAAAAGAGGCTCAGCATCGCTCATTGTCAGGGAAATGCACATCAAAACTACAATGGGATATTGCCTCACACCTATTCGTTGGCTATTATCAAGAGGAAAAAAAATAACAAGTTTTGGCAAGAACGCTGAGAAAAGGGAACCCTCATACACTACTGGGAGGACTGCAAGGTGGTGCAGCTACTATAAAAAAACAGTATGGATGCTCCCCCCAAAAGTTAAAATCAGAACTACCATATGATCCAGCAATCTCACTTCTGGGTATTTATCCAAAGAAAATGAAAACACCAATTCAAAGAGATGTGTGCACCTCTGTATTTATTGCATCATTGTTTACAATAGCCAGGATAAGGAAGCAATGTAAATGTCCGTCAATAGTTCAATGGACTAAAGAGATGTAAATACACACACACACACACAGACATGCACACACACATAAGGGAATATTATTCAGCCACGAAAAAGAATGATACCTTGCCATTTGCAACAACGTGAATGGGACTTGAGGATATTATGCTAAATGATATAAGTCAGAGAAAGACAAATATTGTATGATTTCACTCATACATGGAATCCAAAAATAACAAAACGAAACAGAAACAGAGTCACATATAGGAAACAGTCGGTTACCAGAGGAGGGAAGGAATCAAGGGGATGGGAGAAATAGGTGAAGGGGATTAAGAAGTACAAACTTTCAATCATAAAAGAAATAAGTCATGGGGATGGAATGTACAGCATAGGGAATATAGTCAATAATATCGTAATAACTTTGTATGGTGATATACAGTAACTAGACTTACCTTGGAGATCATTTTGTAATGTATAAAAATATTGAATCACTATGATGTAATTTGAAATGAATAGGATATTGTATGTCAATTATACTTCCATAAAATTAAGTAAATTTAGTTTAAAAGGAAAGAATTGCATAGGACCCTAGTGGCCCTCTTGGATTAGATATGGTAGACTCATTCTTTTGATTAAAACAAATCAAGCAGTTTTGTAGATCCTTGAATTGAAGTAGAAGAAAATGTTTTCGTTTTATAACCAGATCATTTAAAAATAAGACATTATGGAATCTTGAGAATATTGTTCCAAAGGGGAAAAAACTATAGAGCAAAAGAAATGCTTTATGCTAATGGAAATAAATGCTCTCTCTCAAAGTGATAAATCTTTAATCAAATATCATTATAGAGACAGATCCAACCAAGATCTCATTATAAGAAGCCTATGAAATATGTTTCTGGAGCTAGAGATACACTCTTTCTGCAGATTTAGACTCTGGATTCTCCAGGGCCCTATCTTTATTCAAACCAGAGCTATACAGAAAGGTAGAGAGAGATTTATGTACTCATGTGCCACTTTTTGAAAATAATTGCCATTTTCTAGAATGATCTCTGTATATAAGCAGAGATCATCTCTCTTCTGTGTATGAGCAGGCTTTAAGATTTTTAACCTGAGGGGCGCCTGGGTGGCTCAGTGGGTTGAAGCCTCTGCCTTCGGCTCAGGGCCCCCGCATCGGGCTCTCTGCTCAGCAGGAAGCCTGCTTTCCCCCTCTCTCTGCCTGCCTCTCTGCCTGCTTGTGATCTCTCTCTGTCAAATAAATAAATAAAATCTTTAAAAAAAAAAAAAGATTTTTAACCTGAAATTTGGGCTCATTTGATTAGGGACTGAGTAAAATTAAATACTCTAAATGTAATGGGGAAGAAAATAAAAATAAAAGAAACAATTTCAAGGGAAATGTTTAAACTACCAAAAGAAACTGATGTTTTCAAAACATGGGCCATACATGCGGTCCTTTTCAATAAAAAGGTCTCTGGACTCTACCCAAGCCTGCTGAATCAGTGTCTTGGAGTACAGCCCCCAAATCTTCATTTTATCTAGTTTTCTAGGTGGTTCTTAGACACACTCTGGCTTGAAACCCTCTGATTAGGAAATTAAGAGTGTGATAATTCAGTAGTTCATTTGAAACCTATTCAAAGCTCTCCATTTTCTTACTTGAAGTGCTGGAACCACTACCTCTCTGAAACTGTTTTCTGATTGGCCCTTTGCTGAACTGGCAATGGCCAATCTGTATTAGCAATCACTGAGTTTCTAAAACCAAGTGAATTTCTTGGAGCCACACACATATTATGAGCCTCCAGACCACTCCTTCTGGTACATTGCAGTCCACTTGCATGGAATCATACATTCCTCTGTGGGCAATGTCCTCAATTCAAGGACCTTTTATGATGAGGAATTAAATGTCTCCAGCATACAGAGAGGAATTAATTAGTGCTCACCAAATGAACAACGTTTTCATTCCCTGCATGAATATATATTTTGCTTTTGTCACAGCCCAAAAAACACAGAGAAAATCTCTGTAAAAATTAGTTATGCTCTATGGTTTCTGGTGGAGCTGCAGAGTCTACCCCTTGGGCTGTTATTTGCAGTATTTACATTTTTTTTTTCCTGAATTATCAAGTGAAAATCCAATTGTTCCTAATGGCGTTCGCTCTGTGTGTTTCCCATTCTCACATATGAGAAAGGGTTTATTATCCATTTGTAGTAATTAAGACACTGATGTTATATAGACCCATAAAAATCCTTCATTAAGCCAGTAAAGGGCTTTTCATCAAAATCACTGTAGCTAAATATTTATTTAAAAATAAAAACTAAATTAAAATAGAGAGTTCCCCCAACACCCCCCTCCCCCACCAAATGCTTTGAAACAGTTTTGAAAGTGGTGGTGGGAACCCTTAACAGTTTTAGAGCACACAACTATATTTTCTCACAGAGTGGAAACCACACTAGCCAGCAATCCATCATGGCTAGCTATAAAGAAATAAAGTAATTAACCACAAGGAAATAATTCAGCAAGATGCTAACAGTTTAATAACATTTAAGTGTTTGCATTTAAGCATTATTGTTTTTAAATGGTCTCATAATTGTTTTAGATTTGCAAAAGGTGCTAACACGTGAACAAAATAAAGAGCAACACAAGATTCCATGATGGATATGGTCAGCCAGAGAGGTTATTACGTGCAGAAATAAGGTTCGTATTGTCCAGGCGGAATTTAGAATACAAGCCCTCTGCCAAGCTGGTCTGTACCGCACACCAAGCCCTCAGAAGCCGACGCACTTCCCCAGCCAGGGGGAAAAGGAGGAAATCCAACAAATCTCTTTCATGAAGAGAAAAACCTCAAGTTGCTATCCTCATGTCACAGGGGAATTTCATTTAGAAAGCCAGAGCTGAGAAAGCAAAACATGTTGATTGGAAAGTGTGAGAACCTCCCACTGGGCAGCTTGGGGATAAGGTTTTATTAGAAAGGCCTTTCTTTATCTTTGAGGCATCACTGAAAGAGCTAAGGAGAAAACTGTGTGTTCGCAAAACCCTCTGCCCACAATGAAAGCTTCCTGTACTTCCATCATCAAGAAAGGAATTGAGGTCTTTTAACATTTTCCATCCAATACCAGAACAGCATCCCCTCAAAGGAGTGCAAGGATAGATTGTCAGGGTCCCATGAGTCCTCTGTGAAACATTTTATTTTAGCCTCCTGCCTTAATCTCTACGAAATCCTTAAAAATAACTGAATGACCAGGGCATCTGGGCAGCACAGTCAGTTAAGCATCCGACTATTGGTTCCGGCTCAGGTCATGATCTTGGGTCATGAGGTTGAGGTCAACAACCATGACCAACTCCACAGTCAGTTTGGAATCTGCTTGAGACTCTCTCTCTCCCTCTCTGCCCCTCTCCTCATGTTAGCTCACATACTCTCTCTCTCTCTCTCAAATAAATAAATAAATCTTTAAAAAAGTATATCTGAAGGACTGAGTATTGCCATACAGTTCTCCTTTGTGATTATGTTCATGAACATAGTGACAGCAATTAGCAAAGCATCAGTTGACACGGGTTTATGAGAGAAATGATAATGGTAGACTGCAGATGAAAATTACATTGGTGCCAAATAAAAGCCAACAAAACTCCCAACGTGTACCCTAAGAGCAAAGGTCCCCTAGTAGCCTGAGCCGAGAGACATACTGGGGGAGAGGGAGTTACGGGTTTAGACGCCCAGACGCACGCCCAACCGGGACCTAAGCAGTCAGGACCTCGTGATATTGTGAGCAGCAGCTTCATTTCAGCTAAACAACTGCATCTTTAACTTTCAATTAACATTGTTAATTAAAATTCCATTGGTTCTATAGTTTTCATATGTGGTTTATAGATTTGTGTTGAGTTTATAGTTGTAGAGCAGACATGAGCGTTACCCAGAGAGCAGCGTGTCCCAGCCTCACCGCTGCTGACATCTGGGGCCTGCCGAGTCTGTTGCAAGGAGGTCCTGAGCATTGCAGGCCATTTGGCGGCCTCCCTTGCCTCTACCTGCCAGATGCCAAAAGCAACCCCTCCCCGAATTTGTGGCAACCGGAAAGGTCTCCAGACATTCCCAAATGTCCCCAGATGAGAACCAATGGCCCAAAGTATGAGTCAGGGTCCAGAGAGGAAAGAGATGAGACACTGAGTAATGAATGTCAGGAGAGTTGAACATGCTAACTATTCACAAAGGCGTGGGGAGGGGGTAGAGGAAGGCTATTACCGAAGGCCTAACGGGGCAAAGCCAGGGACGAGCACACTGTGGGGTCAGCAGGGGAGAAGCAGGGAGACGGAGACAGTCATGGGCGCGCACAAAGCCTGCAGAGAGGGTGCCCTGTCAGAAGTTGAGAGCTGCAGGTACAAGGCGCCGTCAGAAGTAAGGAGCCTGACTTTCCTGCCAAAGCTGCCCACGGGCTGACCCCAACCAGAGGCCCTAAGTAAGGGAGACCGCTGCTGTGGCTCACATAGGCCTTCCCCACAGGATGCAGACAGAATGGAGAGAAGGAATACAGTGTATGCAAACAGAAAAGGCCTGCCACGCCGAGTTCTTTTATGCCAAGAATTTAAAAACGTGATAAAAATGTTAAATCAACTCTAGAAGTCCATAAGTGGCCTTTCATTTAAAAGGCGCTTCCTCCATGTTGCACACAACCTGGATGAATGTGGAAGACATTATGCTAAGTGCAATAAGCCAGACACAGAAAGAAAAAAACCTGCATGATCTCTTAGAGGTGGAATCTATAAAAGTCAAATCCATGGAAGCAGGGAGTAGAATGGTAGTGACCTATGGCTGAGGGATGGGGGTGCGGGGGGCAAATAGAGAGATGTTGGTCAAAGAGTACAAAGTTGGAGTTATATAGGATAAATAAGTCCAGAGATGTCATGTACAACATGAGTACAGTTAATACTCTACTCCATACAGGACATTTGCTAGGAGAGACTGTAGATGCGCTCAGCATGCACAAAAAAGTATGTGAGAATTTATGTTAATTGGCTTAACTATAGTAATCATTTTACTATGGGTGTGTCCCTATCAAATCATCATGTTATATACCTTAAATACACTTAATTTTATTTTATAAATAAATATGTAAGGACCTTGCCTATCAGTATATTATTAAAGTTTGAAAATGATGCACTGGAACCTTTCAGATATTCATGCCAGACCTACCTGCAGTGACCCGGGATCCCATTGCTGAACTCCGTAACTCAACAAATACTGCAGTTGACAACAAATACAGTACAGAGCATCTTCCTGGTGTTAAGTGGCTGAAGAAAGGGTAGTTCATAGGAATGTGACGTGAACCTCATGTCTACTTAGGGAGACAACTAATACACATGGATAAAAGAAGGCTCTCGCCAACCATCACCAGCTTGAGGATGGTGTCCCAATAATAACATCAATGTCATTGGCTCATGGCCACACTGTTCATGCAGGACCCCATCCCTCTTTCTGTAGTGGTGTCTGGGATTAGCAGGAGTCGTCTACAATACCTTGTTTGGGATATCCCTTTCTCCCTATTTATTTCCATAGGAAGACTTCTCCCTCATTCCCTGAAAGGAACAGCAGTAGAGTAAGCTCTGTAGCCCTTTCTAGATCCTGGCCTTGGAATGAAGAGTCATGAATATGATTGGTGAGATGGGACCAGCTGACACCCACTGGGCCAACTGTGCCTGGGGCAGGACCACTGCATTGAACAAGGACAGCGAGACCCACCCACCCTTTGAAAGCATGATTCCTTGTGCCACTGGCTCCTTCCAGGAAGGTGATGAAGCAGGGTCAGATGCTGGCCAGCCTGGCCAGTTTGCGATTTCTTAGTTGTTTAGCCTGCAACTAAATAGGCAAACCAAACTCACATGAACCCCAGCGTTCTTGTTTAGAGAGGGAGAGAAAAAGTTCATGGGGCAAACTGATCTGAGCCCATTTGGCCATTTAACATGGACAAATGTGGGGAGCCAGTATTGGTCATAGCCAATAGTTAGAGGTAGGTGGGAGCTATGCAGCTCCTCCAAGGTTCACTTCTGCATGGCATTTTATAATAAAAGTAAGCTGTGGGCCAAATTTTTCCATTTGTATAATCATTTCTTAAAGCAGGCTGGCTCAAAGTCATCATACAACAAATCCTGTGGGCTCAGAGACATGTGATTCTCTACCCTTACAACAAAAAGCTTAACAGAGAACTTGTAATCCCTCTTTTTAGATCAAGCAACAGGTGCTCTGATAAGTGGGGGACACAGGGATAAAGAACTTTCCAGACCAAGAGCAGGTGCTGCCATATTAGGCTTGTCAGGTTTTTAAATCTCCTTGGCTCAAGGACTATGGTGCTTGTAGAGTGTTTCTAGCCAATCAAATATCTTTAACACCACTCATTCAACCAATAAGAAATTATATACAACTAACCAACCGCAGAGTGCGAATTTCAGATGAGAACTGTGATGAATTAAAGATGACTGAACGTTTTCTTGGATGCCTCTCCCATTGTGATTCTAAGCCTCTGAGGGAAACAGAGCTACAGAGATTTCAGGGAACTGGCTCACAATTTTCATTTTTCCTTTCTTTCTGTCATGGCTGGCCAATTCATAATCTACAAGGTAGACCATCAGGCTGGATACCCGGGGAAGAGTTGATGGTGGATATGTCCAAAGACCATTTGCTAGCAGAATTCCCTCTCCTTCAGGGGCAGTCAGTCTTTTTCTAGTAAGGCCTTCACCTAATTGCATGAGGCCCACCCACATTGGGGATGGCACTCTGCTTTCCTCGAAGTCTACTGATTTAAATGTTACAATCATCTAAAAAATACCTTCATAGAAACATCTAGAATAATCGTTGAGCAAATATCTGCTTACCAAGCCCCAGCCACACTGACACTTAAAATTAACTATCCCCGTCAGCCTTGGTGACAGGAGAAGTGATGGAGCATGGCTTCCCAGACTAACTGGTAAGAACCCTTGAAGCCTCACCATGCTTTCTTGGAAGTCTGGCTGCCCTGAGATTGCCACACTGTGAGGAAGCCCAGCTAGCCAGGTGGAGAGACCACATCGAGTCGGAGATGCCCAGCCAACCCGCAGCCGTGACAGCCATCCCGGCCCAGGCGTCAGCCACATGAGGAGAGACACCACCCCAGACATCCAGTCCCACTGAGGCCTCAGATGCCTGCAGTCCCAGCCGCCAGCAGGCTGCAGCCCTATCCAAGACTCCAAGTGGGAACTGCCAACCGAACCATCCGACCACAGAACCATGGGCAATAGCAACATGCAGCTTTCTAACCCACTACACTGTGAGGGGAGATGTGCAGCAACAGGTAAGCAGACTAAGAATTCTTGACATGTTAGCCAACGGCGTCTAGGGTATGTATTATACTTAACACACATGCACAGACACCACTATCTAAACTCAAATATTTGGAGAACATTACAGGCACTAGAACCACCCTGCCATGCTCTCAGTTTCTGGCTTTGAACCCCTTTGGCTCCTTACGTCTGTCTGTAACAGTTTAAGGACCTAGAAGGGGGTGGGGTGATTCGTGAGGACCCCAAACCAAGATGGGCCCACGTCTTCTCCCGCAGAGCACTAAAGGGTCCATAGGGCCCTGCCAATAAACCACAGGTGTGTGAATAGAGTAGCAAAGGTACCAGGGAAGAGACGGGAGAGTATCTCTTTGTCCCCTTTCTATTCAGCTCTGTTAGGGGGATACCCAAGAGTTTGCAGAGAAACACTGTTGGATTTTTTTACTTGTTGCTCTGCTCTCTAAGGCTACAGAGCGAAGTTGGTGAAGGCTAGATGCAGAGAGAAATCAGGATGTCAGACTTCATGCCATTATCTGACAAGTGAGTTCCTCTAACAAGGTCAGGGGCTAGTACCTGGCTTCTCATTTCACCAGGATGAATTGTCCTCCAGGAGGGGCCTCAGCCTTCATGCAAATTGGCTTCCCAGGGCCCCCATTCCATCAGTACAGACATGGCCAGACGTTCTGAATCCCTCTTAGATTTCATCTCGAAGCTCTGCTCCCAGTAAATGAAATAGTAGAGGATACTGACAATCTAACAGATTAATCAGTGTAACAGAGTGACCCTGGAGTCAGAATTTAAATTTGTTTTTTAGCAGGAAGCTGACAGCTGCTTCTCTCCCGAGCAGGGTTAGCAACTCAAATGGCTCCAGGCAAGGGTGAGAGTCGAAATATTTAACAACTGGTCCCAGCTGGGCACCAGGTATATTCTGCGACATCCCTGCCAGTCCTGCCCACACAGACCAGGCAGGTGAGGGAAGGAGTGGGCACGCAGGGGCAGAGGGAGACGAAAGCGAGTGCTTTGTGTCTAGTAGCACTAGAAAACTGCCATCCTCTCTGACAATGGCAGATGTGGAAATGTAAGCCTCGTGCTTCAGATATATAGGTTTTTTTTCCCAGAGAGCCTGAATTTAGACTTCTTTGGGAAATTTCCTGATTTAAATGTTGGCGACCAGTTTGAATTTTAAAAAATAATAATAATAATCTTTGCATGCCAAACCAAATAAAGACATAGATATATGTGGCCTTTCTGCTAGAATTTTTCACTGCTACTGCAAAGGCCGACCCAGAAAGAACCGTGGGGCACCTGTCACCTCTCTGTGGAGGGGCACCTAGGCAGCCTCTTCAAGTGCACCCAAGGTCACTACACTTCCACACCTTGAAGGCAGGAATTTATTGGTCCTTTGGGTTAGCAAAGCGTTCCCACCTCTTTACCTCTGGAACCTCTGGGATGAGAAAAGGCAAATTAGCATCCAGATCTAGAAACTTCTGGAGTGAAAATATTAGGGACATCTCCTCCCCCAAAACGAAAGTTGTAGAAACCCATCAGCGTGGATGGGGACCGGCTAGGTGAGCTCTGCCAACTAAGTCCTCAAAGGGAGCTTCAGAAAGGTAGGAGAAACCTGGGCGGGCATGCCACACTCTCCCAAGAGCTGGGTACCCTCCCATCATGTTTGTGCTTTAGGGATGGTAACAAATCACATAACAGGAACTCTAGGAATAGGAACATGGCAGCCTGAGCAGGGACTCGACCAGCAAGGCCACCACACAGGAGTGGACAAGCAGTGCCCCTTGAACCGTGCAGCCTCACCTTCAACTATGACATCCTTGGCCCCTGAGGCAATGACTGTGGTGAGCTCATCAGATTCTCCTCTCCCAGCCTGGTGTTCAGAGGTGACTTTCAGCTTGAATACATCCATGAGCAGAGCCAGCTACATGGGCATGTGACGTGTGCCCTCACAGAAGCCCCCCTATGTGCTCATCTTGAAGTCTTACATTTCGTTTCTGTGTTTTTAAGATTTTATTTATTTGATAAAGATAGAGCACAAGCAGGGAGAGCCGTAGGCAAAGGGAGAGGGAGAAGCAGGCTTCCCGCTGAGCAGAGAGCCCAACACAGGGCTCCAGCCCAGGACCCCGGGATCATGACCTGAGCCAAAGGCAGGCTCTTAACCGACTGAGCCACCCAGGTGCCCCGGAATTCTTACATTTTGAACAAGAGGTCCTGCGTTTTCATTTTGCACTGAGCCCCACAAATTATGTAGCTGGTCCTAGTCCTGAGGTTCTTAAATAATTGCAAAGGAACATTATCGAAAAAAGGGCCTCAAGAAGGAGATACGGTCATTTCTGATTATTTGTGGTAGTTATGTTCTACAAACAGAACATGGAGTTAGTGAATACTGAACCATTGCTCCTATGAGAAATACAAGGTTATATTCCAGTAGCTCTGGTCAACACATCAATGCAGCTAACAATCACTACCCAGAATCTCACAGAAGCGTTAAGACTGACAGCCCGAACTGGCTAAGGAGACAGCCAGGCCTTTGTCCAAAAACACCACAGATGAGGAAAACAAGCCTCTTCACAGTTACAAGGGGTGCTGATGGAATCCCAAATCCCACTGCCAGTTGGAAAAATCCTCTAATAAGAAGATAAAGGTGATTTTGTCAACGTGTAGAAAGGACAAAATTTCAAATTACTTTCCTGTGACAGTTTTTGAGGCGTCTAATTTACAAGGTTGGCGAGGCTTAGCTCTCTTGCTATTTTAAGCTCCTCAGGAACACTCAAAAAAATTGTCTGGGACTGGTTATACATAATTCATTCTCTGGAGCAGAATAAACTGAAGAAACTAAGGGATGGAGCTTAGTTTCTTGAATTCTTGAAGTAAAGGATAATTGAAGGGGAGAAAACTTGAATTTGAAGTAAATGAGGAAAGCAGCTGGGGACCTTCCCAGCAGACTGAATGAGAACAGTGAGTCCTTCCTTCAGGATGTGTTTACTGAGGGCACACTATGTGACTATGAAGTAGTTTTAGAGCATGGCCACGGATTTTCTCGACCTTGTCTTACGTATTCAAGCTATGATAATAACACACCACAGGCTGCATACCTTATAAATTTATGTCTCCCAGTTCTGAAGACTGGAAGACCCAGATCAAAGTGACGTCACGGTCGCACACATTCTGGTGAGGTCCCACTTCCTGGTTCATAGCTGATACCTCTTGCCATGTCGGCATGTGGTGGAAGGGGCAAGGGAGCCCTGTAGGTCTGTTAGGACAGCACGAACCCCGTTCATGAGAGCTCCCCTGCTTCATGACCTACGCACCTCCCAGAGGCCTCACCTTCTATTACCATTATCTCTGGGTGTTAGGACTTCAACATAGGAATTGGGGTTTACTCAAATGTTCAGAACATAGCAACACCCCTTTCTTCAAAAGGAGGTAAAATCTAATTCTTGTGAATGTGAGACACACTCACTGAGGAACTTGTTAACAAAAAGAATTCCGCGCAAGTGACTTTTGAGGCTAGGTCATAAAAAACATTATCACTTCCATCTTACTCACTCTTGGATCATTGGCATCACCGCCATATTGTGAGGCCTCATGAGGAAGAGCTGAGGCCTCTCAGAAAGGCCTCCCACCAACTTGCCGGCTGTAAGCAACCTTGGACACGGATCCTTCAGGCCCAGGCAAGCCTTCAGATGATTGGGGCTCCAACTGAAATCTTCACTGTGACCTCACAAATGACTCTGAGCCAGCACTACCCAGCCAAATAGCTCCCAAACTCTTGACCCACAGAACCATCAGGATTAAAAATGCTTATTGTTGATCTAAGCCACTACCTTTTGAGGTAGTTTGTTATGCAGCAATAGGTAAGTACTATAACTTGTTTCTTTGCAAAGTTGTGGCAACAAGGAGTAAAAACAACACAGTCTACCAGGAAGAAGCCCACAGCCTACTGAAGATCAGATTCAGTTGGGTAAAACCAACAATAACAATACCACGGGATAAATGTTAGAATAGAGGGGTCACTCAGTCAGCCTGGGCATGGTCATGCCATAGTAACCAACAACCTACACATTTCAGAGACTGAGAACCCCACAGCATATGTTTTGTTCACATTACATATTGACTGTGACTGGTACGGAGCTCTGCCTCTTGTCACCCTTCTTCCAGGATCTAGGGTCTGAGCAGCTGCCGTCCATCTTGCTCCTGGCTGCCACAGCAGAAAGATAGAGAAGTTGGCAGAACGTGACTAACCCTTAAAGCTCCCACCTGGAAGTTACACAAATCAATTCTGTTCATACTTTGTTGGCCAAAGCAAGTCATTTGTGCTTAAAGGAAGGAGGAGCAGAGGAGTAGAATCCTACCATCTTCCCAGAGAAGAAATCATGTATTTATGACATCCCCGGTGACCAGCAGAGGTCTGCTGGGTGCTGTGGAACACAGGGGACAGAGCAGCTAACTCTCCCTCTGAGCAGGAAGGGTCAGAGATGGCTTTGCAGAAGAATGAATGCTTGGAAGGAAGATTTTAACTAGTCAAGGATAGAACGGCATTCCAGATGGAGGAAACAACAGATGAAGGGTCATTTGCATGAGAAGTTATCACATGTTGGAGAGGAGCAGGGAGCAGAAGTGGAGGGCGGGGGGGGTCCCACTGGGAACATAGTCAGGGGCTAGGTGAGATGAGGTCGTACACGCAGTGCTGAAGACTGTGCTTTGATGATCAACAGTGTCATGAGGACATTTGGCATTGGACAATTCTATGTGGAGCAGTCCCATAGAGTGCAGGAGAGTTACCATCCTGAGCAGCAGACCACCCAATGCCTGTAGCACCCAGAGGAGTTAGGATGTTCCCAATTCTCCTTCCCATTCAAAATGCCCTCGGGGCTGGAAGGAACACTGACCCCTGTTGAGAACCACTGGTAAACAGGATTGTCTGTTTTTCTTCTAAAAGGCTAATCAGATTTTGACAGAATTCAAGAGATATCAAGAATAAATCAATGCAATAAACAGCAATTGCCACAAAACTTAAACTGTCCAATAGTAGCAGCTGGTTCCTACGGTAGAGAGACATTAGACTGTGGATTACATGGAATTAGTGTAATACCCCTCTAACCACCCCTCAGGATAGTACTGTTTTCTCTCCTTTCAAGAGGAATGCAGTAAAGGATCAGAGATAACTTTGAATCTGCTCTCATTTATTTTTTAAAGGAGACATCACTAACAAATAATCCAATTAAAAAATGAGAAGAAGACATGAACAGACATTTTTCCAAAGAAAACATACAGATGGTCAACAGACACATGAAAAGATGCTCAGCATCACTCAGCATCAGGGAAATACAAATCAAAACCACAGTGAGATATCGCCTCATACCTGCCAGGATGACTAACATCAAAAACATAAGAAATAAGAAGTGTTGCCAGGGATGTGGAACCCTTACGCACTGCTGCTGGGAATGCAAGCTGGTACAGCCATTATGGAAAAGAGTATGGACGTTCCTCACAAGATTAAAAAATAGAATTACCATATGACCCAGTAATTCTACTACTGGGTATTTATCCAAAAAAAACCCTCAAAAACACTAATTTGAAAGGCTACATATACCCCTATGTTTATAACAGCATTATTTACAATAGCCGAATTATGGAAGCAACCCAAGTATCCATCCATAGATGGATTAATAAAGAAGAAATGGTGTATATATATATATATATAGCAGAATATTACTCAGCCATTAAAAGAATGAAATCTTACCATTTCCAATAACATGGATGTAGAAGATATAATGTTAAATGAAATAAATCAAAGTAAAATACAATTTCACTCCTATGTGGAATTCAAGAAACAAAACAAAGAAAAATGACCACTGACATATAAATGGATAAACAAAATGTGGTCTATACATACAGTGGAATATTATTTAGCCATAAAAAAGGAAATACTGACGCAGGCCACGATATGGATCAACCTAGAGACATTACACCAAGTGAAATAAGCCGGTAACAAAGAGACAAATCCTGTATAATTCCACATATATGTGGTAGCTAGAATAATCAAATTCACAGACACAGTAAGTGAAACGGTGGCTGCCAGGATTTGGGGGTAAGGGAGAGATGGGAGTTAGTATTTATGGGCATAGAATTTCCGTTCTGCAAGACCGTTCTGAAGACTGGCTGCATGACAGCGTGAATATCCTTAAAACCACCACATTGTACACCTAAAATGGTTACTATGGTAAATTCTGCATTGTGTCTATTTTACAATTAAAAACAAGCAGTGATAGAAATGGTTACTTTTATGCTATGTACACATACACACACAATACATTTTATATAGAAAGAGAGAAAAAAAAATGTTTTCATTGTTATAATTCACGTAGGACTAATGCAAAGAGGCCATCCTCCAGGATCAAGATGGACTGAAAGTCATGTAGTAAGCCAGGTCAGCTCGCTTTGGAAATTTCATCTCAGTGACAGCTACAAAGTGACTTAAGCCCACTGGGTAACTGACAATCACTGCCTTCTTTTCAGCGAATGGTGGCAGCCTCAGAGTAAGAGGAGGAGAGAAGGCTACGGGGGTCCTCGCCATTTCCCTGACGTTACATGGTGTGTTACAAGGACCAACGGCCATCACCCCCATCCTACAATGAGCTCTTTCTTTGCTCAGTGAAGTCCCAGCTCTTTGTCCTCACACAGAAGTTACCCTCAAGGAAAATGCAACAATATTTTAGCAGCTCTCCTTCCAGGTGTCTGAGATCACAGGACAGAATTCCCTGCTTAAGGCAATGCACAGGGATAGACGAATTGGGGGGCCTCCACTGTTCCAGAAGAAACAAGATCCTGAACTTGCTAGATTCCCAAACACCATGGGTGGGCAACCTAACGTAACGAAAATTTTATTAAAACAAAGCCATTTCCATATGGCCTGTGGTGACTTCCATGCCACCATAGCTGAGCTGAAGAGTTGGACTAACAATTGTAAGGCCCTAAAAGCCTAAAACATTTTTCATCTGACCCTTTGCCTAAAAAGTTTACTACCCCGTCCTAACCGCTCTAGTGTAAGGCAAGAGTGCCTATATAATATTCCTGTCTATATTTCTCAAAGATCACTCATTTCACCAATGAAAAATAGGTGCCGTTGGAACTAATTTACCAATGGAGAAATGAGTCAGAGGTCAATTTGGTGATTGGCTAGAAATATTTTTATGGGGTCTCAACCTTGATGGGCATGAGAAGAATGTCATAGGTATAGCAGCCTAACAGCTTGGAGTCAGTCTTAGGGTCTGAAACCACAGGTTCCTGGGCCTCCCCCAATACACGCTTAATGGTGCTCTGCTGTCCGACCAAACTATAACCGTGGCTGACCTTGCCCTTGGATTATCGCTACATGGACCTCAGAGCGAGCCGGTAAAGTCAAGGGTTCATGAGAGTGCCCGAGTGTAGGTGGCACACTTTACCTGGCCTACAAGAATGGGTTTGTGACCACCCACTTCTGTGCCTTCTCACACTCACGGCTTTGATTTCCAGGTAACATATCATCTTGGGTGAGGTTTGCAGGAAGAGACAGGTAACACCCACCTACCTATGATTCCTGGGGGCTCCAATGTTTCTCAGCAGAGCCATCGTCAGTCAGCCTGACTTAGGTCAGGTCACAAGTCCGGGCTTTTCTTCCCAGAAACTAACAGACCCCCAAAAACAACAGGACTGGTACATTCATGCATGAACTATATAGGCTCTGGGATCTTTTTACCGGGGCCCTAAGGAAATAAAGTAGAACCTAAGAGTGGTTTTCTCGGTGGAGCTCAGTCACGGAGTCTCAGTCATGTCGTGAAATGAGCAGGAGCCTGCTGAGACCCCTTCGGTGTGAAGCATAGGTGAATTGTCGACTACTTTGGAATGGTTGATTTGTGTCTCCTGATCCACAGCCCGCCCCCCTCACCCCCACCCCCGAGGTCCCATAGACACAGCTGTGTTTTATCTTCTATGGCAGTGTTTCTCAACCCAGCTCCTGGGAACCGCCTGGGAAGAGTTGTATATGCATGTTTCCTTCTTGTTTGTTTTTAATACTATTGTTCCTCAACTTCCCCTACCTCCAGAGTTTTCTGTTTGGTGAGTCTGAAGTTGGGCAGGTAGTGTTCTTCAAAGATCTCAGGTTACAGGCCGCCGGGATGAAAACTTAGCATTTAACACGACCGCTCACTGACCCCCTGCCGCCTGCCAGGCACCGAGCCAGATCGGGCAATTTCTCAGCTGGGCTTCGAGCCGCCCTAGGATGATCCTCATAGTACAGGTACGAACCCAGACCCAGAGGAGTTAGGAGTTGCCCCAGTTGGCTTAGCATGTAAAATGTAAATATAGGGTGAGTACCAGGTTTTTCTCCCCTGGCGGGACTGCCCTGAGGGAAAAAAAAAAAAAAAAAGCCTCCGGTGATTCTGAAGGCAACCAGCTGACCCCAGGCTGCCTGCGACCTTCACACTCACCAGCATGCTGATAGCCATCTTGTGGCAGGGCCCACTACAACCCAAGAGCCATGGCTTTAGACGTGGAAAGAGCTCACTTGGGTCAGTGGGGAAAGACGTCTACGGGAATGCCTCCCACCAGCCTCTCGGCCACCCTGCAGCAGATGGCAGCTCAGAAATGAAAGAATTACACAAACCTTAGTCTTCCTACTTCCACTACTTGCAACCTCACTTTCATATACGACCAAGACCCAGTGCTTCCATTTGGAATCCCTTTCTTAAATCTCACCGCCTTGTCCAAAAGGAGAATGTCACACAATGATTTATTTTTCCATGCATGACTCTTAAAACGGAGGAATGAGGTGGACAGAAGTGTCTCGAAAGTTGCTATGAAGAGAAGTAGATCCTCGCTCCCAGAGGAAGTCCATCTTTGCTTAACCACCACAGGGAGGAAGCAGTTGACATTTTATTCTTAGTCCAGAGATCTAAGATTATCCTTAGATCAGAGAACTGCCCGTGTGCTTTTGGTTCTTATCATCAAGGCAAAGATAGAAAAAGTGAAAAACATACCTTCTGAATTTCCATCTTATTGATTTTAAGTATTCTTCTCATTGCCTTATTTTAATTTATACGTTTGATCTTTATTTTTATAAAATCCTATTCTTTAAACACTCTAATTTTCATTAAAACAGTTCAGGCATATGATAAAAAAAAGTCATAGTACAGAAGGGTATCTAATAAAATGAATACTTTATGTCACATCTCCTTTACCCAAAGGCAACCATTTGAAACCATTTTATTTCTAGTTCTTCTAGTGATTACTACCACATAATTTTCTAATTTTTCTTCATTCCCTTTATATAGCCATTTTTTTTCTCATCTTGAGGCATAAAAAGAAATCCACGCATTCAAATAGAACATGGCCTTAAATTTTTTAAGAATACCATTTCCGGAATATGAGTAAAATTCTCTCACCACTTAAAATTTAAAAGCACACAAGAAAGTAACTTTGGTTAACCTTTCTTTTGATTTTTTTTTTAAAGATTTTATTTATTTATTTGACAGAGAGAGAGAGATCACAAGTAGGCAGAGAGGCAGGCAGAGGGAGAGGGGGAAGCAGGCTCCCTGCTGAGCAGAGAGCCCGATGTGGGGCTCAATCCCAGGACTCTAGGATCATGACCTGAGCTGAAGGCAGAGGCTTTAACCCACTGACCCACCCAGGTGCCCCTCTTTTGATTTTTAAAGTAAAATATTTACAAGGCAGCATTTAGGCATTCAAAATATATTTTCCTATGTTCCCTGTGGCAGAATAACTACCTGTCCAATATCCATTTTCCCCTCCTTCCTTCGACTGTTTTAGTTCACAAAATGGCCACCTGCCCCAAGACTATTATTTCCCAGCATCTCTTGCAGTTTTATGTAGTCATGTGATTTTCTGTCAAATGTGAAGGGAAATTATGTATGCCAATGCAAATCAGATTTTTAAAATATATGAATGAAGCTTTCATAGTCATATCCTTCTTCCTGTTGGTTACAATGCAGATGAGATGGCAGGAGCAAGAGCAGCCATTCTGCAACATAGATGGAAGAGTATATTAAGCGTGATGGAGCCTCCCTACTTGCCCTGAGACACCTAGAGACTGCCCCTTGAAAGACAAACTTTATCCTGTTTAGGCCTCTTTGATACAGTAACTTAAGCACAGCCTAGCAGACGTTCTCAAATTAAAGCCAAAATAAAAGCGCTCAGATCCTCTTCACTCTCTAGAAGGTATCTGGGTGTCTACTTTGTGTCAAACCTTGTTCTAGGTAGTTGGGATGAGAGAAAAATAGAAACAGGCAGCAGGCGGTGAGGAGAGCGGGAGAATAGAATAGGAATAGGAATCCTGGCACCAAGGCAAAAGATAGTTTGCTGGGTGGGATGTGCTTAAGCTGGTCAGGGCCACCATAACAAACCCCACAGACTTAAACAACAGAAAATCTCCCGCACAGTTCCAAAGGATGGAATTCAAGCTCAAAGTGTCAGCCACACTGATTTCTTCGGAAACCTCTCTCATTGGTTTACAGATAGACACCTTCTCACTGTGCCCTCCCACCGCCCCCGCTGGGTCTGTGCGACATCTAATCTCATCTTCTTTTAAGGTCCCACTCATTAGGGATGAAGGCTCACCCTAATGACCTCATTTTACTTCAATTATCTCTTAAAAAGCCCTCTCTCCAAATACAACCACATTCTGAGGTACTGGGGGGTTAGGGCTTCCACACAGGAATTGGGGGTACACACAGTTCAGCCCATAATGGGACAAAGGGGAAGGGCAGTTAGACAAATGGACAGTGCCGTTTTAAAATAGAGAAAAGTCGTACTCTAATATACTAAAGTCGCCCGTAGAAAATCAGTAAGCCTCAGTACGGTAAGAAAACGGTAAGAAACTATAAAAACAAAAACCAGATTAAAAGGCAAAAACAAACTCGGAAAGCAACATTTGCAAGCTCTGTTACCAACAAAGTCTACACTGTTTCATGTGGTGAGAGCCTTTGAAACTAATTAAAAGGCCAAATGACTTTGTAAGAAAATGCTAGAAGATATGAACAAATTCAGAAGAATACGAAAGACAAATATAACAGTGCATAATCACTGATTATTAAAGACAAATTCATATAAATGATTTTACTTATCAGACTGACATGTATTAAAAAGACTGGTCTGCATGGCGGGATTATGGACGAGATGCAGAAAACATGGAGATGATCACACAACTTGGTTCGAACAGATAAATCAGTATTACCCATTGTTAAATGTGTTTAATCTATCAGCCAGCAATTCCATACCCGGTGTACATATAAATTCATTGCAGAATTGCTTATAGTCACGCCAAATTTGAAACAACTTAAATATTTATTGTTATGAACTAAATTGTGTTCTCCCCCCGTGGGTTAACATGCTGGAGTCCAACCCCTCATGTGACTATTTGGAGACAGAGCCTCTGTCCCCCTTTCCCAGGGGTTTTTGCTTTGTTTGTGGATATTGATTTAGTTCCTCTCAAATGTAGTTTACAAAGGGAAAGTACAAGTACCTTTGTATAGACATCACACCAGGGAGCCAGGGAGGGGCGGAGGAGGGGACGCGTTTCCATGGGAACAGCTGCTGTAATCTCAGGAATGGTGGTAGCAGCCAGAGGTGCCCTCATCCAGTGCCAGCCTCAACCCCTGTTTGAGCTAGGTTCCCATTTCCTGTGCCTCCTCCTCCTCCCAGCTCCTTATACGGAGCCCCAGGAGTTGGGACTGTGTTGAGGACCATGTGCCCCATTTCTGGGAAAACAAATGTACACCACTGAACACCAAGCCCATGAGAGAAGGAGAGGCAGGTACCCCAAGAGGTGGATTAGCGGAGCCCCCACCAGTCCTGAGAAGGCACTGCTTCCAGGCGTTCTCTTAAAAAGGAGAGTGCCATACAACCAAAGGGGAGGGGATAAGATGGAGGCCAAGGAGTTGTCCCTTTTATACAGAAAAAGGTAAAAAGGTTAAGTGAGGTCACGAGAGTGGTCAGAAGAGGTCCTACAGGCTGGGGTCCTTAGAGGGAGACAAAGAGACGCCAGACATCTCTCCCTCCAGAGAAGCACCGAGGGAAGGCCACAAGAGGACCCCGAGAAGGCAGCCGTTCACAAGCCAGGAGGAGAATCCTCACCAGAAACTCAATCTGCTGGGCCCTGATCTTGGGCTTCCAGAACTCTGAGAAAATAAATATCTGTTGTTTAATCACCCAATCCATGGTATTTTGTTGTGACAGCCCCAGCAGATAATGCCTGGCCAGCTAAAACACCAAACAAAAATTGGTTTCATAAATTACAGCATATTCACCCAATGGAGTACTATACAGCCTTTAAGAAGACACAGAAGCAGATTCACAAGTAACTCCATGGAAAGATGACCCACTTCACCTTTATTGTGCCGAGGCAATAAACACCCCGAGTTTTCCTGTAAATCAGGACTTTTCTGTGAAAAATTATTTTATTCCTAGTAGCTCACCTTCATCTGAGTGAGAATCCTACATCACAGAATCCTCTCCTTTGCTCCTCCTATGTGTATATTTTATTTTGCCTCCTATAATATACTATTTTATTATAAAAATTTTCATACATGTACAGAAGTTGAATTTTACAGGGAATTTCTACATGCCCACCATGAAGATTCTACAACTAACATTGTTTCATCAGATATCTATCCACCATTCTACTCATCCACGAACCCATCTTATTTTATGTATTTCAAAGTAAGTTGCAGATTGTACACTTTTCCCTAAGTATTTCCATATGCATAGCATGTAGACTGCTTTTGGATACATCATAAATAGATACATAAATATATTAAAAATTTTACATGCCAGAAGAGTCCACAGACCACACAATGTTAGACCATCAAAGGGAGGAGCTTAGAAACAAAGCGCAGCAGGGGGTGGAGGGGGTACTACTTCAGAAGGACTAATTAGACTTTGTTTGCTACCCTGGTCTAGCCTTTACTGAGAAAGAGCAGAGAAGCACCCACACCCCACAAACCAAACATCAATATGTTTGTCATTAATCAAAACTGCAGTTAAAAAAAAAATCAAAGGGAAAATAAGGGTCTGGATATATTTGTTGCTGTGTGCATTTTCCAAGAGGAGCTGGTGTCTCAGACTAGGAGGCTCTGCCTCGGTTGGCTCTAAGCCTCTAGCTTCTGGGAAGACACCACCAGCCAAGTATCCTTTCAAGTCCTTGAAATATGGTCTGTTGCTGTTTTCCTGAAAATATTTGCATGTTGCTATCACTGAATGTTCTCCATTTTTTTTCAAGGGTTGTTTTCACTACAGAAACATCAAACTCTGATCAGCCCAAGAGGACTTTCATGTAACATACAATGTATCAACTTTTCCACCCTGACCTAAGAGGTTTATTTATTCATTTTCAAGGTAGTTCCAGGTCTCTTAATTTCTAATTAGCAAGCAATCCGGTAAGATTAAAAAACCATGTGAACCACCTTCCCTTTGATAGATGAGTCTTCCCCACCAGCCTCGTTCAGAGGAAAGCAAAGCAAAGCCATTTTTTTCCTAAACCAGACATAACATTTCCTCATGCTTTGATGAAGGTAGTCAATGTGGCATTGCCCATAAACATACTTAGGAATCTCACTGTACTCATACATAACGCAATTCAGATTCTTTGCTAGAGTGGTGCCCATGCCATGATTCCAGAAATGGAATTGCCGAATGGCCCAGTCGCCACTCGGGAGCGAGCGAAAACTTACATGAAACTGTACGGATCTTTTTGAACAGCAGGAAATGCCTCCTGTCATAATTAAAACGCCTAAAATTCCAAAGTTTAAGAGTGCCCAAAAAAAAATTCTGGGAGAAAGTACTATTTAGTAGAATAAAACCACCACTGGAACATCTGCCACGGAGATTAGAAAATCATTAGATTTAATAATAATTAAATTATTATTTAATTTTATGGATTAAAATTAAATTTAAATTTTTAAATTTAAATTAAATTTTATGGATTAAAATTAAAATCCATCCTGTTATGGATGGAACATAGAAACCCAGTCACGCAGGATTCTTAGGGCCCGTATGGCACGCTTGGGCAACAGAGATGAGAACCAATGGGCGAAAAGCAGCTTATATGTCTTGTTCAACATATCCGTTCTAACTTACACTCTCATTTTTTTTCTTATTTAAGAATTCAAGAGTAAAGTAAAAAGCTAAATCCACTAAGACTTTCAATGGCCTTCACGGAGAGGAATAAATGACATTACATTTATCTATTGAGAACATCAACAGAAAACTAATTTGAAAAAGAAAAGACTAATTAATAAAAGCAGAAATGACTGCTTCACTTCCTTTGATCTTAGAAATTATTAAATAATAAAATAAGCACTGCGTTTTATTAGGCACAATAAAACAGAGAAGGCAAAAGAGAGGGGGCAAATAAAGGTACTGACCTTTAAACACAGGGTCAAGTTCTCTGCCATAGGAAATCCACCCACCGGGGTTTCCAAGTAGAACTCAGGGCCCTTGGTGCAGCTGAACGACTTTGGGGCAGCCCATTTCCAGGTCTCTCACTCAATAATGAGGGATGGAAGTCGTGTGCTCTGAGAATCCTGGCTGGCCCCAGGAATCAGTCCAGCTGTGGATGGATTGCACATAAAACACTGGCCGAAGACCCGTGTGCAGATCCTACAAGTAGCCATAGTCTCTGATCTCAAATTCCTTACAATCGGGTGGAAAGACGAAATACACTCACATGTAAACCAAAGAAGCACTCTTGGAAAACAAGAGTACAGGACAGAGGGAAGCAGTGAGAAAGCCAGAAAGTTATAGAACTCTAGGGAAGAGGGAATCTTTGTCTCTGGACTCTCAGAAGACTGAGAAATTCAGGGTCCAGGTCAAGCTCAGAGGGCCAAGGATCACACAGCCAACATCTGGATTGCACATACAATGGACCCAGTAACTTGGAATCAGTTTACCTATCCTTGTATAAATGAGACCAAAAAAAGAATCACGGTCAGAATATCCACATTTCTGCCCCCAAAGAACATATGAATTGCATATCATACAATTGTTTTGTAAAGAGAAGGGCATGCGTCCAATTGCTTTACATTCTACAACGGTGCGATTATGTCTTAACCATTTGTTGTTGTTGTTTTGGTTTTTGCACCCAGGTCTTAAGAAAATGCCTGGTACTTGGTTAAGTGTCAAATTAAGAAGGGCTAAATAAATTTCCATGAAGGGGCGCCTGGGTGGCTCAGTGAGTTAAGCCTCTGCCTTTGGCTCAGGTCGTGGGATCGAGCCCCGCATCAGACTCCCTGCTCAGCGGGTAGCCTGCTTCTCCCTCTCCCACTCCCCCTGCTTGTGTTC
The DNA here is from genome assembly GCA_028534135.1 of Potos flavus. Lineage (NCBI taxonomy): Eukaryota > Metazoa > Chordata > Mammalia > Carnivora > Procyonidae > Potos > Potos flavus. Next base: position 34,161,322 of record CM052898.1, on the reverse strand, counting down.
CCTCTCTCGCTGTGTCTCTCTCTCTTAAATAAACAAACAAAATCTTTAAAAAATAATAATAAATAAATAAATCTCCATGAAGATGGTAAAAACTGACTACAATTGATTTGCTATCACAGAAAGGAATCAATTTTATATGCTTTAACTAGTTATATTTCTACCGTTATTTCATTTTGTTGATTTAAAAAGAAAAAAAAGAAAAACTATACAAGAGATATTTTACTGAACTGAAATTGCTTTGGCCCTTAGAGTTATGGAGTTTCCATAACTCAAAGTAACAAGAGGAACAGCGGGAATCAGGCACTATATTATTATCTCCAGTTTACAGACAGGAAGACGAAGGCTTAAAAGCTGAAGAAGACTGTCCAAAAACTCAAGGCAACTCAAACCCAACACTCTTCCAAGTCCATGCTTTTAACGCTCACACTACATCACCCAAAACCTTGTCACATGTAAACTCTCACCTTTAACTTTATTCACAGCATGTTTTCCAAGACTGGCCCTAAAAAGGTCCTCTCTGAGAATTATAATTCTCCTGTTCTTGTAATTAGGTGGGATTCCGTTTAGCTTAGAAATCAAATCCAAAGTAACAGTGGCTAATTCACATAAATGAACTCCAGAGGTGGGCAGTGCAGGGCCAGTAAGGCAGTTTTAGAAAAGTACTCAGGGTCCCTCTTCTTGCTGTGCTACCATCCTCACAACCTAAGATGGCTGCTGAACTCCAGTCATCACATCTATAGTCCCTCAGCAGGAAGACAGTAATACAATAGTTCCTGGAAATCACAAGTGCGTCCATTTGCCTCCATCATATGACCATGCCTAGGTGCAAGGGAAACTGGGAAATGTAGCCTTTATTAAAGGTTGCCATGTGTCATGTAAAAAATGGAGACTCTGCTGCTAAGTGATAAGGGTAGAAACACTTCAGAGAAATATCTAGCATTTTTGGTCATGGGCATAGGATTAATTTAGTGGATGTGAGGACAATGGGGCTAACAAAGCTTGGTATTCCATCCATCAACTGAATTGAAACAAATATGCATGATTGTTATTTTGGTCTTGATAGCTTATTCTACTGGTAAAAGTAGAAAATTCTTTGTGAATCCAATCAATAGATTTTTTAAAGTTTCATCTTCTTTTGTCTTTGGAGCAATGCCCATTAAAAGTATATAAAAAGCATGTGTCTGCTAGTAGCATGCACATCCGTCCAAATATGATGTGAGTGCTCCTAAAGTACCAGGCACAGGCCAGGCACTGGGCACTACTAGGAGCCACAAGACACACAGGCCTGCCCCTCCTCAAGCTTGCACATCAACATGATGCAGGGATGAACATGCTATAAAGATCAGCATGGGGGCTCTAAGAACAGGGACAAGTGGCCCAGTACCCCCGAGGTGGGGTATCCAGGTCAAGCTCTGGATAATAAGGAGGCGTCACTAGGTCCAGAGTCACCAAGCAAGTTCATCTGGAAACTCTCCTCAAACTGGATTCCAGGGCAACAAAGTGCATACATATGCATATTTCTCCCTCCACTGATGGTCTTCACACTTCCAAGAACTCTAAAGTCCGTTCCCCTCAAAAGGTCTCTGAAAAACCGATGTCACCTCCATTTCCCAGGCTAAGGAAAGGAAGGAGGAAGGGTTCCGTAATCAGACGTAAGTGCACAGCCAAGGGGGCACGTTCCCACTTTAGGCCAACTAGATCTGGAGTCTCCATTAAGCTTCATCCTGGGAGAAGTTAAAACATTTGCATAAAGCCACTGAGTAGGAAAACCAATATCAGAACTGACATCTTCAAAGTGGGTGGCTTGATTCATAAGCCACTCACTGACATAAATGTAAAAGGCAAGACCCTTAAGCAACATTTTCGGGTGGACTATTTTCCCCTTAATTATAAAATAAAGCAGAGGTGTTCTCTGCTCTCCTGAGGCTCCCCCTGAATTGTGGGAAGTTGGCTGTTTCCCACTCAATACTAACCCCGCTGCACCAGATCGATAGTCCCTCTGGCTAGTGATGTAATTGGCTGCCTTCCTCCACCACAGAGCTGGGGCTCCCTCCCGGGGGTCTCAGGCTTCCTTCACCTACAAAAATTAAATAAAATCAGAGGACTCCTGAGTCGGTATTATGACAGTCAGCCTTGGGCAGGCAGGCCCATGTGACAGACCTTAGCTCTACTAACGCACAGAGTCAGAGATCAACCTGCTAAACAGAGCTACTCACAGTGTGGTCCCTGGACCAGCAGTGTCAGCATCAGCTGGCAGCCTGTGGAGAGTCTCAGGCCCCGTCCCAGACCCACTGAATCAGAATCTGCATTTTAACAAGATTCCCAAGGGATTCATAAGTACACTGAGGTTTGAGGAATACTGTGCTAGAAGATGGGCCACAAAGAAAAAGTTTCACGAACTGAAGGCTGCTGGAGGGGAGATGGGTGGGGGGATGGGGCGGCTGGGTGCTGGACATTAAGGAGGGCACATGATGTAATGACCATTGGTATTATATAAGATTGATAAGTCACTGACCTCTACCTCAGAAACCAATAATATGTTATATGTTAATTAATTGAATTTAAATTTAAAAAATGAAAAAAAAGAGGAAAAAGAAAAGAAAAAAAGAAAAAAGAAAAAAAGTTCAGCAGCAACAAGTTCCATAGTTAGAAATGACTATTGATCTGGTTTGGAAGAAGCCCTTGATTAAAACAGGAAATTGCCTCCATTCAAGGCCTCAGCACAGTTAAACAAGATCAAATGTGTGTAAGCCATCAGTGAGATGTTGGTGTTGGCATTGTGATTATCACCTTGGGGAACGTGTTACAAGTCTAATTCCATGGCCTTGTGACCAGACACTCGAAAACTTGCATGTTTTAACAAGCTCACCAAGTCATTCGACACAGATGGTTGGTCCCAAAATACATTGTAATACACACTGTAGAGTTTGACCATCATGCCATGAAATCAAGGAAAATGATGCTGACATTAGAAATTCTGGTCCCAGGACACCTGGATGGCTCGGTTAGGCGACCAGCTCTTGGTTTCGGCTCAGGTCATGATCTCAGGATCGTGAGAATGCCTTGTATGGGGCTCCTTGCAGAGTATGGAGTACTCTCAAAGTTGCTTGAGATTCTTTCCCCCTCTCTCTCCCTCTGTTCCTCCCCTTGCTCACTCAATCTCTATCATAAATAAATAAATAAATAAATAAATGAATGAATGAATGAATGAATAAATAAAGAAAGAAAGAAAGAAAGAAAGAAAGAAAGAAAGAAAGAAAGAAAGAAATCCTTAAAAAAAAAAAAGGAAAGAAATGCTCGTCCATATCAGCTGGAAGAAGGAACATCAGTACTATCAGGATGAAAGTGGACAAAAGTAAACCTTGTTTGCTCCTTGTACTTACATAACACACGTGCGCGCGCACACACACACACACACACACACACACACACACACACAGGTATGCGTTAAGTTGTGCAGCAAGCTGTAAGCAACGTGGGATTCCCAGGTCAGGGAGGGGTTAATAAGGTGCTGAGAACAAGAAGGGTGTCTGAATCACAGCTTGTGTATTTAATTTGTGGGAAAGTTTGGGGCTCTGTAGTTCATGGTTTAGGGAGTTCTGTGTAGTCTAAGATGACATTTTCTCTGTTGTAGATTCAGCCGGAATGTAGGTAGTCAAATCTATGTTAACTCTTAGTGGTCAAGGCAGGATAGCTCTTAGAGACACTGATGAAACAATTCCCATTTCCAGTTGGCAAGACTTTAGAAAGCCTCCGGTCCATGCATGGACTGCCAGCATCAGACTCACCTGAGGGCTTGTTAACAGCGCACTTTCCTAGATCCCCCCACAGCAGGACTACTGGAGTGCATGGCTCTCTAGAAGCCCCATGTAGTTCTGGTGATCATCGGGTTTGAGAACCACAAAGTTTCATCTTCTAGATGAGGAAAAGCGACATGCCCACAGTCCCCAGCCCAGATCCCCAGATGAGAGCTCAACGGGCAGATGTGCTAACCACCCAGGAAACCACCTCTGCCCCTGGACCTTGCTGAGAACCAGAAAAGCAGAAGCGCCAGCTTGAGGGGACTTTGCACCTATCATGAATGAAAGCCCACTCCTTTGTTTTATTCTTTAAAGCCTCCCACTGAGTTTCTGGATACTTAAAATGCAGCTTCACAGATGTTACATTTTTGACCAACCGGAGGTTTGCAGCAACATTGCACGAAGCCAGTTTACTGGAGCCATTTTCCCAACAGCATTTGCTTACACGGTGTCTCTGGGTCACGTTTTGGTTATTCTCACCTCATGTCGAACTTTTTCATTATTATTACATTTGTGATGGTGATCTGTGATCTTTGATGTTACTATTGTAATTGTTTGGGGCACCACACACCATGCCTTTATAAGACGGTGATTTAATCAGTAAAGGTTGAATGTGTGTGTGTGTGTGTGTGTGTGTGTGTGTGTGTGTTCTGACTGCTCCATCAACCAGGCTTTCCTATCTCTGTGTCCTTCTCCTCAGGCCTCCTTACTCCCTGAGATGCAATGACATTGGAATTAGGCCAGTTACTAACCCTACAATGGCCTCTAAGTGTTCAAGTGAAAAGCAGAGTCAATCAGTAAGGCAAACTTCATTGTTGTCCCATTTTTTGAAATTGCCGCAGCCGCCCTAACTTCCTGCCTTCACCACCCTGATCAGTCAGTGCCACCACCACCAAGGCAAGACCCTCTAGCTGCAAAAAATTAGGACTCCCTGAAAGCTCAAAAGATGGTTCGCATTTTTTAGTAATAAGGCATTTTTTAATTAAGGTACGTACATTGTCCTTTTCGACATAATACTATTGCACACTTAATAAGACTACTCTCTAGTGTAAATTTAAGTTTTATATGCACTGGGAAACCAAAAAATTCATTTGACTCACTTTAGGGCAATATTCACTTCATTGCAGTGGTCTAGAACCAAACCCACAGCATCTCTGAGCTGTGCCTGTGCCAGCCGACCAATGTCTCTGGCCTCACCCCAGAGTGTGGCTCCAAATCTTAAGACTCGACCCTCGGGAAATGCACTGATGTTTGTACCCACTCGACATCTGTTCAGGATTAGACACAATGTTCGGTATAAGAGAAAGAGCAATAAAATTTACACATGCGGTATCACATTCCCTTTCTAAATTCTGCTCCAGAGAAGAATACAAACGTAAATGTTAAAGCTTAGAAAAACCAATGTGTTTCATACACCACCAACTGTGTTAAAATTAAAAGGATAATGACATATACAAACATATCTGCTTTCCTTTATGTAAGATTTCTCCCAAGTTAGTCAAGTAACTAGAGGCCTGACAGGAGAGGGCTTTTCCTGGAGTCTTCTATGCTTTTCCAGTTGTAAGCCTTGCAATGGTATTGCCCACCTAAAATACTCAATTCACTTTTAATTTTTTTTTAAGAAAAGATTACATTAAGTGTTGAGAAGTCTGCAGTCTGTAGCAAAAGCTGGTCTCAGTCCAGCGGGAACCTGTGACTCTGTAGGGCCAGCCCAACTCTCCTGTGGGTCCCCCTTGCGGGCACCACCAAGGAGGTGAGGTGGGACCTGTGATCTGGACCTGTGATCCGGTCTTCCTCCTGGGCATGGCAGAAAGCCCTCCCTCCCAAGCATGCGCCAGCCCCTACTCACCGCTCACCAGTTTTCCTAAATACCTTCAGAACTATAGCCATATAAAAACACTTGCACAGTAAGGAGAAGGGCCGATCAGAACACCACAGCCCACGCACCTGGCCCCACGCACCTGGCATCTCTCACAACCAGTTAACAGCCAAACCCACCAAATAATCACAAAAACCTTCAGCGCAGAGGTTGAGTGAACCCTGAAGGACCATAAAAAGGTCTTGTACGGGAGCGCCTGGGTGGCTCAGGTGGTTAAGCATCTGCCTTTGGCTCAGGTCATGATCTCAGGGTCCTGGGATCGAGCCCTGCATCAGGCTCCTTGCTCAGTGGGAGTATGCTTCTCCCTCTCACTCTATCCCTCTGTCTCTCTCTCAAAATAAATAAATAAAACCTTAAAAAAAAAAAAAAGGTCTTGCACAGGAACCACATGATACCTAGGCATTTCTCTCTTAATTCTTCTTCCGGGTGAAAATGCTTACCCACCCCCACATAAATACATAAATATACACACACACATTATATATATATTAGTGGAAGTTCTAAATATCAGGCCATAAAATCCAGACACCTTTAGCCAAATATAAATATATATATATTGTTCTGAGAAGATTCTAAAGGACATTTAAAGCACCAAAATTAAAGCATCACTGTTCTGCAGTATGTATTTCAATGGGAGGTCCTAAGGCCTCCCACCAGGAACATTTTTTTCAAAAAGCCTATTAAAAAAAAAAAAAAAAAGCCTATTTCCAAAGTCTGCCAGCCTCTCGCATCAGAATATCTGGAAGTAGTGCCTAGGAATCCGCTGCTTGAACAGAACAAACATGTCCAGCTTGCTCACGTTTGAGAGTCAATGATACAAGAAATATTCAAGTCCTTATCCTGGCTATTGTAAGTAATGCTGCAATGAACTTGGGAGGAAAACAGCCTTGAGTGTTTGTCACCAGATGAAGGGATAAAGAAAATGTGATATATACATACAATGGAATAGTATTTGATTTAAAAAAAAAAAAAAAAAAAAAGAGGAGTTTCAACCACTTAGGACAATAAGGATGAAGCTTGCGGATATTATGTTAAGCAAAGAAGCCAAAGAAAGATAAACACAGTATGAACTTGTTTATATGGGGAATATTAGAGAAGTCCAACTCATAGAAGCAGATTGTAGAATGGTGTCTGCCAGGGGCCGAGCCGCGGTGGGGGTGGGGGGTGGATGTTGAAATGAGGATCAAAGCGCACCAAGGTTCGGTTATTCAGAATGATTAGGTTCCAGAAATCTAATGTACAGCACAGTCACTAAATACTCTATTCCACGCTTGAAATTGGCTAAGAGAGTAAATCTTAACGGTTACCACCACACACATAAAAATAGTAACTAGGTAAGTGAAAGCTGTGTTAATCAGTTTGATTGTGGTAATCACTGCACGATGCATATGGTTATCAAACCATCACACTGCACACCTTAAATATATACAAATTCTACTTCTCAAGTACACCTCAATAAGGCTATTAAAAAATAAAATTAAAGGGGGGAAAAAAGCCAAAGCATTTCCTGCAGGTAAAGAATTTATATTCTCTCTAGAGAACTCTGCAGGATCGGGTGGGAGTGAATGAAACAAAAACTCACCAAGAAGGAAAAATTAGCTATTTGTTTGACTCTTTTTCTCCCTGAAAAATCAGTGTATGAGAGTCAAACTCGGGTAACGCCACAATTTTAACAGCTTTTTAAATGCTGACTCTAACTTTATTAAAACTTCTTCAAAAAACATGCCTTAGTGATGAAAAGAAAGTCTGACTTGTTTATTTGATCATTCACTTAATCACCAACTATAACACTTTGCATTCTCAATGTGTGATTTATTAAGTCTGTAAGCCTAATATTAACTCATGCCCAACCTGATACAGTGACAGCCTGATACTTGGAATTCCAAACATGCTACTCTGTGTTTACGGCATTCTAAGGTTTAACTCCATCATATCTCTTGACTGAAAACCTCCCCATCTGATCCAGAGGGTTTTTCCCCCAAGTTCTCTTCTTAGGAGTCAAGATCTATCCATGTGAAATTCCTTTTATGTCGGTATTTTAATTGAACACTAAAAAATAATAGTTCGTGGAATACAAGATTTAGTGCAGCACATAAAAAAATGACAATAAAAAAATACCTCTCTTACTCACATAAATTAACATAAAGCCCTAAAACCTCAACCTATGCATATCATATATTCGGCTGCTGATTTTCTATTTTCACCCCCAAAATGCAATAAATTACCAAGTATTAGAGCAGCAGAGCACCTTGGGTGCTCATCAGACACGTAATTCTTCCCTAAAACATCTCGGCCATTTCTTACCCATATTTGTCTTCCCAAATCTTTATTAACTCCACCAAAAGAGCTTATTGAAGGCGTACCTTCTTTTTGACCTCAGGGGCTTTCAGCCAGTAAAAACAAAACAAATTAGAGCTCTGATATTCACATGCATGGGGGGGAAATCAATAGTTTTAATTTTCACATTGAGGCCCTACAATTTTCAACTGTCGGCCTCAGCAGGTTTTAATGGACACAAACAATTTACTTTTACTGTTTTAATTGTTTTTCGTCAATCACTTTTTATTGCCCCTCTACATCTGACTAAACAAATTAATCGAGCTGTATTCATAAATGATGACTCGGTAAAACGGCCGGTTATGTATATTTTACTATTGGAGTCTCAATTACAAGCAGTCCTGGGAAATAGCAAGCCAAAAGGTAGCCTTGGTCATTAAAGCAGAAAAACGTGGAGCAAGTCCAGAGGAAAATGACAGAACAGTGGGTTAGGCGTTCCAGGGCAGGTCCCTGTCTCCTATGTGAATGCCAAGTGGCTAGCCAGTTGTCCCTGGGGAGGAGAAGTGGCAGAGTTTCGGGTGACTGGCATGGCAAAGACCTTGAGAGCCTGAAGGCAGGTGAGGGTTGTTTATGTCAAGTTAATTAGGAGACTCTGCTATCGCTCAGGCAAGCCTGCATGGAGTCAGATAGGCAGACTGCTGCGTACCCCACACACTTTCTTTGGAATCACAAAAACTCTCTCCACTCTACAAAAGCCTATGATCTCCTGGAGCAGCAAGCCCTCCCTTATGAACAGTTTCTCGTGGGCACCTTTTACATCTAATAGGGCGAGCATGAGGAAAACCTCCTTGTCAATGGAAAAGCTTCAACACCATGCAATGTTTCTAAAAGATAATGTCCCTAAAAGTTGATCTTGAGAGCCTTACGAAAGACAAATAAAGGTCTATACGACCAATACACTGTTACATTTTAACTCCTCCATTTGCTTTGATCACATGGTCCAGCCCTGGGCTTCATTGGAATCATTAGTGAAAGGTAATCAATCCCAGCTGTCATCATGGTTTATAGGAGAGAATTTTCCAGAACTGCCACCCATGCACTTTCTAACTTTGAGAAGTCACAGCTTTTTGGTATCTCACTGGAGTACGGCTGTATCATGGTAGGTTTAATTTTTGCAAATTCAATCGCATGTACTGGCCGGGGGGCGAGGAAGGAACAGGGTCAGGGGGAAGGGAAATAATTGAAATAGTGCAAATGACTCCCCTCCACGCACTTGCTGAGCACATGTCTAACAGAGAAAGGAGATCCCAAATATGACTCAGCTGTCCCCACGGTCACTCTCAGCCTGAACTCACTCTGAACCACATCTGGTGCTCAATTGAAGAAACCATGAAGAATTCCACCGTGAGTGAGGGCGGGGGAGAGTTAACTATGGTGGACTTACTGACAGATGGGCTCTTGGTTTCCAGAAAGGGGCCTCTCCACGAGATTCTCAAGAAATATTTGGCAGCCCTTAACGTGTTCCTGAAGCATTGCCTTTAAAAGCTGCCGCAGTGTAGGAATCCACTCCGCCAACACCTACCAGCTTCCCAACTGGAAAACTACGCTGGGCCAAACTGAAACCCAAGGAGACTCTTCTCTAGCTTGATTTATGGACACGTTGCCCCACTCAAACCCTCGAAATCTCTGACACGACCCAAAGGGCACATAATTATTCCTTTTAATTGTGATAAATCACTCTGGAGTAGGCAAATATTTGATTCTCAATTAATTTCTTCGGCACTCCTGACAGTGGTGGGGCAGCTGCCCCGTGGCTCCTTCCACTGCCCTATTAGGACTGAGTGCAGGGCTGACTGAAGGGACAGGTGGCTGACAGTGACTTATAGGGGACAGCCTGTGCTCTCAGAGTATGTGAGAAAAGCAAAAAATATGATTAAATTAATATGCGGCTCTACATTGGCATTTAGATCTATCGGAGAAATCAGAGGCCATGCTCTGATACAGAGAAACCGCCAGAGAAGACAAAACGCTGAGCATAGGATCTGCCTGAGTCCCCAGGGCCGATCAGAGAATTCCGATGCCTGTTACATTCTCTCCAAAGACCATGGTTCTGCAGGGCAGCAGGGAAATAGGAGGGCATTTTCAGACTCCACTCCTCACTAGCGACAAGCTAGTACTCAATTACTTAAATTCTCTGGGCCTCAACAGTCAACTGGGAATAGTCACAGTGCCACTTCTTAGGGTGGTTATTAGGATGTTATAAGGTTATATAAATATTTGTGGCATGAATGTGTAAGTAAATATCAGCTGACATTAGTATTACTCATATCAATATTATCTTCATTACTAAGAAAATTTAACATGCAGGGAATAATAAAAGACACTAATACATGCTGTGCTTCTATGTGCCTGGCCCAAATACATGGCATAATGTCCACCATCTACATTCTCTTTCCACAGACACAACCCACTTTAGGAGGGTCACTGCATGTTGGGACATTGTGTCACGGTCCTCTTCTGTTTTCCTTCTATGCTCTGGCAAGAGCGAGCTGTAAAATCCAACTCTAAGGTACTGGGGAGATCACACAGAGTCAAGTCTCAAAGCCTTCTTCTGTCTGGGTCCAACTGACCTCAGAGAAATGGAGAACTCCATGTGTACCAGCCCTGCTTCCCAGACTCAGAAGTTCTTACCAGACTTCTCAGCACTGAGGTTTGGGATCTGTGGTAGCCATCTTAACAGAAAGGTCAAGGGCTGCTTGCAACACACTCAACCAGAATATGTAGTATACCAACATAAATCCAGATCACGGTTACTTCATGGTCACTGATATATGGCTGCATGGGATATCTGGCTCCAAGTTAGGGCTTGGAGACCCCCAACCAGAAAGCTACAGTGAAGAAGACCAAATCTACGTTATGGTGACTATGTGTCTTAAAGATGATAGACGCCCCATCCCAATATTGTTCAATTCAGCACGTTTTGCTGAATTGTCTTCCCCGGACACTGAAAACATAGCAACTAACTGGCGGCACATGGTCCCAACCCCCATGAGACTCAAAACCCACAGATGGGTCAAGTTGTTACTTAAGTATGGGATACGAAACTGCATCATCTAGCTTCTCTGCTTCTAAGCAAGAAAAACCAACTCCATCTAAGGGAAAAGAGGATGTAATTAGAAGGACAACTGTTGTTATTTGCAAAGATGACCCTAATTTCTCACCCCTCCCGATCTCCATGCCCTTAGCACATAAGCGGGCAGTGCCCCCAGCATGGCTGGACTGCCTCACCCCTCCCTTTGACACTAGGCTCAACTGTGTGATTTGCTTTAGCCAATGGAATGCTAGCAGGGCAACATTAGCAGAGGCTACATATGGACTTGGGGGTACCAAGGTGGCACAGATGGTTTTTCTCTATATCTGCCCTCTGAATACAATGAAATACCTTGGAAATAACCCAACAACCATAAAAGGTGGAGAGAGGAAGATGGACTGGCTAGGGACCTCAGGACTTAAAGAACAAAACCATGGTAAGTTCCCTGTGTTTTCTTTTTAATGCACATATATCCCAGACTGGTTATCAGAAAGCCTTCAACCCAGATTCACAAGTCATTAAAAAAAAAAAAAAAAAAGTCCTGCTCTAGCCAAAGTCCCCATCGGGGACATAGCAGGGAGACCCAGAACCAGTATCAGTAATAGCCTGATCTACTTATAGCACTGGCACCAGAGCTCTAGGGAACAACCCACTCTAATCTTCCCACAGCATTAACAAAAGAGAAACCTGAGCAGGTGGAATCATCCCACATTCCACACCTGGTTGTAGCAGCAGAACCTGCATCTCTGGACCCTCCACCCAAAAGGCAACCAAGATCTGGCATCCCTAGCTCCCCACCCAGCCACAGAAGGTAAACAAGGCCCAGGGTCTCCCGATTCCTCACCCAGTGTCAGAGAACCACCAGAACCTATGACTCTTGGTCCTCTGCCCAGCTACAGAAAGTGATGTACAGGTGAGCACTTTCCTTCCCCCGAGGCACCAGAGAGTGGGAAGCCCACCTGCACCAGGTGACTGAGAAACAGACCAGGAGAAACAGTCTCTGTCTCACAGGTCCAGAAACCGTCAGGTCCCACCAAACAATACCAGGTGCACAGGGAAGCGCCCACTCTCAAACCCCCCAAATCCCGGGCAGCACCAGGAGGGATCTGGCAGGGGCTCTAGGGAGCCAGAAGAACAAAGAGCAGAATAACATTGCAAGGGCTCAAAAAACTCAATTGCCATTGGAATTACAGTCCACAAAAGTGGGCCAGAACCTACACACTAAACCAAACAGAGTGACTTCCTGCTAAAATTAAAAAGATTAAATAGGATCAAGAACTAGGAAAATCTCAACTTGAATAAGAAAAGACAATCGACTGATACCAATGCTGAAATAAATCAGATGTTGAGCTATCTGACAAAAATTTTAAAGTAGTTGTCATAAAATTGTTTCAAAAAGTAATTATTAATTCTCTTGAGCAAATTAAAAGACACAAAACCGGCAAAAAAGTAAAACATATTAAAAACTGGAAATTATAGAACTAAAAATGCAGTAAATGAAAAAAATTCAGTGGATAAGCTCAAGAGTAGAGTGGAAATGACAGAAGGGGACAGACCAGTAGAATTTGCTTAATCTGAACAAAAGAGAAAAACAGACTGAAAAAAGAATTGCCACTCAGGGACCTATGGGCCAATACACATTCATATCTAGGAGTCCCTGAAGAAAAGAGACAGCTGAAAAAATATTCAAAGAAATCATGGCTGAAAATCTCCTAAATTTGACAAAAAAACGTAAACCCACAGATCTAAGAAGCTGTGCAAACCCTCAATAAGTAATCAATGCAAAGGCACATCATAACTAAACTCCAGAAAACTAAAGACCAAGAAAAATCTTAGAAGCAACCAGAGAGAAACTGGTTACTTACTAGTACTTACCAGGGATCACCAATTCAAATGAGTTCTTTCTCATTAGAAACCATGGAGGCCAGAAGAAAGAGACACTGTTTTTTCAAGGGATGAAAAAAAATAACTGTCAAACATGAGTTCTGGATCTGATGAAATGATTGTTCAAGAATGAAGGAGAAATAAAGACATTTCCAGATGAAAGAAAACTAAGAGAATTTGTTGCCAGGAGACCTACCCTTACAAAGAATGGCTGATGGAAGCTCTCAGATGAACATGAGAAGGGGAGCAGAAGTAGTATAACTTCACAATGGGAAGAACAACAGTGAAATAGGTAATGACAGAATTTAAGAAATAGACTCTCTTTATCATCCTGAGTCATTTAAATCACATTTTATGGTTGCAGCAAAAATGAAAACATCATCTGTCGTGGTACTCAACGCATAATGAGGAAACACTGAGACAATCACATTTCAACAGTAGAGAGGATAAATAGAAGAATAAAATAGAATAAATAAAATAGAAGAATAAAATAGAATAAAATAGAAGATTTTAATATTCCATCAAATGTACTAAAGCATCAATACAAGTAGGCTGTGATAAATTATGTGCAGGCATTATAAAACCTAAGGCCATCACTAAAAGAAAAAAACTAAATACAATTCAAGAAATAATACAAAGATATACTAAAATAGTACAAACAAAAAAATAAATTCCTTTAAAAATATTCAAATAACCACAAGAAAGCAAGAAAGGGGGAGCAGAAAAATAAGAAACAGAGGAAGCAAACAGAAAATAAATAATAAAATGGGAGACCTAAGCCCTAACCTGTCAGTAGTCCCTGTAAATGTAAGTAGTCTAAATACACCAACTAAAGGACAGGTGGATAGACACATGGCTCAACCATACCCTGTCCACAAGAAACCCACTTCAAACACAAATGACAACATTTGAAAGTAACAGAATGGAAAAGGACATATCATGCTAAGATTAATTAGTTTTAAAAGTATTAATGGCTATATTCAAATAAAGTAGACTTCAGAACAATGAAAATTACAAGGGACATAAGAAGGACATTGCATAACTGTAAAACAATTCACCAAGAAGTTACAGAAATCAATGTGACATTGTTACAATGTTACAATGTTACAGCAATCAAACAATGTTACAGCAAATACAACGTATTTGGTACAATACAGCATGTGTATGTACCAAACCACAGAGCTTCAAGACACATGAAACAAAAACTGATAAAGCTGAAAGGAGAAATGGATACATTTACAATTATCACTGGGGGCTCTCAGCAACAGGTATGTCTACTAGAAAGAAAACAGGCCAAACTATATAAAAGTTGAATAATCCCATCAACGAGAAGGAACTAACAACATTTACAGAACATTAACAGTAGAATATACACTACGTTCAAGTGTCCATAGAACTTTCACCAAGATAAACTGTATCTAGGATCTTCCAACAAACCCCCCAAAATTATTTAAAAATTAAAGCTTCAGAATTTGTTTTCCAACCAAAAAGGAATCAAACGAGAAATCACTAATAGAAAGGCAAAAGGAAAATCTTCAAACATGTGGAAATTAAATGATACACTTTTAAATAATTCATAGGTCAAAGCCTCAAAAAAAATTTTTAAGGTACATACAACTGAATGAAAATGAAAAATAGGGTTTAAAAATATGTGACACAGGGGTGCCTGGGTGACTCAGTTTGTTGAACGGCCGACTCTTGGTTTCTACCCAGGTTGTGACCTCGGGGTCCTGGGATGGAGCCCAGCATCTTTCATGCTCAGCGGGGAGTCTGCTTGAGATTCTCCCTCCCCCTCTGCCCCTCCTGCTTGTGTGCGCTCTCTCTTGCTCAAATAAATAAATAAATCTTTTTTAAAAAGTAAAGCAAGTAAACTTCTTTTTAAAATAATACATACATAAAATATGTGCCTCGGCAATGCTGAGACTGAAATCTCTAACACCAACTGCTTACATTAGAAAAGAGAAAAGATTTAGGGCTTCTAAGTGGCTCAGTCGGTTAAGTGTCTGACTTCAGCTCAGGTCATGATCTCGGGGTCCTGGGACTGAGCCACGAGTCAGGCTCCCTGCTCAACAGAGTCTGCTGGTGCCTCCCCTTTCACCCCTCCCTCTGTTCATGCTCTCTCTCTCTCTCTGGCTTTCTCTCAAATAAATCTTTAAAAAAAGAGAGCAAGAGAGAAAAGATCTTGAATCAATAACCTGTTTCTACAACAAAAACCTACAAAAATAAAATAAAAATACAAAGCAGAAAAAAGGAAATAATAATAGCAATAATGGTAATTATAACAAGCACAGAAATCAGTGAAATTGAAAATGGAGAAAATCAATAAAACCAAAACTGTTTTGGGGGGTGGGGGATCAATAAAATTAATAAACCTCTAACAAGACTGATAAAAGTAAAAAGAGATAAAACACAAATCACCATCATCAGGAAGGGAATAGGAGATACCGCTACAGATCTTGAAGTCGTAAAAAGGATAGTAAGAGAATATGTTCTAAAAACAACTTCCGACTAATGAATCCAGCAACTTAGAAGAAATGGACAAATTCTTATGGACCCCAACCAACAAAACTAAGAATAGATAATGGGAATACGATAATCATCAAAGAAAGTGAATATTTAAATGATACCTACAAAAGAAATTCTCTAGACCAGATGGTGTCACTAAAGAATTTAATTAAAATTTAAAGAATAATTAACACCAGCTTCATAAAATCTCTTCTTCCAGAAAACAGAGGAGGAGGGAATGCTTGCCAATTCATTTTATGAGGGCAGTGTTACCCTGATACCAAAAGGAGAAAGACTGTACTAAAAAAGAAAAAAAAAGGAAAACTATAGACTAACATCTCTCATGCTACCTGGATATACAATTCCTTAACAAAATATTACCATTAGAATCTTAACAATGTAAAAAAAAAAAAAGAATTATACACCATTACTCCCTAACAAATAAATAAATCTTAAAAAAAAAAAAAAGGAGAAAAGATTAGTGATTTCCGGGGGTAGGGGGCCGGGGACAAGACAAAGGTGGGCATGGTCATGGCAAAGTTATCTCTTTCGTATTGGAACTGCACCATATCTTGACTATAAGAGATACACAAATCTACTCTTGTGATAAAACTGCACAGAACTAAGTACATACCTACACCCAAGTGAGTATGAGTCAACTGAGAAAATCTGAACAAGATCAGTGGGTTCTATCAATGTCAATATCCTCAGTGTACTACTGCACCATATAGTTTTGCAAGATCTCAGTGTTGAGGGAAATAACACAGGATACACAATAAAAAAGGGTACACAGGATCTTGCTGTCTTTCTTACAACTCCACATGAATTTATAATCATGTCAAGATAAATTTTTTAAAAGGAATTTTTTAAAGTTGGAATTTCCCTTTCTTAAAGGGCTTGTGTATTTGCACTTTCTCGTGCCTCTGCCACGGCCATGAAAACATGCCACGATTAGCCTGCCGGAAGGGAAGACACACATGGAGCAGAGGAGGCTGCCCCAGCCAAGCCTGTCCCAAAATGCGCCCATTGCCAGCCATTCCCCTACACGTGAGCAACCCAGTAAGGCAGCAGAACCAAATGCCAGCTGACCCCACACGTGCAACCAAAGCTTATTTTTGAATGTCATGGAAAGTTTTGTGGCCGTTTGTCACACAGCATTATCATAACCCTTGGTAACTGATACAACAGCCAAGTGTCAGAAAAGCTACAACCAAGGGAACTGGAGGCAGCACAGTGGCCTCAGGGTTCCCCTGGAAAAATTCAGCAGCTCCCACCATGTTTTGTGCTGGAGTTTTTTTGGCTCAAATATGAAAGATGCAAATTCCTAGGAAAGTGTCTGCTTGACTTCACTTGGACGCCTTGACTGCATGTGATGAGAGTGTGCAGGACCTCCCCCCCACCCAAGGAAAACTGGAATGCAATAAAAAGAAGGGAGAACAGACGCTACGCTAGCCCACGAAAACGACAGATGTCCTGTGCCAAGACAAACAGGTTGTATTACTAACATTGTGGTTCTCATCAGCTTCTAACATAGACTTAAAATCCACAACTGTCATTTTGATCATTTGAGAGAAAAATAGCTTTGGGAGAGTGGGCCACATTGAGAGGCAGTGTGACAGAATGGTTAGTATTTGGATCCTAGAACCAGATTTGTGTGGATCTGAACTCAGCTCTTCTGCAAAATTACAAACGTCCCGATTGGGGGCAATTAATATGAAAGATGTCATATCCTCTATCTGGATGTTAAAGATTTATAATGCTGATTACCATATTAAAAGTTCTGAAAGCCCTGAAGTCCAGAGAGCTGTTGAAGTGGGATTAACCCAGTAGGTCACTCAGAGTCAGTACAGCCAAATTAAAGTGCAGGCTCTGTTTGTATCCTGGCTGTACCACCCATTGCCTGTGTGACCTTGGGTAGGTCACTTAACCTCTCTGTGCCTCAGTGCCCTCATCCGTAAAATGGGGATAATAACAGCACCCATCTAATAGGGTTGTTGTGCAGACTTAATGAATTTATCGGTCAAGCATTTCGAACAGTGCCTATTCTAAATAACAGTGTTAATTTAAAACCTAACTTCTCAGGGCACCTGGGTGGCTCAGTGGGTTAAAATTTCTGCCTTCGGCTCAGGTCATGGTCCTGGGGTCTTGGGATCAAGCCCCGCATCGTGCTCTCTGCTCAGCAGGGAGCCTGCTTCCCCCTCTCTCTCTGCCTGCCTTTCTGCCTGCTTGTGATCTCTCTCTCTGTAAAATAAATAAATAAAATCTTTAAAAAAAAAAAACAAAAACCCTAACTTCTCAATACATTCTATTATTAGTTCCTTGCTCGAATAAGGAAGTCCCTTGCTTTATGCTTTCTCCTGGCAGAAGATAGAATTTATAACATTTGACCTGGGAGTTTTCACAACAGGAAAGGCCATATAGCAAATATCATCCCTTAACAATTGGGGAAAATAGGTAAAGAGCTGCCATAAATTCCTAACCCTTTATTTTCTCGGCAGCAGTGACCGATTCTTTGATACCTGACAATCCGCTTCACTATCGTCAATGTCCCAGTCTTTTCAAGGTTTCGAAAGGATGTTTCATGGCCATTCCTTCATTGATCATATGGCTTACTGACACACCACAGCTGGGCCAACTGAGTCTTAGCACGCCCCCACATCTATAGGCACGGTGATTAATCATCAACGCTGCGGTGGCTATATGATCAGCTTGTGTTAGGCCACGCTGGAATTGGATTAAGGGAAGGCTCCTCATGTAGTGGGTCTAAGAAGTAATTTTTCATCTCTAGAGACCTAGGTTCTAACCTCACGGAAGCCCCCAGGAGATAACACGTTTTGTGGTTTCCATCCATTCCACAATTTGTCAACATCCCACAGGAGTAAAATCCTTCTTAAAGGCCATTAATCAAAAGAAAGTAGAGTCATCATAGCCAAGGATCGATGGGATTTGGGGGCTGCAGTTGACACCGTCGGCCTCGTTAGAAATGGCTTCCTTCCAAAATAAAAAATAAAAAAATAAAAATAAAATACATGGTTTCCTTTTGTTTAAGTGCTTCACCAGGTGAGACAACACTGTCAGTCCCCATGTCCTCCACCCCCAGCCCCTGGCAACCATCCATCTATATCCCGTCTGTAGGGACTTGCGGGTTCTGGGCATTTCCCATAAATGGGATTGTTCACTATGTGGGCTCCGTGTCTGGCTTCTTTCACTCGGCATCTTGTTTTTAAGATGTGTCCATGTTGCAGCATGTAGCAGTACTTTATCCTTTTTTATGGAGGAATAATATTCCATCATACGGATGGAGCCCATTTTGTTCACCTGTTCATCTGGTGAGGGACATTGGGCTTGTTTCCGTGTTCTGGCCACTATGAATCACGCCGCTATAAAAACTCCCGTACAAGATCTGTGTGCAAGTAGGTTTTCAGTTCTCTTGGGTATCTACCTAGGAGAATCTGGGTCATAAGATAACTATGTTTAACCTTCTGAAGCACCGACAGGCTATTTGCCAATGTGTCTGCACCATTTTATATCCCCACTCGCAGTGGGTTAAGAGCTCAAATTTCTCTACATTCTCACCGACACTCGTTATTGTTTGTCTTCATTGTTACTATCCTAGCAAGTGTGAAGTGCGAAGTGACTGTGGTTTGGATTTGTTAAGCATCTTTCATGTGCCTTTTGACCATGTATATGTCTTCTGGAGAAATACTGACTCAAATCTTTTGCTCATTTATTAATTGCATTGTCTTTTTATTGTTGAATTATGAGGTTTTTTTTTAATGCATTCTGGACACTACTCCTATAGCAGATATATGATTTGCAAATATTTCTTCCCATTCTGTGAACAACCTTTTCACTTTCTTGCTGGTGTCCTCTGACCCACAAATTGTTTAGTTTTCATGATGTTTGATTTATTCCATTTTTCTTTGGTTACTTGTGCTTTTAGCTGGTGATTCCTTTAAAGTGGAAAAAGCCACAGGGAAGAGAAGACAGGAAAAAAAGGAGGTTTCTGGATCACTTACAAATCTTGGGCTGCCCGTTTGCTTTCGTCAAAGGTCACCCATTCTCCAGCCCAAGAGACCAGTAGTCTGAGGCATGCTTGTCTTCTAGCTGGCCCACAGAGTAGTTCTGGGACACAGAACAGAGGTGCTAAAGGCCCTAGGAGAAGAATAAACCCAGGGATATGCAAACTGCCTTGAGACACGCAAGAGTCAGCGAAAAAAACCACCCACATAAGCAGCAGAGTTCCAGGTAATGTCACAGAAACTAGATTTGGGCTGAATCAATGAATGTAAAATACACTAGAATCATCAGTGACTGTCTATCACATTCCCACCTTCCTGCATAATCCCCAGCTACTGGAGCCCAGGCAGCCACCCTATGTCACCGGCAACCTGGCCTCCAACCCCACCTTTCCTGGACCAAGCAGGCTGGATGGAGAAGGGCGACTGGACCCAAGGACAGCCAATCAGCCCAAGAGTTGTCCGGTGACCAGAGCCACAGCCTAGCACCTGACAGTGAGCTAAGCAAGCCAGGTTCTCACATATGACCGTTTGATTTGGGAAACCCAGGGAGACTGAAGCACTGAGCTGTGAGGGCTGCGCAGGAAGGAATGACAAGCCAAGGTCATTTATAAGTTTAGGTTATGAAGAAGGAGAAGCTGAGTGAGCAGAGCGAGCTGCTCCAACGGGCATATTAAAACTGTGCTAGAGAGACAGTGTTGTTGCTTGACGCTCACTCTGCCCACTCACTGGGTCCCTTCCTCTTAGAGGTACCATGCTTTCCAGACTGCCTTGCAGCTCAGGGCGCGCATATAAACTGGGTTCTGCCGGTCAGCCTCACCTGAGAAAAGTAACGAGACAGGGAAGCAAGAAGATGAAAAAGAAATGTGGAAATAATGCTTATCTAGCATTTGCATTATTTCCAATAGCATGCCATTCACTTTTCGATGCCTCTTGCACTCTCATGTAGGGTATTCTTTTCCTTGATTTACAAATGAAGGAATTAAGTCCAATGCAAATTAGTTAACTTATCCAAAGTTCCCAAATGAAAGAGTGGCTTTACTTCCACTCTGGATAACTCAAAAGTCCTTGCTTGTCCCACCATTCCATACTGGGTTTTTTGGTTTCAATTTGTTTTTTTATTTGGGTGCGTGTTTGTTTTTCATTCTGGGATGACAAAGGTTTGGAAAGCGCAGGGGAATCCATCAGGGACGATGCTAAGCTCCACCACCCAGAAACCCAGCCCCTCACATAAAACAGGTCCCTACAGACTTGGGATTGCAAACAGATTTCGTCCCTCCTGTCAGGCCTGACTCATCCATACTGGCCTAGAACAATGGTGAGAGAAGATTCGAGAAGCTACCTCAGGTTCAAAGGGAAAATGATGCCCTTTGGGTTAGCAACCTCCATCATGGGCAAAGGACAGAAAATTTACCCTGAGGGTCCGTCTACATGCTTGGTAATTTGACCCCAAAATCCTAGGCAAGACTGCATCAACTTTGCTGCACTTTTTAAAGTTTTATTACGTTATCTCTACACCCAACATGGGGCTCGAACTCATGACTCCAAGATCAAGAGTCACATGTTCCTCCTAGCCAGCCAGGTGCCCCAACCCTGATGCTTTTGACTTTCAGCCTATTTTTTACTTTCTATTTCTCCCCAACTTCCCTTTAAACATACTTTCCTAGCATCCTTCTTCCTACCACCCCAAGTTCCTGGGACACGGTCTTGGCTCAAACATCATGTACTAACATCCCCCATCACTATACACTGGACTTTAGTATCAGGGTCTCGTGGCTACTGCTTCTCTTATCCTAGCAGGGGTGTTACATTATTCTTTGCACATCTACACCTGCAAACCTCGAAGTGTGACTGCAGTCTACAGTCTCTTATTTATCAAGGCTTTCTAGAAAGAATAAGTCTGCCTCATCCTCACCAGCACGGCTGCTTCATAACCTATGCAATATAGATCATCATATATAAGTAATTCATACACAAAGCAATTCCACTGCCGCTGAACACATGCATGGCTATAAAGATCCTGCATGTGTGTGTATATATACTTTTCTCTTCCTTAACCCTACAGAGAAGTGCCATAAATGCGTGTGTGTGTGTGTGTGTGCGTGTGTGTGTGTGTAGAGTAGACAGAATTTCCAAATGTATGTTCTGCTCCAGTCCATCAGTGAGAAATAGATGAAAAAAAATGGCGATATATCCATATAACGGGATACCACATAGCCACAGTCATTAAACAAAGGAAGCAGTGGGTCTCTAAGTCCCAATATGGAAAAATCTCCATGACAGATCATTAAGCAAACAAAGCAGACCTCCATGGAAAACTGTCACGATGTGAGGAGGGTGTGCACAGATACTAGACAGCCACGAAAACAAATATCCACTAACAGGGAGCAAAGTCAAGATGTAGGAACAGCTCCATTTCTGTTAAAACAGTAAGATGTTTATATATTAAAAATAAATTTGGAAAAGGGGCGCCTGGGTGGCTCAGTCGGTGAGGCGTCCAACTCTAGATTTCGGCTCAGGTCATGATCTCGGGGTTGTGGGATCGAGCCCCATGTCGGGTTCCATGCTGGGCGTGGAGCCTGCTTAAGACTCTCTCTCCCTACCCCTCCCCCATCCCCCTAACTAAAAAAAATTTAAAAATCAAAATTAAAAAATCAGTTTTGATGAATATACACCCAACCATGCAAAGGCATTACCCTTGGAAATGGGACCATGAGAGACACGGTTTTAGAGGCTATATAGTTCCATGACTGAATTTTTATGAACGGGATGTATTAAGGTTCTTTTAATCTACTTCAAAAAATTTTAGCTGTCCTTTAGATTACGAATTCCACTGAGAACCCCTCTCAGAAAGAGCAAGAGAAAGGAGCAGAGATTGAGACAGAAACAAAACTCTGTTGAAATGCAGAACCCTAAGCACTTTGAGCCCTAGAAGGATAGTCTCTACTACCTGCATACATTGGGACTAGCCAAGGCTAACTTTTTAAAGTTGGAAATGAAACACAGCAATGCACCCAAATATAAACAGCCCTAAAGCCAGATGCAGCACCTGTCTCCCTAAACACCTGGGGGAACTGTATCCCAGCGGGAGCCTTTCATTGCTCCATCACTGAGGCTTGTCGGCTTGGCCCCTGGCACAGACCCTCAGAGCTCAGATCTGAGCCCGTCAGCTCCCCAGGGACCAGGACTAACTGCTCAGTCTCCAACGAGCCAGGCAGACTACTTGGCCCAGACATTACTGTTTACAGGGACATGTCCTTCTTCACATTTTTTCCTCCAAATGATTTCTCCTTTAATTGCTCTTTAGGCCACTGGATGCCATCAGCCCTGTGATGGCACCTGGACCTTCCTGTGAACTGCCACAGGAGACACCCCCCGGCCATCTGCTCATGGCCACTTGTAGGGCAGGAAGTTGTCATTTCTTGGGCCCCTTCATTCCCCCTGCAAATTAACTCCCCACTCCCTTCCTCCAGGTTCCCGCTGTTATGGCTGTGACATGAATGCATTCTTTCCATCGAGGTGGTGCTTCATGGTTTTCTTAGAAACCTTGGTTTGTAAAAAAAAAAAAAAAAAAGAAAGAAAGAAAGAAAGAAACCTTGGTTTGCTACAATTTATGCCTTGATTAAAAATGTGCTGTGGGGTGAGACATGCCATTCAGGGGAGGGTGTTTTGTTAATTAGTAAAACAAATCAGGTCAAATGGCCCTCATAAAGATTCTGCATGTCTGCAATTCTGAAATGCCTTACATTCGGCTTAATTTTGTTTTATAAAAAATTGAGAAAAGAGGAAATCTACATTTTTTTTAGGCAGGTTTGACAACTAAGAGCAAGAGAGACATATTTTGGTGGTTTTTTTTTTTTTTTTACAAAATCATATACGATGAAAAAATTATTTTTTTTTTAAAGATTTTATTTATTTGACAGCGAGAGAGAGAGAGAGAAGGCACAAGGAGAGGGAGCAGCAGGCAGAGGGAGAAGCAGACTCCCCTCTGAGCAGGGCGCCCAACTCGGGGCTCCATCCCGGGACCCTGGGATCATGACCTGAGCTGAAGGCAGATGCTTAACTGACCGAGCCACCCAGGCACCCCTGAAAATAATTATTTTTAAATAATGACTATTTCAAGTGCAGTACGTGTGTGTGTGTGTATGTGTGATCTGAACCACAAATTTATTTTCGTGCTAATACAGTCAGTGCTCATGTTGGTCTCTTTTCTTTCCTTTTTTTTAGTCTTGCTACTTTTTTTATTAATTTTTTTTAATTCCACGTCTTTTTTTCTTTTTTCTTTAATTTAAAAGTAGCAGTTACCTGCCTGCAAGAGGCCATTGGTCCCTCTGGTTCTTTTGGAAACCTTCTCCTTTGTGCCATCCGTCCAATATCTGTAAAACTTAGATCCTCTCTGGACAAATGGCCTTCAAGCACAGGGATGAGTCCATTTGTATAATACCCCTTCCCTGTTCCTAAAATCATATGGGCAAGTTGCTTACCCATCTCATTACCTGTTAACGAGAAGAGCTTAAAAAAAAAAAAAAAAAAAAGAAGAGCTTGCCCCTGGCTTTATTCACAGCCCCTCCACTAACACAGGGCCTGCCATGAAGTAGGTGCTCAGAAAATCTGTGCTGCATTTAGCCACTGATTTGTTATTTCGGGTATGTTCTCTTTTTGCTCTTGATTGGCCTCCGACCAGGCAATGGCTCTCATGAGCCTTGAAGGACCTGAGGAGACAGACTGTGTCGTACTCAGCTTTCTATTTTGAGAAACCAGCACAGAGATCCTTAACACTTTCTAAAATTTTTCAACCTCCAACTGTACTCCAGGCATTGTGGAAGATACAAAAATAAATAAGATAGGGTTGCTGTCCATGATAACCTGGCCACTTACTCATAATAGGGGACCAAATCACTGACATTTGATTATTTAAAATGGAACTCAGTTCATGCTGCACAGGCATGTCCTCATTTCATTATCTAAATAAGACTCACAGACAGGACTTTCATTCCCACTTTACAAACAAGGAAACTGAGCCTCTAAGAAGTCAGGGAATTCACTCTGGCTATAACTTGCACAGTTAAGAGCAGGCAGAGCGAGGAAGTCAACCCAGTGTCTCAGGACTTGCCAACAAGACCAGCCAGTGTGTATAGCTTCATGCTAAGGAACATGGGAGGCAGAGGGAAAGGACTCCACTGAAAATCACAAGAGCAGAGACATGTACTGTTTCAACAAAAGTCCTATGGTTCTAAGTGACGGAGAAAGAAATCCAACTCCATGTGACTTTAAAAAGAGAACAAGGACATTTACTGGCTCTTAAATGGAAAAGTCCAGAGATAGGAACAAGGCTGAATTCCAGAAGCTCAAACAATGTCAGGAAGGCTGTCACTAAGTGTAGACTCTGTTTGCCTCCAGGGTCATTGCCAGGTAGGCTTCTGGGCTGGTGATGGCACAGATTCACCAGGCAAACATCCATCAGCTAGCACCCCCAGCCAAAGGACAGGGCATCATGCCTGGGAATGCTCCAGCGAAGTCCTGAGCCCAGGGCCCATCCGTTAACCACCTCTCACCACCATATTGGTTTATCTACTCGCCCAGCATGATACAATAAAATAATAAAATATAAAAATCAAATTGAAGACAAAATTAAATCAGATTAGTAAAAATAATTAGATTACAAGTAAAATAGTGAAACTAGATTAAATTCAAAAGTAAACAAATTTAAATTTTATATAAGATTTTTTTTTAAGATTTGAGGGGGCAGAGGGCAGAGGTGGAGGGAGAAGCAGACTCCCTACTGAACAGGGAGCCCAATGCGGGGCTCAATCCCAGGGCCCTGGGATCAGGACCTGAGCCGAAGGCAGAGACTTAACCAACAGAGACACCCAGGCGCCCCTAGATAAATATTTTAAAACTGAACTTTTAAAGCCTCAAGCAGCTCTACGGTAAGGTAGCTATGAGATGTAGACTCAAGAGGGAGAGAAAGTTGTTTGCAAACTATTTCTTTTTCCGTATCACCAAGGCAAGCAGCATAAGTGAGCACCCCAAGTGCACTAGAAACACCCACGTCTTACTTGGAAGGCTGGTTAGTTGGTGAGTCAATCAAGGGTCTGTCCAAGTGAGGATACCAAAAGAAAAGCAATTGATAATGCCTACAGAGCATTTTTAACAAACTTTTTTTAAAGGGATGAGTGTTTTATTTTTTCTATTTCATTATTATTTTTTTGTTTTGAGAGGGAGGTCATAGGGAGGGAGGGAGAAAATCTTAAGCAGGCTCCACACCCAGAATGGAGCCTGACACAGGGCTCAATCTCATAACTCTGAGATCATAACCTAGGCGGAAATCAGAGTCATAACACAACCAACTAAGCCACCGAGGCACCCCTTTAAATAAACTTTTTAGTTTGGAATGACTTTAGATTTCCAGTAAAAGTTTTCACCAACAGGACACAGAGTTCCCATCACTCAGTTCCTCCCATTATTAACATTCCATATTATCAGGACATGTTTGTCAAAACTAAACTCACTTTGGCACGTTACTATTAACGGAACTTCAGACTGGTTTGGGTTTCACCAGTTTTTCCACTAATGTCCTCTTACTGTTGCAGGATCCAGGGCAGGCCCCCATGTTACATTTAGGGGCACGTCTCCCCTAACTCCTTTGGGCTGTGATAGTTTCTCCGTCTCCTTTCATGGTCATGACAGTCTTGAGGACAACTGGTCAATGTCCTCTAGAATGTGTCCTATTGGGAGTCTGACTGCTGTTCTTCTCATGATTAGATTCGGGTTACTTACATAACATTTTAACTTAAAACATACAGGTACGCCACCATTAGCCAACAGTGTGATGAATGATCAATCCCAGTGTGGATGGGTCACCCGAGATTGCATACCATCTTTCTGGCATAAACCATACCCAGAATGCACCATCCATGAATTTTGGGTTCAAGTTCTTTGAAGAAGCTGTATCAATTAGGAATGCTATGGGCTACAACTAACAATGAACTAAGTAATACAAACATTTAATTATATAATATATGAAAGTCTGAAGATAAACATTCCTGCATTGGTGCTATGGCTCTAGAATGTCATAAAAGACTTTCCACTTTACTGACTTTCGGTTTTGGGTTAGAGCCTCATGATCACAAAACGGTTGCTGCACCTCCAGATACTCTACATATAATGCAGAAAGAAGATGAAAGCATAAGGCCTAACACACGTCTTCCTGATTTCGCAGAACCACACCCTCCCCCAGCACACTTCCATGTATTCACTAGTCGGACCTGGGTCGCTGACACACCGGGATCCAAAGCAAGCTGGAAATTCAGGGACATGGCTTCCAGCCTCTATAATAAAGGCAGACTGGGAAGAAAGGGGAGCGAAACAGGCACAAGTTACCCAGTCAACACTGTCTCAAAAGCAGAGAGAACCTAGACCCATTCCAAAGCCATATGAATGAAGAATTCTTCCAAATTTTAACAACTATTTTTCAGTATTTCTTGCCCCTAATTCAACAGCAATTTTTTTTCAGCAAATAAGGCTTCCAAAGCATTCATCACAGTTTTCATAGAAATGTTAAATGTTGTGCTTTTGTGTAATTGGATCACATGATATTCTATTTATTATTTAATCCGTTTAATTGAATTTATTCTAAATCACAACACAACACGAACAGGTCTGGGGGCTAACTCAGTCGGCGGGATGTGCAGTCAGCTCAGTCGGCAGCAGAGAAGTGCCTGGGGCTGCGGGGTGGGCGGGGCAAGCCAACAGCCTCACCAAGAGGGCTTCACTGAGGATACTGGTCATCAGCTGCCCAGGGGGCGATGGTGAGAACCTCTACAGAACCAGCGCCAGGCTAGGCCCCGGGAAGAATTCAGATCAGAACTGAGAGCCTCGAAACAGCCAACTAGCTATCATTCAAGCCCATTCATCTCATGGCAGAGATAGAGCACAGACGCACTTGAACGACAGACGTTGCTAAGTGCAGGCACAAAGAACTGTCCAGGAGGAAGGGCACGGTGGATGCTGCCGGTACCAGCCCACCTCCTCTCAGCCTGCCACTTCACAGCACACGGTGGGACTGCCGACAGCCAGCACCTGCCTCTCCTTCCCCGGGGCTTTCTCTACCACACTTCTCTCTCTAGCCCCGAGGGCTGCAGAATTCACACCTGGATGAACCTTCCCTGGGTGGCAGGCAGGAACAGGGACATCAATATCCCGGAGGTCCCCCCACACCCCCACCTCCTAGTAGGACGACGCTAGGGAATGTGCTCTACACCATTTCCCAGAGTTTCCAGCAAGATTTAGCTGCATGAACTGCTTGGGGGGGGGGGGGGGGAGCGGGGAACAAGGGAAAGAGATTTTTTTAAAAATTTAAAAAATAGAAAGACTTTGCTCTGGGTGCGGGCTATGATAGCTGGCTTGATAACACCATCTAGTCTGGCTCTTCCCATGCCCTGTGGCCCTTCCCAACTCCCCTCAAGATGATTCTTAGGATTACCTCCCAAATAAGCTACTTGGGACTCAAATCCTTATCACAGGATCTAATTCCGAGAAATACTAAATTAAGTTGAAGAGTATTTATAACAGCTTCCACTTCCTGAGGCATTAAATATGTGCCTGGAATTGTACCAGGGAGCTTATTACACGTGGGTTCTCACTCATTTTCACAACAATTCCACAAAAAAGAAATGACTATTATTACGGTCAGATAAAAAGCAAGGGCTCACAGAGGTTAAGTAACTTGACCAACAACACACAGCTAAAAAGTGTCGGACCTCAACGGATGAATGGATAAACAGATTGTAAATATCCACATACAATGGAATAGTCAGCCATAAAAATCAGTATTGATACATTTGGCAACATGGGTCAACCTCAAAAACATCATGGTTAGTGGAGAAAAAAATAAATGAGAAGTCACATGTACTGTGATTCCATTTATATGAAATATCCAGAACAGATAAATCCAGAGACAGAACTCCAAAAGGAGAGAAGGGAAGGAATGGAGTGAAACTTCTTAGTGGGGGTGAGGTTTTTTCTTCAAAATGATGGAAATGATCTGAAACTAGATAGAGACAGTGTTTGCAAACCACTGGGAATAAACTAAATGCCACTGAATTATTCACTTTCAAATGGTTCGTTTTCTACTATGCGAGTTTCCCATGAATATTTTTTTTAGTGGCACAGCTGGGAGTTTAAACCGAGGGACTCAGACCCAGAAGCTCTTCCATCATCGATTCTCAACATGTGGTCCACGGACCATTGGTGGCAGCGGCACGTGGACACTTGTGAGAAATGCACATTCCCAGGCCCCACCCCAGAGCCCCTGAAGCAGCGGCTCTGGGAGGGGACCCAGCCATCTGAGTTTTGAGGTGGTACAGTTTGAAGTGGTGCCGTTCGAGGACCAGTAGCTTATGCCCAGAATTTATAACAAGCCTTATTCTTAGCAACACTGAGTTGAGCTCAATTGAAACACTTCACGGGAAAATGAAGTATTTGCTGGATGCATTGAAATCGGGATTTCAAGGGCTTGTGCAGGCGAGTTTGCATGTGTGGAAGTCATCACGTGCGTTCAGTGTCTCCCGGCCTTCCAGGTACGTGGATGCTCCCCAAAGCACAAACCAGAGTGGGGCAGGGCTGCCCAGGAGGGGGGCGGGGGGTGGCCTCAGCTGGCCTGGCATGTCCATGTCCATCTGTCTGTCTGGAGTCCAGGGCGGGCTGGTGCGTGGGCTCCCCAGACCAGCTGAGACCAAATTGGCAAACGTTTCCCCAAGATAAAACAGAGGACATTCTTGGGACGTGCCAGAACTAATTCTAATATCCCCAGGCTCCAAGGAGTTCCAAAAATCTGGGTTTTTCTCAGTTCCAGAAAAACAGACCCCATGAATTTACTGGCAAAAGCTCTTAGATACAAAACCAAAATTCTTTCATTTTTAAACTAGGTTTACAGTTTTAGTTCCATTCCGGTTGAAGCCCTTCACCGGTGTGCCCCTTCTTCCTGTTTTCCATAATAGGAATATGGATACATCGGTTCTCTTTGGATGGTCTCCCGGATCATAAACAGAGGCAAGACAGGAAATGAAGAGCAAAGCCTTTCAAAAAGATTTTGCATATAATTCATTAAACCAAAGAGAATGGGACAAGGAGCCGCTTTGACTTTTGTCCCCAGTGAATGGGAGCAAATGAACTCCCGAATCTGGCTGTGACACGGCCCATTGACCGTGAGCGAGAGAAGAGGCGAAGATGACAAGCTCCCGCCATACAAGGCTCCATCTCAAGGGGCCAGAAAGAACCACATCACTTCAGGCCACCCACCCAGGGCCCTTCGTAGTCTCATCACCGAGGGCTGCAGCCCCCCAAATTGGAAGGCGCAAGTATCTGTTTTGACCTCTGAGGATTGCTGCTTCCAAAAAAGGCCGAGAAAAGACCCCAGAGGGATTTCCCCTCTGTAGCTCTGTAGCCTCAGAGAAATGAGAAACACTGACAGAGCCACCAGGAGGCACAAGAACTTCTACACATTTACTCCAGGTACTGAACCCCCGCTCTGAGGGAGGTGCCCTGCCGGGACTCAGAGTCTGGCAGGGAATAAAACCCACAACACACAATGAATGGTGAGTTCACCAGTGACCCTGTGCTGAGCACTTACACATGTTATCTTATTCGGCCCTCACCACGCGCAGAAGTTATTACTTTGTGCAAGAAATGTGACTCAAACAGGCTCCGGGGGGCTCAGTCGGTTAAGCGTCTGCCTTCAGCTGAGGTCATGATCCTGCGATCCTGGGATGGAGTCCCGCTTCAGGCTCCCTGCTCAGCGGAGCCTGCTTCTCCCTCTGCCTGACGCTCTGCCTGCTTGTTCTCGTTCTCTCTCTCTCTCTCTGACAAGTAAATAAATAAATCTTTAAAAAAAAAAGTGACTGGAGAATCAGAGAAGTATAGCCACTTGCCCAAGGTCACACAGCTGGTCAAGACTGGTGCCAGGCAGGGGTAGCTTTTCCGCAGTCTGATTCTAATGCCCATACTCAACGCTACCACAGCCTCCAAGGAAGGAGGAGATCTGGAAAAGTCTTATTTTTGCTTCAACCCTTTTTCTCCCATGAGAACGGCTCTAGTGTTCTGATCCCAAAAATGATGTCACAGAGGTAATTTAACATTCTTGGAATTATTTTACATTCTTGCCGTGATCATGTATCATCAGGAAGAATATTTTTATTTTTTATTATTTTTTCTCAAAGGAAGGTTAATGCTAGTTAGGAGAAGGCAGGCGTTACAGGAAGGCATTTGTGTCATTCACTCCACAGAGCTCTGAGCAGCTGTGGCGTGTGTGGGACACACAGCAGGCCCGGGAATGAGGCGGGCGCCACACCCACCATCTTGGAATTGATACTCTGGTGGGGGAATGACTGGGCACTTCTCTCAGTTGGCGTATAGGTCGGGGAGGGCCCCAGGGGAGCCATTCAGGGGCAGGGCAGCCTGGCAGCCCCCTGGAGTCGGGGGGAAGGGTTCCCTGAGATAGTGAAGACTGAGCCCACACAGGAAGGAGAGGCAGCAAAGGCAAAGTGGCTGGGGTGTGCCACTGGGGAAGAAGATTCCCAACAAGGGAAAAGCCTGAGCCAAGGCCTCAAGAGAGGGGACAAGAATTATTGGAGAAAAGGAGAGACGGCCCATGGGCTCTAAAAAAAAAGCAAGCAGATCAGGTTGCTGAGGTGGGGACAAGTCAGACGGCAGATGGCCTCGTGAGTGAGTGTGTCCCGTGAGAAGTGTGGAAAACTTCGTCCTTAGAACAGTGGGCACCCCTGCAGGGTTTTAAGCACGAGAGTGAAAATAGACAATCACCCAAATCCCACCATCCAGACAGGATGACAGTTAATAGTTTGCTGTGAATTCTCCAAAATTTGTTCCCGGCACCCATCGTCACAAGCATGGGGCTCTATATAACCTCTTCAAATGCACAGCCAGACTACGGTCTGTTTTCCAGTCTGCTTTTTCCTCTTCATAACTGGTGGTCCACTCAATGTCCCTCATCCTCGTTTGAGGTCATGAACACGGCTCCATTATAAAGATATTCTAATGGCCGCCTGGTATTCCATGATAGGAAGAAATCGAATTTTAGTTAACCGGCTTCTGGGGATGGACAGCTAACCTGTTTCCATTCCCCTACACTGGGGGACAAACCCCAGGGACCATCCTGACACGCGCGTCGCCCTCGAGGTTTCCTTCAGACCTGGCGGGGCTGTCTGTTCCTGCACCCCCTGGTCATCCCAAAGGCCTGGCTTGCCCTTGATCGGAAGGTTCGGTGCCTGGCTGCCAGTTAGGTTAACAGAGATGTAGGGCTTCATTTGGCAGGCGTGACGATGTCAGTTTCCACCCTGATCCAAAGCAGATGGAGGGACCCGGAAAGATATTAAAATAAAGAGGGAATTGGCAGCTGGGTCTTCCTTTGGGAATCAGGGAGGCCAGTAAGGATGAATTAAGTGTTTAAAAAAAAAAAAGGTGACATGAGCTGGAATCCAGCCACAGGCTCATCTTGCCTCTGACAGCAGTGCATATGTCTGGGAGCTGGACTCTCGTGTGGAGACCACTGAGGGGAGCTGTGGTGTGATGGTGAGGGGAACAGGACCCACACGCCCAGCCCCAACGCCTCCCCTGTCCCCTGTGTCTCTCATCCTCCCTGAGCTCCAGCCTCGAGGGCCTCCTGTCTCTTACCCTGCTGAGCCTGTCCCCTGTCAAAGCTGTTGCGTTGGCTGAGCCCTCCTTCCAGAACATTCCTCCCCAAATCCTGCCACGAATGGAGACGTCTCCTCACTCCCTCCTGTGCTCGCTTCTCCAGGAAGCCTTCCCCAAGCACTCTGTCTCTCCCGTACCTTCAGCACCATAAAATCTCCCTTTATTTTCTGTCCAGTACCCACCAAAATTATCTTGTCTTTTATTGGTTCATTTAGAGTCTGCCGTCCCTTACTAGAACGTAAGTTCTGTCAGGACAGGGATTTCATCTTCCTTCTTCCTCACTGTATCCCGATCACCTAGCACACAACCTTGAACAAAGGGCACAAAATCTATGTCTGATGAATGAATGAAGGAAGGTATGAATGAAGGTCACACCAACCTGGGTTCAGATTCCAGCTCTGCCCCTATAGGACCCGGGGTAAATACTTAACTATTCGGAACCAGTTCCTTATTTTTCAGCGGGCGTGATAAAGGCAAACACCTCCCCAAATTATCATGAAGATGAGGACAGGATACCCGTGAAGGTATCATGAAGCCCAGCGTCCAGGCCACGGTAGGTGGACGAGAGTCTTTCCAAAAGAAATCCAGCTCCGTCAGGCACCATTGCTACCACCTTCAGCTGTTCCCTGGGCTTTCAAACCCATAATTGTCCCTGGACCAGGTACAGCACCGGTCTCTTGATGGCTGCAGCAGACAGCTAAAGCTAATTATCAAACAGGTTCTGGGGACCCAAACGTTATTGTCACTTGTTTACCACCTTGCTCAAAGATCAGTTTTTAATAATGAACGGGTCCTCCGAGGCAGGTTCTGACTTCCTCATTAAGGCAGGAAATAAGCTTGTATGCACTGTCCACTCGGAACTGTAAATGCCAATGATTACAGCCAACCTGGTCTACACTCATGAGATAACAATGGTATTAATCATTGGCAGAATTTAATATTTGCATTACTGGACATGTCTCTCCTTGAATTCTCCAATTCCCAGCAAGAAGCCTCTCATTTTATCTCATTAGCTGTTCCACGTGTGGAGGGGAGATGAGAACTCCTACATGGCACAAGGTTGGGTCTCCTATATTACTAGCAGGCCTCTTTTTCTAGAATGGAGGCGGAACCAGGGAGTTCCCAAGTATTAGTGCGCCCTCTGGTGGTCATTATTCAAACTACAATACCCACATTCACACCACCCCCTTCCGCAGGGCCTGCTGCTCCCAGCAACAAGGGGAAGTGGCCTTTGGGACTTCGAGATGACCTTTTGCTCCAGATGAATGAAGGATAACCCCCTCTCACACATGACTTGTATTAAATTACATGTGGGAGGGAGAGGGTAATGGGTACAGTCTCTTAAGATAATGGGAATTAAGGCTTTTGCCAAGATGAGGCCACACCTCGAATCCTTTGCTGTGGGTTTCAAAGCAAACTTGAACCTTGAGGGAAAGGGGATGTGGGGGGAGTGCTGGGGTTTGTTTATGCTGAGCAAGAAAGGGCTTCCTGTTGCCAAGAAGACCGGATCTAAAGCGCTCAAAGCCCCAGTGGGCTGCCAACGTTTCTTATGCAATCCCCTTTGATGACTCTGGTGCAAATTTATGGAAATATGTGGAGGTGATTTCCCGGGAAATCCACCCAGGACTGGGGGGAGGAGGAAGAAGAGAAAGCAAGGTTTGGGGCAGAACTTGGACCTGGGACCTACCAAACCTACGACAATTGGGAGCTGTAGGATGTTTGCCTGGGCTCCAAGAATAGGTCCCAGATCATGTGAGTATCAGGGTGCCGTGGGGAGAGGGGACCAGCGCTGCTGGAAATCCTACCACTGGAGAAACCCCATCAAGTTCATTCCTCTTAACTCTTTTGTTTTTAATTTGTAGAGGTTTCCCAAAGAAAAACCAGTATCTTCCCACTTTCTTGATACAAGTGTTTTCTGCTGCTGAAGTGGAAAAATGCCCAAAGTTCTTACCCTGCACTGAACAGCTCATCTCCTTCCACCTCCCTATCGTCCCAACCTATCAAAATGACCTCTCGATTATTATAAGTGGCTCTAAGGCAGACACTATGCTGAAGCCCATCAAAGAGAGAAGAGGTGAATAAATCATGGGTTCCGCACTAGGGGATACTATACTCCATTAGAACAAGGATAACCCGGGTCCACTGGCCTGGATGCTCGGTGTGTATACTATTCAGTGAGAAAAGCTGTGGAGTTCTGAGCAGGGTCCAGTGTCGGGTAAGATAGAAGAGGGCATTTGGAACATGGAGGACATTAGGAGAAGGAAAGGAAAAGTGAATTGGGGGAAATCAGAGGGGGAGACGAACCGTGAGAGACTGTGGACTCTGAGAAACAAACTGAGGGTTTTGGAAAGGAGGGGGGTGGGAGGATGAGTGAGCCTGGTGGTGGGTATTAAGGAGGGCACGTATTGCATAGAGCACTGGGTGTGGTGCATGAACAATGAATCTTGGAACACTGAAAAAATAAAATAAATTTTAAAAAAAGAACTCAATGTAAAGAACCAAATATTCAGCCAGTCGCAGTGGTTCTCAAACTTCAGGGACCATCAGCATCATCTGAAGGTCTTGTTAGAACACCAGCATGGGGTCCCAGCCCCAGAGCTGTGAATTGGTAGGTCCACAGTGGGACCTGAGCATTGGCGTTTCAAACAAGGTACCAGGTGAACCTGATGGTTCCAAACCACAGAGCCTCACACTGGAAACAGCTGGTCTGTGATCTTAACGGTGAATTACTCCATTTAAAGCAAAGGAAGAAATTACAAACAGCCAAGTAAAACTGGACCGGTGGTTCACAGGCTTGGTTTCCCATCAGAATTATGCCCCCCCCCAGCCTCTTCCGCTTGATGAACGAAACAGTCCCTCCGCCCTCAGATGGCCCAACAGTTGACATTTCTTGAGACGAATTCCTTCCAGGTGAATCTAAGGCCCAGCCAGTTTGGGGAACTACTGGATTTACTTATGCTTAATTTAGAACCTGACAGAATCAACACTAGAATAGAAAGGAAAAAAAGCAAGGGGAAGGAATTTGCATGAAATGTGGGGAAAAAGCTGAGGGCCTTCAGTGTATTGAGAGCTTGTTCAAGTGTCTAAGAAAAATTTTGAATCCCCAGTAGTTAAATCGGAAAAGACTTGAGAAGACAATTGGCAGCCACAACAGCAATTATCCACCAGTTCCCTCTGGAACTCTCTAGAACACTTTGCAGGTGACTTCCCTGATCAAAGAATTCCTCGAGCTCCCTCCTATGGACTCCTTGCCCCAGAAGGAAGGTTCTAGAGGAAAAAGGCCCTTCCCATGCCTGCTTCCACGGGCTCTGTCTCTGCACTTCTGGAAGTTTGCAGGACTCCCCAGGGCACCTGAGACACAGAGACGCATCAATGGTGACCCGAACAGCCTCAGGGTACCCGCTCTGAGTCAGCATGTGCAAAACATCCTGACTTGGGTGCATTCCTACCTGGCTCTTGTGAGGAAGTATTTTTTACTTCACATGAGAAAACGGAGGCCCAGAAAGGCTTTCAATACTAACAACGGTGGCAGAGGCAAAGTTGGGGGCTCCCGAAATCTTCATGAGCAACTCACCCCACTGCCATTCTTTAAGAATGGCAGCTTCTAGCCTCTGCGAAGTATAAGGCAGCTTCCAGACCCACCCGCCCCAGGGAGCCCCTCTCTAAGACCCCCAAAAGATGCCATTTATCGGTCTCCAGGCATAGTCTCACTTCCCACACAGTTTTTCACTTTATTCTCAGGATGAATCCATGAGATTGGCACAGTTATCCCCATTGTACAGACGACGAAACCACAGTCAGAAACTTAGGCACTTTACCTGAGGTCAGGCTAGCCGGCGCTTGGTTCTTCCACTCGAAGATTCCGGGCTGTGTGGTCTTTTGCTTGTTTTCCAAAATACAAGGTGGGACTTCAGCCCCAGGGGGATCTAGTTCCAGATCCGGGGCCCTCCCCGCTCCACCACACTGCAGTGACGACATTCTGAGTTGTCCCCACAGTCTGGGCTCCAGGCGCTCCGGGCGGGAGCAGCTACAAGCTGACCCAGGCTGGCGGGGTGGATGGCGGGTCCCAGTCCTGGCGTGGAGCATGCCGGGAAGGCCAGCCCCTCAGACTGCTGGGAAGGTGAGTTCCCTCTGCTGCCCAGGTGCACGTCCTTGAGAGCTCTGAAACAGGGCAGGGCTCAGAGCAAGCCGAGGGAAAGCCCCAGAAAACAGCCCACTCTCCACAGACCCTAGAGGCTGGCTGGGGCTGCTCTACCTTCCCTCACACCACCCTTGCAGTGTCCTACTAGGATGACCAAATTGAAGCAACACACACACACACACACACACACACACACACACACACACACACACGAGCTCGATTTGAATTTCAAATACACAATGAATTTTCTTTAGCGTAAGTATAATTACAAATACTGCATAGAGAAGAAATTCTTCCTCTACCCTCAAGATCTTCCAGCTGGGCTAAGAATTAAATTGACATGAAACAGATTAACAGGAGGGAAAAAACACAAAGTTTCAGTCCATGTGCATGGAAGCCTAAAAATGAGGTTGAGACCGAAAGAAATGGCCAAGGCAGGCCGTCTTTATACATTTTAGGCAAAAAGACAATAAATCTGTGAGGAATGGACAGAACAAAGAAAACTTAACTTCGGGAGCTTCAGTTCATAAGGAATTCTTTTTTTTTTTTTCAGTTCATAAGGAATTCTAAACAGAATTCAGCCTGGGGTCGTGAATTAATAAAAAGTCACAGGAGTCGTTTCTGTGGCCTTCGGGGGTCTAAATGCCCCATCTCTGATGATCAGGAAGTCTCTTTAGGTCCTGGTGCAGGGAGGGTACCCTCACGTGGGGGAGGTATTTCCTGCTTTCAGGGGGACGAGGAGGGGCGGAGTGTCCTTCTTGCCCAGGTTGTCTCCTAAGAAACTTCTGTGTAAAATAATCGGAACCCAAACAAAGAAGAGTTTGTCCCCCACCAAGTCAGTGAAAACGAACCCCGAACTTTTGCAGTGAAGAGACATAGGCTATTTATTGGTGTAGCATCACCGAGGACAATGGGGAGCTGGTGCTCAGAAAGTCCCCAACTCCCAGATGACTTGCCAGTGAGAGTTTTGGAGGGCCAAATTTGGGGCGGGGTCTCCTGAGGAGGTGGAGGCTGTTGATGGGTAGGTGGTCCGATGCGGCTCCCTCTGCCCCGCCCCCCATGGTCTTCTCTGCCCCAAGAGACTTGGATTCTGAAAACCTGCCTTTATTCTTCATTAGGTACATCTGGTGATTCTGTCTCTAGGGCGGTGCTGGTTAACCACGTGTCCCACAGGCTCCTTTGAAAGATAAGAGTCTCTGCCCCTTGAGCCTGCGCCTGTGTGTCTGGTCAGCTGTGCCCTCCGTCGAGGTTACCTGTGCTGTTCATGCTGACAAGCAGCATGCCGGCTTCCTCGTCAGTCAGTCTGCCAAAGCCCCACGTTTTGGGGTGGCCTACCTTCGGCCCCTACAAGTTCATGGGACATACATATTCTAAAAAGTTCCTTACTGGGACGCCTGGGTGGCTCAGTCGGTTCAGCGTTTGCCTTCAGTTCAGATCATGGTCTCAGGGTCCTGGGATCGAGTCCCGCATCAGGCTCCCTGCTCAGGGGGGAGTCTGTGTCTCCCTCTCCTTCTGCCTGCTGTTCTCCCTGCTTGTGCTCTCTCACAAATGAATAAATAAAATCTTTCTTAAAATAAATAAATAAATAAAAATAAAAAGTCACTTATTGTGTATCTGAAATTCAAATTGAACTGGGCCTCCTGCGTTTGATCTGCCTCCTCAGGCCTCAGGGGCCTGGAGCTGGTCTCTTATGAGGCTGCTGAGGGGCCTCTTAACCTCCACCGGCAGCCACCCACTGGCCCCTCAGTTTATATACTGTTTTGCTCTGGATCGAGCCACACACTGCACTAAGCACCTTAAACTTCCATTACGATTTATTTGTGGACCTCTAAGTTACTCAAAAAATAGTTTGACATTTCCACACACTTGAGGGCGTTTCGGTTGTTTGAAATTTTTAATTGCCAACATAACTGCCTGGTGGAGAGCGTGCTCTCTGCCTCCACTCCTGCCACACCGGCCTCCTCGCTCTCCCACATCCAGCCACTCCCATCTCAGGGCCTTTGCACTGGCTGTGCCCTCCTCCTCCCAGGATGCTCTTCCCACAGACACCTGCGAGACGCTCTCCTTCGCTTCCTGCCTATGTCTTCTCGAATGTTCCCTCTGAGAGGCCTGTCCAAACCACCCCATATATAATGACAGCCTCCCCCAGCACTTCCTGTCTGCTCTGCTCTGCTCTATTTTTGCCTCCATAAAAAAGTTATCACCACATGACATACTAGGTGTTTGTCACAGTCCTTATTGTCCATCTCTCCCTCTGGAACGAAGATGGCAAGACTCTGCGCCCCTTGGTTCACTGCTGTATCTTGGTCCCTGGGCCTCAGCAACTCCTAGTATGTGTGTTGAATGGCAGGTGAACTATGACAGCAGTAATTTTAGATGTGTTGAGAATTATTTGATGACATGGTAATAGTCAATTTTTATAACTATTTCCTGAGTATTGGTAAGGATGTGTCTTCTCTAATTGAGAGCAGGATTTTACAAACTCCCCCTACATACCAATTACACCTTTACGTGCTCGTCTATGTCAGAATTTCTTCCTACGATGGTGATGTAACAATTAAGCACATTACACACAATATCTTATTTAACTCTCACAGCAACCGTCCCAGCTATCACGGCTATGGAGGACATGGCCACCCAAAATGAATGGCAAAAGAAAACCAACCATTTGGTTAGGCTCATAGGTTCTGTGGGTCAGTCATCGTGTCGGGCAGGGTGTCTATTCTGGTGTGTGGGGCTGATGCTTGAGGTGATTGAGGAATGGGCCCTGGGACCATCTGGAGGCATCTTTATTCACAGGTCTGGTGGCTGAAGCTGCCCGTGGACATGGGGATATCACTGAGACCACCTACATGT
This sequence comes from Potos flavus, assembly GCA_028534135.1. NCBI lineage: Eukaryota > Metazoa > Chordata > Mammalia > Carnivora > Procyonidae > Potos > Potos flavus. Next base: position 34,122,159 of record CM052898.1, on the reverse strand, counting down.
GGCCCACCCCCCATGTGACCCTTTGCCCATGCTGGGTTGGGCGTCCTCATAGCATGGTGGCTACGTTCCAAGAGAAGGGGGGTGTTTTATAATCTCATCTCAGAAGTGCCACAGGACCCACTCCTGCCATACCACAGCCCCGGCCGGATTCAAGGAGACCAGGCGTGGGCCCCACCTCTTGCTGGAAGGACTGTGGAGCTCACGTGAGATGGAGAGCACATGGGGTAGGAGGTCACACTGCTGCGATCTTTGGAGAACACAATCAGCCACAGCAGCCCTCAGAAGTAGATTTTATTCTTCTCAATTTCAAAATGAGAATTAAGACACAGGGAGGTAAAAATCATCTGTCCAGGGTCACTCGGCTAGTTAATGGCAATGTGAGGACCTAGTCTAGGTCTGCGTGACTCTAAGGCACAGGAAAGGGAGAGAGATGTTCACTTACACTTAAGCTGGTTTTTAAAAATAATTTAAGGTAGATAAATGCAGGGGCACCTGAGTGGCTCAATTGATGAAGCATCTGACTCTTGGTTTCAGCTCAGGTCGCGATCTTAGAGTCCTAAGATCAAGCCCCAGGTCAGACTCTGAGCTCGGCTGGGATTCTGCTTGAGAGTCTCTCCCTCTGCCTCTGCCCCTCCCCCGACTGAAATAAATAAATGAATAAATAAATAAATAAAATCTTAAGGTAGATAAATGCAAAATCATGTTGCATATTCAGGAAAAATTTCCAAAGTTCATTCATTTACTACTAGTATTTGAGGGACCTTTAGAAGGGACACTCTTCAGTTTCATTTCCCATGGAAGAAGCTGGAGTTTTTGTTTGTTTGTTTAATGAAGTCATTAGAAAGAAATGAACTACTAAAGATTCAAGCAACTTTCCAGGGTCCCTTTGGTTTCTCCCCTATTTCAGGACTGTCTTGGGGTCGGGGGTGGCGGGACAGAAGATTTCCCCTCTGCTGCCTGCTCAGCCCAGACAGTGGCACTGGGGAACTGCAGAGTATATTCAAAACTCTCTAAGTGGGTCTGATGCACATGCCTGGGTAAAATCCTCTGCTCTAACCCCACAGCATACAGCTGGGAAACCAAGACCCAGGGGGAGCTAGGGACCTGCACTCAGTGACCAAAGAGGTTAGTAACAGGGTTGGAGCTGAGTCTCAGGGATGGGGCCACGCACCCAGCAGCCTCCCTTGGATTCTCTGAAAGTGCCTTTTGTCTGCTTGTCCTCTGACATAGTTGGTTTATCAGGCTGAGCTGTTCCAAATAAATGAACAGCAACAACAAACTGCCAGGTTGGAATCATAAAGGCCACCAGATCTTAGGGCAGGCTGAACTGTCCCAATACACACATTTCATCTTTCCAATGAGGACAAAAAGCAAAATTACCATTGTGTCCATTTTGCAGACTGGGAAAAAGAGACTTTGAGAGGACACCTGATTTGGCTGCTGGCTCCAGGACCCTGATAGCTAAACCCACCGGTAGCTAAGCCGCTGGTGGTAGTCCTTCAGGGAGACCAACCCATTGAAGTATCAGATCACCGTGGGAGGTAGGAGCTTCTGCTATTCCTCCTTGGCAGATGATTTGCTGACAATAGCATGTATGTAGCAGGGACCCTCCCAGGTGCCCAATGCCTGCTTGTTTAATTCTGTCCATAGTAAGTCTCGCTTCTCTACCCATTTTAGCGATCAGGAAACTGAGGCGTGGAGAAGGGAGGAGCCTATTCATGTTTGCATAGCTGCTCAATGGAATGGTGGCCTATCCTTTAAAGTGCTGCATTTGGGAAATGTAAACTCCCTGAGACCCCGGCCCAGGCTTTACACGTCAGTTTTCCTCAGGACCACGCACAGTGGTGAGCACACAGTAGGTCTTCAATTAATCCAATTGAGTGCAATTAACTTGAATGCAATGGGACAAGGACTGAAATTATAAACGTGTCCTGGAAACCCGTAGTAGCTGCCGTCCATACCGGGGGAGGAGGGCACTCAGTGGGAACCAGGAGGTAGCCGGTGAGCGGTGACCATGGCTTCCTCGGAGAGGGTCTGCGGAGAGGCCTCTTCGTTAGCTACACAGCAAGCCCCAGGCAGCATGGAGCACTTAGAGGAGAGCGGAGCGAGAGCAGGCACGTTAGTTTGAACCGGTGGAGGCAGAGATGGAGGCTTGCTTCCCCTCAGGATTCCCCCTCCCACGCTACCTGTTCCCTCCCCAGAGACAGCAACCCAGGGAGCTTCCAAGGATCCCTCCTGCCAAGCTGGGGCGGGAAGCTGGCTTCTGTCTAGGTTTGCTTCAGACTCAAAGCCTGGTGCCCTGAAGGGACTTGGTCTCGACCCATGGGGTGCTTTCCACTGAGCTTTTTAAAGGGCTGTTGTCTGTCACCGCAGTCTCACATTCCAGAGCAAGGCTTTACCTCTGTGAAGGTGTCGTTTTTTTGCCAGGCAGGGAAATCCAACACGAGTTATTCTTTTCCTTCCCTTTGGATAAGTACCCAGAGGTGGAATTGCTGGATCATGCGGTAGTTCTATTTTTATTTCTCTGAGGATCTAGATATGCTATTTTTGTCTTATGATGATATCCTAGGATGTGTCACTCAGAGATGGAGTGCCCACACTGGGTCTTGTGAATGCATGTTTGGCCATCAGGAGAAAGAATATGGGTGAATAATAATAATAATAATAATAATAAAATAATAAATAAAATAAAAATAATAATAAAAGTTTCCTGATAGAAACTTTTTGAAAAATAGCTTTCAGGGTCCTACAGATCTTCTAGAATTCAGCATCTTCGCCTTGTTTTCTCCAAAAGCGGACAGAAATTGGCCACAGTTTCGATTCTGATCTGACAACCCAAATCTTAAATATCCTCCATACTCCTTACACACCTTCCCCTAATGTTCCAGAACAAGATCCCAGCTCCCACTTCCAAGAAGGAAGAAAGAAGGAAAAAGAGAGGAAAAGGGATAGACGAGAGAGAACGAGAGAGAGGGAGAGACAGACAGACAAAGGTAGAGGGAGAGGGAGGGTTGGAGGAAAAAAAAGGAAATAGTTTAGGTTATTTCAAAAGCAAACAGCACATACATTTTGGGGCAGAATTCCTACCTCTAGGATTTTATCTAACAAAGGTAGTTGCCTACTTGCGAAATGGAACATATGCACGATTATTCATTGGAGGACTCTCTGTACTAGCAAAAACAAAAAGCAAAAAAAGTGTTAAGAGCCTCAAAGTCCATTGAAAGAGGATGAATTACATATATTATGAATTAAATTCATAATAGGATGGTAAACTCGTATGATGGCATACTCAGCAGCTGTACAAAGAATAAAGAAGCTCTCTAGCAACTGCTGTGGGAAAATCAAGATACACTATTGGGTTTCAGGAAAAAAATCACAGTCCACAACAATTCTATCAAATGCTTCTATTTTCATGTGTAATAATGAAGAAGCAAGCTAGGAACTCTGTTCTGGTACTTGATTGTATTTGCATACAATGTATGTACAAGGACACAGAAGTCTTGGCAGTCTTTACAGAAGGGCTCAGGGATGGGATTGTTTTGTGTCTTGAAAATCTTACATCATGTGATGGCATCAGTCTTTCAATATGAAGATTAAAATAAATTTTTACAATTGTAACGACAGGGGGTTCCTGCGTGGCTCAGACAGCTGGGCGTCTGACTCTAGATTTCCACTGGAGTCATGATCTCAGAGTCCTGAGACCCAGCCCTGACTTGGGCTCTATGCTGGGCGTGGAGCCTGCTTGAAATTCTCTCTCTCTCTCTCCCTCTCGCTCTGCCTCTCCCCTACTCTCTCTCAAATATAAATAAATAAAATAAACAAACAAACAAACAAATAAATAAATAAAATTACTTTTTAAAAAAATAAATGAATAAATTAAAATAAAATCATAAAGGCAAATGAAATTCAGGATCCCTCTGTGGCAGGCGTTGGAAAAATTCATAAAAGACCAAGAGAGTGAATATTTTGGACTCTGCTGGCCTTGTGGCCTCTGTCACAAGCCCTCAGCCTGTCCCTGAAGGGCGAAAGCACCCAGTAAGGGTGATACCGCGGGTGTGGCTATGTCCCAAGAAAACTCAAATTGCGGACATTCATTTCATAGAAATGAATTCTACACACTACAAAACATTCCACACACTACTACATTCATTCCACACACTACAAAACAATTTCATTTTGATTTTTTTTTTTTTTGATTATTTAAAAATGCAAACTCTTACTTAGCTCCCAGGCTGTCATTTGCCATCCTTGCTCCGCGCGGGGAACGTGGCTGCGGCTCCTCACTGCTGCGGTGACTTGCCCCTGCTCCGCTCCGGGTGCTGGGTCTGGCAGAGGGCGCCGGCTGGAGGAACGCTAAGCACGTCTCCCGACCTCCTGCGGGATGGAAGGAACATTTCAGAAACTGCATCAACTAATCCCCAGAAAAGAAGACTGGGGTGCAGTGGGGGTGAATGCCACCATCAAACACGTGCTGGGCTGTAGGAGGCGGGTCCCGGGCTCAGAGGGACAGCGAGGAGCTCCAGAAAGGAAGATGCGGGGTTGCACCGGAAGGACAGTGACTGGAGTCGCTGGCACCGGAAGGAGCTCCTGGGGACAAGGCCGCGCTGGAGCGGTGGCTGGGCAGCACGGCTATGGGAGATGTCACCGGTGCTCTCCAACCCCAGCCCCACCCCTTCAGGGCACCCCCAGCCTCCTCCGCCAGCCCCTGCATCCCCCTGAGCGCTCGGCCACCCGCAGGCAGCCCAGAGGCCCCTGGGAGCAGCTCTTCACTGCTGTGGGTGGATGAACCCCCCCTTTTGGGGGGTAACTGCCATATGGACTCTGTCCCCAGGACACCCCGCAGGGCCCCGACTCTGGTGAAGCGGGGGGGGGGGGGGACTCCCCTCTCAGGGCTAGGCAGAGTTTGAAAGCCTAAGAATGGCACAGGTTTATGACCCAGTGTGTCAGTTCTTTTCCTTTTTTAACTTTTTGAGTGGAAAGCATAACCTGATCCTACAACCCCTTCCCGCCTAGGAGAAAACAGCTTAACCTCATCACAGGCAGATTTTCTCCATGATTTCTAGGACTTTCTACCTCTCTTGGGGTTTAAAACCCAGTCATTCCCGAGGTTTCCCTGGGCCCCCTGCTCTCTTATGGGAACTGACCGAGGGGCGCCCAGGTTCAAGGACCCCCATCCTAGCTGGCTGGCAGGCCCCCTCCTCTCTCTTGACTGGGCTGCCTTCAGAGCCCAGTGGCCCCTGTTCTGGGAGTTTCCGTCTCCTCTGGGAGTTTCCGTCTCCTCTGGGACCCTGCCCCCTTGGCTCCTCCCACCCCGCGCACCCGCGGCCCAGTGCGCATGTGCAGCAAGTCAGCAGGTCCACGAAGTGGGCGGGAAGCCAACCCCCACCCCTTCAGCCCCGGCGCCCGGGGCCACGCGCGGGCCAATCGGGTGTCAGGGTCAGGGGCGCTGCCAGCTCAGCGTCTGCAAGACCTGACGCCGAAGGTGTGGCCGGCTCAGCAGGCTTCCCATCTGCAGACTCTTGAGTTCACCCTGGCTCCTTTCTCCAGCACAGCCCACACCCAAGCTGTCAACAGATCAGATTCACCTCCACCACGTGCCCAGAATGTAACCACTTCTTCCCTCCCGCCCTCTCTCCCTCTCCCCCTTCCCATTTCTCCTCCATTTCTGTCTCCATCTCACCCTGCTGTTTTATTTTCTCCAGGGGACTTTCGCTTCTTAAAGTTTTGTTTCCTTGTCTTATGTTCTCGCCTCGCCCCCCGCTAAAATGTCAGCTCCCCGGAGACAGGGACACTATCTTGTTCATGCCTGGATGGGCAGTATGTGAAGGAACTCCAGAACTTCTAACATACTTAAGATTTTTGTTTGCTTGCTTGTTTGTTTAAGAGAGAGTAGGGGGAGGGTAGAGGGAGAGGGGCAAGCAGACTCCTGCGCTGGGCACAGAACTTTCCACATTTTTTTTTTTTTAGAGCATAATTTTTATTTGGGAACTGCCTGTAATACACAGAAAAAGAACTTCCCACATTCTTAAAAAATGGACAGTAAATTCAGCTTCCGGCAGCAGAAAACGGGAAAAGTGAAGGTCTGTTCGTGCTTGGCATTACTGCTCTCCCTCTGCATCTCAGCTGGTTGGTTCCTGAGTCCCCGTCCGAACTCCCACACACCTGAGTTTAAGGGACCCCACTTCCCTCTCAGATCTTCTTGTTTGTCCTTCAAAATGGTTTTGGCACGTTTTTCGGCGGGGCTCTGTCACGAGGCTCCAAAATGTGTCTACATATCTTCTGTTGTGCTTCCTTTGAAGTTTGTTGAATTGTTTTGTTTTGACAGGACTGTCACATCTCAAAACTTGTTGCTGACTAAAAACATATGCAGGACCCTTTTTCCTTCTCTTTTTCTTTATTCATATTTGCAAAGAACTCCTCCGCCATCTTGCAACTAAGCACATGACCACAAGAGGGCACCATGAGGCCGCACTTTAGCTCCACGGCGCGCGGAGACAGGAATGCAGACCCTGAGGAGGGAGGAGGCGGAAAATGCTGGATAGACTCAATCTCTTTCTTCAAGATCTGCATGCCCCACTGGTAACATACCCGCTGCCCGTTGCCCGTTGCCCTTCGGGAGCAAATACTGGTACGATATTGGTAACAGTACTGGTACGTACCAAATACTGGTACGATATTGGTAACAGTAACAGTAACAAGCTGCAGAACTTCTAGTTAATAGAAAATATAAAGTACTACATTTACTCACATATGCTTCTAAGTTCTTGTTGTCAGTGTTGGGAGTATAGAGATCAACAACTATAAGCCTAAACAGAAGAAATCTGAGACTCCTGTAAATGACAGCCTTCACCAATGACTCCCTCTGTAACAGAATCTCCAGAAAAGACGGAGTAGTTGAAAACCATGAAGAACACAGGGACTCTTACCATAAAGGGGGTCATTCAGACTCCATCACCGTCTTAGAGAGTGACAACCCCAGAGGAAACTTTTGACCTTGGGTAATCCTGTAAATAAGGATGGTTGAGAAGTTTGAAAGAGGTGGGGGGGGGGGGGTGGCGGACAGGGAGAAATAGGGAAAGGTTTTAAACATGCAGGTAAATGTTAAGAGTCGTCTTTACCTAGCGTTGAGACGGGGGAAAACTAAGGCTCTGACACCAGAGAACCCCTTTCAAAACTTAACACACTGTGTGTCATTAGAGATAGTAATTTGCCTGAGAAACTTCCTTTTCTTAATCTCTTTAAGAGCAAGAATAACCTACATCCAGGTTGTGAGGATCAGGAAAAGTACATCTAAATCGCTTGATGTGTACCAGATGCCAAGACGCCAAGGTGGCGACACTAATGACCATTTGTTTAGCATGCCCGGGCTGGACAGGTGGCGTGATTTGAGAAATGCCACTTCTGGGTGTCAGTTTAAAAAGAAATGTCTCTATGTTGCTATTAATTATTGGGTCTCTTTTGAAATTCCTCAAGGGCCAGGAAATGCCAGGAAAGATTTCAGTAGTTTTTAACTCAAATAAATTCGTGAAAATGATAACCCCTTGGTAACTGCCATTTGCTTCAGACATTCCTGCCACAGTGGATCAAGATGTATTTAAGGATCTACTTCTAGATGTTGTGGAAGGGTGGAAGGTGAAGAAGAGTTCGCAAAAAACCACCCCCTGCTCTGAAGGAGTCTCTCTCTCTATAAAGAAGACGGGATTTTCAACAACAGATACTCAAAAATTCACTGAAAGATCCCATCAGAGAAATTTCATTTCATGTTTCCAGCAACCATGAGATTTTGTGACCAAGGCTTGTAGACACTCCTAGTCAACTTCAGTCACTGACATACGAAGGTGTGGTGTCCTAACTTGTGGATTTCATTAACTAACATCTTTCTGATGTCTGCTCTGCCAAGCCTCCCGTGTTGGTTTTCACTCTCACGCTAGTCTCCTCTTAGGAGGAAGGTGGCTTCAAGACTTGGGTCTCAGTTACTATAGAACAGGAGGTCAGGGAAAGAAGAGAAGAGGGGGAAAAAGGAAAAGGACAAAGGGTACAGAGGCGAAAAACAAAGCACTTTCTCATAGCAAGGAAACAGTACCTATGGACTTCTGCCTGTATCTCATTGGCCTGAGCTGAGCGACACAGCTGCTCCTTGGTGGTGGGGGGCCAGTAGTCACCTTTCCAGCCTTTACGGTACAGGCACGCAAGAGGAAAGTAAATGATCGCAGCTCTGGGATGTTGATCAATCATCTGCCCAGGGGCCCAACCAAGAGTTTTCAGCGTATTGCCAAATAGACACAAGCACACTACCTGCTCTCACCTCCACCAGCATTTCATAAAAGATGTTAATAGCCGGTCCTCACTGCTAGAGCACTCCTGACATGAAGCGTCTGGCTGCTGGCTCTACCTCCAAGGGCCACAGCTGACAATGAAAAACAAGGGGATGGTGGTCATCTCTCTTCTGAAAAGGAGGTCAGCTGGCTGGATACTCTCTTTCCTGTCTTTTCCCAAAAAGATTCTCTACCTTTTAAAAGAAATAATCCCATTTAATGGGAAAAAAAAAAAAAAACCACATATCACCTGGAAGAGGAAACAAAGTTTAAATCTTTTGTCAATGGTAGTATAGGTTATTTCTCCACTGGGTCAATTCTAGCTGTTTCAGTTATTGGTAGCAGCCCTTGATGGCAGTCTTCCTGCTAATTTTCCCTCAACCTCAGTGAAGTTCTGAATTGGCTTAAATGTAGGGCCGGGCTGGTCAAGGGGTCACACACTCAGGGGATGTAAGTATGCATTAAAACAATGACCACTGGGGGGCGCCTGGAGGGCTCAGTCGGTTAAGCATCTTACTCTTGATTTGGGCTCAGGTCATGATCTTGGGGTCATGAGATCAAGCCCCAAATCCCACTCAGGGCTCAGTGCAGAGTCTGCTTGAGACTCTCTCCCTCTCCCTCTGCCCCTCCCCCACCCTTGCTCACTCTCTCTAAAATAAATAAATCTTTAAAAAAATAAAACAATGACCCTTAAGACAGAAGGGGGCAGACTTTCTGCATGGGCCAAATCATAGATACTGCAGGCTTTGTGGCCCAGATGGCCTTTGTCGCAACTACCCCCCTCTGCCTTCGTGGTGAGAAAGGAACTGTACACAGTACCTAAAATGAATGGGTGCAACTGCGTTCCAATAAAACATTATTACAGACACTAAAACCTGCATTTCAAATAATTTTTCATGTTTTACAAAATGTTACAATTTTTAAATTTTTTCAACCATTAAAAATGTAAAAACTTTTTACCTCATGGGCCACACAAAAACAGGCAGTGGGCCTGTAGCTGGCCCAACCTTGAGTTAGAAAAAATAGATAATGCACTCAGGAGCAAACTTAACAAGAAAAACACGCAAACCTACATGAAGGAATTAAAAATTTTTTTCAAGTCGTAAGAGTAAACTTAAACGGAAAGATAAACCATGTTCTTTTTTTCTATCATTTTATTTTCTTTTTCATCATGATAAGTGTACTCTTTTATCCCCACCACCTATTTCTCCCATCCTCCCACACACCTTCCCTCTGGTAACCCTCAGTTTGTTGTCTATAGTTAAGAATCTGTTTCTTGGGGCACCTGGGTGGCTCAGTGGGTTAAAGCCTCTGCCTTCGGCTCAGGTCATGATCTCAGGGGCCTGGGATCAAGCCCTGCATCGGGCTCTCTGCTCAGTAGGGAGCCTGCTTCCCCCTTTCTCTCTCTCTCTGCCTGCCTCTCTGCCTACTGGTGATCTCTCTCCTCTCTGTCAAATAAATAAATAAAATCTTTTTTAAAAAAGTCCATTTCTTAGTTTGTCTCCTTTTTTCTCATTTGTTTCTTAAATGCTACATATGAGCGAAATCATATGGTTTTTGTCTTTCTCTGACTTATTTTGCTTAGCATTATACCCTCTCGCTCCATCCATGTCATTGCAAATGGCAAGATTCCATTCTTTTTTGTGGCTGAGTAATATTCCATTGTATATACCTATAAGCCACATCTTCTTTATCCATACGTCTATTGATGGACATTTGGGCTGCCCCATAGTTTGGCTATTACAATGCTGCCAGAAACACAGAGGTAAAGATATCCCTTTGGGTTACTGTTTTTGTCTTTTGGGAGTAAATATATAGTAGTCCGATTTCTAGATCACAGGGCAATTCTACTTTTAATTTTTTGAGGCACCTCCATACTGTTTTTTACAGTGGTTACACCAATTTGCATTCCTACCAATAGTCCAAGAGGCTCATTTTTCTCCATATCCTCACCAACATTTGTTGTTTCTTGTGTTGTTGATTTTAGCCATTCTGACAGGTGTGAGGTGATCTCTTAGTGTAGTTTTGATTTGTATTTCCTTGATAATATTTCCCTGATAAAGATGTTGCGGATCTTTTCATGTGTCTTTTGGCCATCTGGATGTCTCTTTTGGATAATTGTCTGTTCATATTTTCTGCCCATTTTCAATTGGATTATTTGGTTTTGGGATATTGAATTATCAGCTCATTATATATTTTGTCTATTAACCCTTTATTGGCTGTCATTTACAAATATCTTCTCCCATTCTGTAGGTTGTCTTTTAGTTTTGTTGATTATTTCCTTCTCTATGCAGAAGCTTTTTGTTTTGATGTAGTACCAATAGTTTATTTTTGCTTTTGTTTCCCTTGCTTCAGGAGACATATCTAGAAAAATGTGGCTATGGCTCATGTAAGAGAAATTACTAATTGTGCTCTTTTCAAGAATTTTTATGGATTCAGGTCATACATTTAGATCTTTAATCCATTTTGAGTTTATTTTTGTATATGGTAAAAGAAGGTGGTCCAGTTTCATTCTTTTGCATAGGGCTGTCCAGTTTTCCCAATACCATTTGTTGAAAAGACTGTCTTTTTCCCATTGGATATTCATTCTCCTTTGTTGAAGATTTTTGACCATATAATTGTGGGTTTATTTCTGGGTTTTCTGTTCTATTCCACTGATCTATGTGTCTGTTTTTATGCTGGTACCATGCTGTTTTAATTACTACCTCTTTGTAATATAACTTGCAATCTGAGATTGTGATGCCTCCAGTTTTTTCTTTTTCAAGGTTGCTTTAGCTATTTGAGGTCTTTTGCAGCTCCGTACAAATTTTACAATTAAAATTGTTCTAGTTCTGTGAAAAATGCTGTTGGTATTTTAATAGGGATTGAATTAAATGTGTAGATTGCTTTGGGTAGTATAGGCATTTTAACAATATTTGTTCTTCCAAACCATGAGCATGAAATGTCTTTCCATTTCTTTGTATCATCTTGAATTTCTTTCATCAATGTTTTATAGTTTTCAGAATACAGGTCTTTCACCTCTTTGGTTAAGTTTATTCCTAGATATTTCATTGTCTGTAGTGCAATTGTAAATGGGATTACTTTCTTAATTTCACTTTTTGGTGTTTATTAGTGTATAGGAATGCAACAGACTTCTGTATACTGATTTTGTATCCTGTGACTTTACTGAATTCATTTACCAGCTCTATGCCATGTTTTCTTTTGTTTTGTTTTTTAATATTTTAATTATTTATTTCACAGAGAGAGAGTGAGAGAGCACAGGCAAGGGGAGCAGCAGAGGAAGAGGGAGAAGGAGGTCCCCCACTGAGCTGGGAGCCCCCTGTGGGGCTCGATCCCAGGACCCTGGGATCACGACCCTAGCCAAAGGCAGATGCTTAATGGACTGAGCCACTCACACACCCCTACACCATGTTTTTTTTTTTTTTTTTTTAAGATTTTATTTATTTGTCAGAGAGAGAGAGAGCACAAGCACAAGCAGAGGGAGTGGCAGAGGAAGAAGCAGGCTCTCCACTGAGCAAGGAGCCTGATGGGGAACTCAATTCCAGGACCCTGGGAATTCATGACCTGAGCCAAAGGCGGACGCCTAACCAAGTGAGCCACCCAAGGGTCCCCCTACACCATGTTCTTAATTGGAAAAATTCAACATCATAAAGATGCCTATCATTTCAGTTAATTTTAAAATGTATTATGATCACATTAAAGTACCAACAGATCATTTTTCTGGAATCACACAAGCTAAAGTTCATATGATATGGCTACTAATACTGGTCTAACGTATATTTGTACTTACCTTGTTTCTCTGTCTTAATTGCTATGCCCCCAGACCCAGGCTCATAAGCAGTCCCTTAATAAACATGTATGGATGAACCAAGGAGTAGGAGATCACTGCCTAGGTTGACTGATGGCTGTTTCTGAGATGGCTGATTCCAGCATGCTCTTATGTTCTTATATTCTCAGAGCTCAAGAGCCATGGGCCAGTGGTGGTTGTGGCAGCAGCCATTGAGAAAGCATATGCAAAGTGGCCATCGCTGTTCCTACTGTTGTCACTCCAATCCAGCTATGTGCATTGCTGTACAATGATATGGGTTGAAATTAATTGCCATTGGAAATGTCTTTACAAGACTTTATACTGTGATTCTGCATTGAGACAAAAAGTTAACATGTCCCTTAAAAAAAAAAAATGTTAATCATGTCAGGAAAGTCACAACAATAGAACGGCAAGTAATTAGTAAATTAGAACAATTAGTAAAGCAAATACTTGTCATTGTGGGAATGACAACTTCCATACTTTCTTGCCAAGCAACAACCAAGAGCCTAAGAAATGAAAACACCCACAAAGAGGTGAAGCTGTTTTGCTTCACTGAAAGCTACGCAGCAGAAGCCAAGCCGTGCAAACAGGAGAAATTACGAAATTCATCAGAAGAGATGAAAATGGCAAGCCAGGAGAGACTGTTGTGACTGCCCCATGCGCAATGCAGGAATATCACTGTGTGTGTCAGATTTCAATGGGCGGCTTATTTTCCTACTTCACTTAAAGTAACAGTGTCTCTTACTATTTTAGATGGCTGCAAAATACAGCATGCCGTTTGCCTAACAGAAAATTCCCCATCCTCCCCTCCCCCACATCCCAGGGGCAAGGGCATCTATTTCCCACATTACTAATTTTTTAAGGAATAAAGTTCAATGGCTTGTTTGTTGTTTCTTCCCAGGGTGGAGGGAAGGGAGGAAAGGCTGATTTCATATGTGCCCATGTCAAACTGCTCGAACTGAGTGAACAGTGGCCACAAATCAAAACTTTGTGAGGTCTCTCAGTGGAGAGTTGGTTGAATCGAGTATGGTTCATCTATACACTGAAATACAATGCTGCTGTTAAAATGACTGGGGTGACTGTAGGCACCGATGCAGACATATTACAAAAATAAGTAGGGCAGGAAAGGAAAGATGCCTCTCACTGTAATGGGCACATTCACTATGGAAAGGAAGTCAGGGGAGATCACTAGCAAGTCAGGCTCTCTTCCAGTGGTCAAGTCCGAAGGGTGGGACCTCATTCTCATTTTAGAGATATGCTGGGGATCGCACAGCCAGCAAATGGCAGAGCTGGGATTCAAATCCAGGCCATCTGGCTCCAGGATCTTTGCTCTCAAGGACTATGCCCTGCTAGTGAGAGTATTTCCCTCAGGGTTGAGGGGGAGGATACGGAAGCAAGAGTAGTCAGATAAAAACAACCCAGTGCATACTATTCTATTGAATTTTTGCCAGGTGTGTATTACTAATTTTTACGATAAATTTTAAAAATCGATCATGTACTGGGAATGTCTTGTGTGGAAAACCATGGGTAACAGAAAAAGTAAGGTGAAGCTAGACAGTGAAGTAAATGGCGGTGTGAAAACAAGCGCTTGGGTTTGTGACTGTCAAGCCCTTTGATGTACCTGAACTTGCAGTCTGAGCGGCTCCAGGAACCTTCGTATACCTGGAATGGCTTCCTCTCTGCTGGTCTCACTCTAACTTGACAGGCCTTCCAAGACTAGACAGGATCTGAGCATAAGGAGGGTAAAAAAATATCAGGTTTTGGAGTCAAGAGCCCCTGATTCTCATTCTGACCCTCCCCTTTCAAAGGGTCCCAGGGCAAGTTGCCTTCTTTACCACAAATGTCTGTAAAATGGGGATATTACACATCTCATAGGGTTGATGGGAAGGTTAAAAGAGGGGACATTTGCTAAGGATAAGGAGAGGCATAAAGTGCGTGCTCAATTAGGGCTTGCTATTATTATCCTGTTATTGGCCAGGATTGAAACCTCAACTTTGATTCTGGTAAAAAGCCTTCCCCAGGAACAATACATATTTTCCTCTCCATGTTTCTCCTTAAAAGAAATGTCAGATCCTAGGGATGCCTGGGTGGCTCAGCTGGTAAAAATCTGACTCTTGATTTTGGCTCAGGTCATGATCTCAGGGTCCTGGGATTGAGACCTGTGTTGGGCTCTGCACTCAGGGGGGAGTCTCCTTGAGAATTCTCCCCCTCTGCCCCTTCCCCAACTCATGCTCTCTCTCAAATATGAAATTTAAAAAAAAAGTCAGACCCTAGATCTAGCTTTATTCCCATAATTACAGTGAATGCCCAAAGAGTCCTGCCAGATAGATACCATTATTTCCCCACTTCAAAAATGAGGACACTAAAGCTCAAAGAAATACTGTAACTTGCCCAAGGTGCCCCAGCTGGGGAAGGTAAACCAGACTTAACCCATATCACTGCAATTCCTATGCCCTTCTATTCTGCCCATTACACCCTACCTCCCTGTTCATCTCTCAAGCCCAAATTTGAGAGGCCTTCCCAGACAGCCACAATTGCACTAAACTGGTGTCTCTCCAGTGCATCTCTTCAAGTCACAGATCACTCTTAGTTCAAAACTTGGACTGCTTATTGTTCTCCAAAGGTGACTGAATTCCTCAAAGGTAGGAAATGGACCGAGTCCACTCTTTTAGCCCCCCAAATACACAACTCATACAAGTTGCCCAACTTAATTTTAGGAACCCAGTCAAGTTGAAAAGTGAAAGACTGTGTGCATTCCTAAATGCACATGGCAATTGCTAGTCATCAACTAAGTTTACCTTTCCATGCTAAATTACAAGAAATGCAAAGAAAAATATCTAAAATGAAGATAGCCTAATACCTACCACATACTTAACCTTCAAATTCTCATCAAATATATGCATTAACACTGGCAAACCTATTCAACTGCAAGCATTTCTTGATACATTAGTAAGCAAATATCAAGTCCCACCATACCACATTAAAGACAACTTAACTGGTTTGCCTAGATGTCCAACTTAGAGAAACACGTGTCCACCATCAGGTGATGTGCTGTGCCTTTCTATGGGGAAAATGCCTTTCCTGGGGAGGCTGGTTTTACAGACCTTACTCTTCTGTTACTGGGACACTTATTTCCTGGTGATTCAGTCTAACTGCCCATAGATTTCCTGTCAAGGGCATCCAACTGTGTGTACTGCTCTCAACTCCATAAACCTAGTAGCAAAGAAAGGCTTCAGGGATGAACTCAGAACCCTTCAAGTGGGCAGAAAGTAATTGTAGGATTAGTAAACTTACGAATCCCAAAATGGAATGTGCAGACAGTATCCACAAAGCCCACCTGATTTCAACTGTTAACCATCTGCCAAGCACAAGGCTAGCTTGTGCAAATATAAAAATTAGTAAAACAGCGGGAGTGTGCAGACTGGGAAATGGAGTTGCTGGCATTTCTGTGTCATTTAGTTAAAAAACCCATTGCCTTTGAGAAGAAAAAGCCTGTAAGTATAAACCTAAGCCACAAACTCTACTGCTGAATTTCTGGGCGGGGAAAATCTGTTGCTCCAAAACCATTAAAATACAACCGGAAGGAAATAGTATTCTAGAAAGGCAAGTCCCCAGAGATGGTGCATTGTCATTCTATTTAGTGCAACAATTAGTCTTCCTATCAAGTTACCCCAAAACTCCGTACTACTGATTTCGTTTATTAAAGTTGACTATGGGTAAGTTAGAAATCAAATATGAAAAAGCTGAAATTAAAAAATATTTAAATTCGGGGCACCTGGGTGGCTCAGTGGGTTGAGGCTTCCGCTTTCGGCTCAGGTCATGATCTCAGAGTCCTGGGATCGAGCCCCACATCGGGCTCTCTGCTCAGCGGGGAGCCTGCTTCCCCCTGCCTCTCTGCCTACTTGTGATCTGTCAGATAAATAAAATCTTAAAAAAAAAAAAAATTTAAATTCAGGCGCATGCTAATTGGTATTATCTTCTGGATCCAAAGCCCCAGGTTTTACTATTTACTATCATCTACTATGCAATACATCAAAGAAACAAGAACCCAGAGTTTTCAGAAAACAGAATCCATTCTCTCCATATAGTGCAATTCTACATTTCTAATAATGTAGTTGTCTAAGAGACCTTTCTAAAATTATTCCAGTACAAGTGTTGTGGATCCATTCATGCAAATTAGTGCCAGATTATGTCAAAAGAGAACTTTTTTATAAGGTAAATCAGGACTTCTGTCAGATACCAGGTTTGAGTTGTCCATTCAAGTCAGCAGCACCCTCCATGAGGAAATCCTTAAGAAACAGAGCTGCAATAAATTCCTGCATTAAGCTTTTTCCCTTACAGACCAGGAAATGCTTATGGATCCTAAACCATCTAAAGTGACTGGGGAGGAAGAGTTGGGACAGAGGTGTGAACTATTAAAGCAAATAAAGTAATTCCACACATAAAGATATTCTTCTAATTTATATTTTATTGCATTATGAAAATAATACATTTGGCAAAGTAATCTAGGCTCCAAATTGAAATAAAAGAAAATTCTGAAGTGTACTGATTATTTTTTAAATGTGAAATATTAGATGTATCCTAACCAATACATACTAGCATTCTTATTAGGCCAATAATCCAATAAACCTAATTATAATAATTCCACAGAAAATTACAAGGTGTTTTTGCATTCATTCATTTTATGATTAGCACAAATCTTGAGAGAACTGAGCTTCATTTGATCAAAACCAGTGTAATTAAGAAACTCCTGTTCAGAAGACAATTTGAAACACTATCCAAATATTTCCTTTGGTTCTACAAGTTGCATTTCATCCTTATCACGTTACATTTCTCATTATCAAACATTGTAGCAGCTATAGATTCTGCCCAGTACCTTTATAAGCAAACTAGTATATTACATTTACATTATTTGAAAAATTACTGATTTTACAAATGCAAAAATGCATAAATACATGCCTATCTACACCGGCAAAACAAAGTACTCTGAACCTCCATGCTTTAACAGGCTACACCTTCTGGCGCAGGATTTCTGGGACGCCTTTCCAAGCCAAAGGGTTATAGCTCTCTGACGGGGAATTCCACTGCTCTGTCCACACTGTTGAAAGGTGTAGTTACAATAAATTCTAACTGGATTAAATTTATCTAATAATCATTTAAAATATGACATTTTCTACCACTTATTTCTGTTCTGCTACATTTTCAGAACTGAAAAGATGTATTTTTAAAAATGTACTAGGATGTTTTCACTTTTTTAAAACGGGAAAGTGCTAAAAACA
Source organism: Potos flavus (assembly GCA_028534135.1). Classification (NCBI taxonomy): domain Eukaryota; kingdom Metazoa; phylum Chordata; class Mammalia; order Carnivora; family Procyonidae; genus Potos; species Potos flavus. Next base: position 34,104,757 of record CM052898.1, on the reverse strand, counting down.
TATTACATATTATTCTCTATCCTCATCAGCATTTCAAGTTCTTTTTACATGTTGGGTTCAGAGTCTAGATTCTAATAGGTAAACAATCTGCTCAAGGCCAAAAAAAGGGAAAATAACATTTTTAATCACGGAGGTCTTGCTTCTTCATTTAGATCTTTAATATGACTTTGCTGATGTGTTAAGAAAATGTGCCTAAAATCAGCCTTTAAAAAATTCACATCTGAATCAGTTACTATTAGAACTGACATTTTCATTTAAGCAAAGTCTGTGTAAGTGCACCTATGCATACCTGCGGAAATCTTCCAAATGGGCATCAGTATCTTAAACCAGCTGAACAAGGTTTCCCAGTTTAACTACAGAAGTATTCCACCTATCCTAAAGGAGATATTCCATGAGCATTCTACAATTATCTGTATGAACAGCAACAAGTTTGATCTATGATCAACATATGAGTATCTAATAAATATTAAACTATTAAACTATAGATTAAAATGCAGATCTCTCATAGAGTTAAGTGATGGCATTTTGGTACATTCACCATTATTGTACTTTATTTAATAAAGAAATACATTTGCCCTTGCAAAACTAGCAATTGCAAGTTTACAAATAAAACCACAGACCTCAAAGTCATGACGCTAAATCTTCAACTTATAACCAACAAAAGTAAATTGATTTGTTTACAAATGGTCCATGGCACAATTAAAACAAAAAATATCAAAAGGTCACAGGATCTTAAAGAATATGTTTATTGACAATAATTTCATAAATATCCTAAAGAAAATTTCAAAATTTCTAAAATTAAAATGTTTAAAATCTGTTCTCATTGGCAAAATATCCCTCAACAAAGTAATAGGTCAACAGGTCACTACAAATGAATGTCACATTTAAAATTGGCTTCAACATCTTTGCAAAAAAATCTTTAAAAATTTACAATGTGTGATTTTTCTCCCCTCTTGGGTACAGTAAATCAATATTCAGTTTTTATTTCAACTACTAGACATTTTCTTAAATATATCATCAAGCTGCTGTGAACCTGACAGTCAAGTCAGTCAGTAGTATATTTACCCTATAAACATAAACAGAGCCAAATCATTTTGGTAATTTTAGTCATAGCAATTTAAGTAGTCAAAATGCAAAAGTTGTGTTTGCCACCCACATCACCCCAAAGATTATGATACAGTGTCATAAATTGTTTGCATCAGTTTTATAAGTTCATCTGTGTACTTCAGGTATCTGAAACTAAAAAAGGGATTTCTTTTGTATTTTGATAAAAATGTACTCGAATATTTCATAACATTAATATTTATTGCTTTATATGAATACTGTATTGAAAGCCCAAGCATTCAGTTTACACACAGAAATTATACAATTATATACCGCTTCACAAAGGCAGTGAACACATTACAATCTACAAAATCTACTTTACAGAAATTTAAAAATTCTAAATATCAAAAGGTACAGCTGAAGAAAACAGGTATAAATTTGGCAGCCAGTAATTTTGACAGGGAAGTTGCAGCTTGCATGACTTTTAAATATGTGAATTTGAAAATATTGAGTTTAGAGTAATCATTGTGCTTTGTGTTAATCTGAAAAATATAACACTGGCTGTCGAAGAAGCATGTTCAAAAATATTTAATTCACTTCAAAATGTCATACAAATTATGGTGGTTTCTATGCGCCCCTAAAGCTTCAGTCATTTAGCTCCAGTACATTACTATAGTAATATATTAATTCTTCCAGTACAGTGGGGTTTCATACCATTGACATTTGTATACTCTAGAATAATTTAGAAAGAAATGTGTAATATTCACAATGTTCAGAAAAGCAAGCAAAAGGTCAAGGAACCTGTCGGGTTCTTCTGAGATGGTCTCATGTCAGCATTCATTCTACAAAATAGTAACCTAATGTTTGAACACAGTTTCCAAGATACAGCATATTTTCTCATAAATAATGAAGTCTTTTTCTCAGGCACCTCAGAAGTATACAAAAGAATTTTAGTTTGAACAGATCTCTTGGAATGTGTTGGTATTTCAACAAACTTATTTCCAGGGTTTCACAAGGGCCAGATTTTATTTGAATTACTCAGAAGAGAAACTCAAACTGTCTTCTGAAAGAGGTGAACTCAATCATTACCAATAGAAAAAGTAGCCACTGTATTCATCTCTTATAGAAACAGAAAAATATAACATTTCCCCCCTTAGAATAATATATATATATATGTATATATGACTTAAAGTTCCATTGTACATAGTCAAACAATAAAATCTGGAAACCAGCATGAAACCCTATAATTCACATGTTAAAATGTTGAAACTATGACCAAAATATGAAAACTGCTAGAGTGTCAGAAAGAGACAAGACAAAAAGATTTCTTGCATATGTATAAACTAAATGTGATAATCTCCAAAAAGTTTTCAAAATTATAATTATTACCTTCCAGTTTAAAAACTTTAATTCTAAAAAAAAAAAAAAAAAATCTATACACAAACCACTGATTTGACCAGACCGAAAAAAAAGTCAGCGGTACGCAGGACCCAGAGGAGCTGATATTCACAGTTCTTACATGTACAACTCTTTCAGGATTTATCCCATAAAGTACTTTATTTTACAACCTGCTTCTCTTGTAAAACTAAAGGTCCACTTTATTACATAAAAGTTTTATACAGTGTAAAACCAGAACTGTATGTAAAATACTGCATCTACATGTTTCTTAATAGTTAGTCTTGTTCCATTGGTTCCTCTGTGACTTCTGTGGTTTCGTCGTCATTTTCCATGGATGACTCTGAGAGAATCTCTCCAGTTTTACTGGAGTTGGATCCTACTAATTCTTCTGTCTCATGGCAATCAGAACCACTACTTACAGGGCCTGTATTTTCACTACCTTCACAATGTAAATCTTTCTCAGCTTGAGTCAGATCAGATTCCTCCATTTGATTATTTTCCTCAGAAGTCTCTTCATTCACAGTTAAGGCATCATCAGATTCTTTTTCTTGATTTTTTCTTTCTGGGATCATTTCTCTTGATGTCATAAAAGACTCTAAAAATAAGCAAATGTTGTTGTAGTTAAATTTTATTTTCAAAATACCTCCACAGTTAAGTTTCACGAATTCTGATATTCTACAGTTCAAATCATATCCCCTGAAACTCAGCAGCAACTACATACAGGTGGGAGAAAAGCCCAACATCAGCATTATAAGGAGTTCCATTATGTTAAATTCTTTCAGGCAAAATGAAGTACAAGAATTTGAGGATCTCCTTACTCCACCCTTTTACAGATGGTCTCTAAATACCTTCTTCTTCCTCTTCATCCTCTTCTTCATCCTCTTCTGTACAGTGCTGCCTGGTACAACTACTTTCCTTGTCTTTATCCTGAGATGACGACGATGCTTCTGTCTCTTCTACCATAACCGAAGCAATTTCACTGGAAGATGTCTGACTGGCTGTCTCTCTGACTTCACTTTCTTTGTCAAACCTGAGTCTTTTTACCTCATGCCCCTCGGCCTCCACAGCATCTTCATCTGGATGTTTATTTTTTACAGGGCTCACTGAGGAACCTTCTGATTCAGATGTCGCAGAGTCACTGTAAATTTTTTTTAAAGTGTCATTAGTAAGATTGTTTTCATCTTCCATATTCTCATTTTTAAGGTCTAGTAATTTTTAAAATTGTATTTCAGTGTCAAAGTTAAATTATAACATCTGGGCAAAGAAAAACACAAGAGAATAATTTCAAGGGAACCTAAACTGTGTCATTAATATTTCCCACTAGAACTAGTCAACAAGTTATACGACATTTCTGTTCAATTCTCCAGTAAGTTAAATGTCTTCCCATAAAAGAACTACAACTCTTCCAGATGGACATACTCAATAAGACCTCTCACTTGTTTAGTCTGCTTTTGGATATAAATAAAAGCTTTCCTTTAATGATCTACAATGAGAAATAACTCACAAAATTTTCAACTCATTGATAAATCTTTTCTCTTTTCAGGTTACTTTCAAAAACAAAAAATAGAAAGCATCATAACCACTTTACTTTCTTAAGATCCTATTACAAATTAGCAGTTTTAAGCCTTCTCTAGGACTATCTTCATCATGTGTTATTGCTGAAAATGTCCAGAAGCCAGAGACCACACTAAAACCTTGCTGTGTTCCTCAAAACAGTATACAGTAGATAATGAGTGATGAAAACAATGCATAAATGTCAACCGACTTTGGAAACATTTTCTGTTTTTAAATATAAATCACATACAAACCTGTGATTTTTGTCCTCGTTTTGCTGTAAGTTTGACTCTTTGCTGTCTGTGCTCTCAGGCAAGCCATTTGTTGTCATGGGGACTGACAAAGAAACCTTTGGTCGATTAAGTGGCCTGGGTGTTCCAGGCCCATTTATATTAGACCTAGGATAAGATAAAGAATATCATTTTCTCATTTTGGTTAAGAAGTCACCCTCCCGAGGTCTGCTTATGTGAACCCATCACAGAAGTATTTACTCTAACTTTTAAGGGTTACCAAATTAATTGTTCAGTATATCCTATAGCTTCCATAAAATGCCCAATTTTATTTAAGAAAATATACTGAACCTGCTTCTCAAAATTAGGAATATGCAATCTCTCTGGATTTAAATCAATAATCTCACCGTTCAGTATAACTTGGTGAATTTCCAGGAAACATAACACCATTCATTCGATTTAAACTACTGGAATTGTTTTTCCTATGAGAAAAGGAAAAAACGCTATTATAGATCGTTTAGTTCTTTAATTTTGGTAAGAGCCATAGGCCTAAAAGATCTTTTGTACGATCTCGCAGTCACAGAACCAAACAGACTTCTGTAAGAAATAGCATTAACTATGGGATTACCTTAAAAAAAAACAAAAAAAAAAACAACTATGGGATTACCTTAATATCTCATTTAACACAGGTATATTCTTGTTAGAGTTCTAAAAACAAACTCACTGTTACCGTCTATAAAGTCACAGACATTTTATAAATCCAGTGTTGTGTTTTTTTTTTTAAAAGATTTTCTTTTATTTGAGAGTGAGAGAGAGCATGTGAAGGAAGGAGGTCACAGGGAGAAGGAGACTCCCTATGGAGCTGGGAGCCTGATGAGGGACTCGATCCCGGAACTCCGGGATCATGACCTGAGCCGAACGAAGGCAGTCGCTCAACCAACTGAGCCGCCCAGGTGCCCTAAATCCAATGTTTCTTAACAGGAGACACCATTCTCCTTACAATTCCCCTTCACGGACCCCACAGTCCCAGCGGACTTTTGGCAATGTCTGAAGACATTTTTAAGGGAAAGAGGGACATTATCGGCATCTAGTAGGTAGAAGCCAAGGACAGTGCTAAACCTGCTTTAATTCCCAGGACAACCACTCATAACAAAACATCAATAGTGCCAAGGACTGTGTCTTAAACCAACACATTAATTTGCTGTATAAATCTTAACAACTGAAAATACTTTTCCATTGCGAGGAGGAAAGTTATCAAGGAACTATTCCAAACCTAGGAGTTATGCCCCAGACATGCCATGGTAAGGTATCTAGGATTAGCTCTGAGGGCCCTGAGTACCATGACAGTACATAAATCCACAAATCTTAAGATTACAGTAAATCACTTTAATCCAAGCCTCTTTACTGGAAAAACATACAGATGATATCATCGGTAATATTCTACTTGAGGGACTGGGTGGTAGGTTCACAAATATATTTTCTTGCTTCATTCCATATAAAATAAATGTGACCTAATTTAAAGACTAATAGAATATATCAGAAATGACATAATCAGTATATACAGAAATACAAAAATGTCTATACTTACTCTGAAGAAGGATAAACACAGCTAACAACCATCACATTCTGCAATAACAAAAATTGATGCTTTAAATATGTGGAAAAGTACTACGACATAAAGGTCAATCATCTGTTTTTAAGCTCTCAGAATCACCCTGGCATCCCATCTACTCCAATTTTACTAATGCAAGAAAATAAATGGTTAAAAGTGAAAACTTAGTCAAACAACAGAAACTAAAACAGTAACAGACTAAATCTAATAACTTACTAAACCATTTGCTCCTTCTGCCAGTATTATTTTAATTCTACTGTAGCTATTTTGGAGCCCTGATATGTATCAAATTTAATACAGTGGAACCACACTTATTTTAGATCGAAATCACGCCAAGATACTTAGAGACTGAAGTATTCAGGCCACGTATAATGAATTTCCTTAAAAAGCAGTACACAATCAAAAGTTTGATGTGTAGTAGTATCATACATTTAAAAAAAAAAAGAGCTTCAGACCTTTTTAATAATATAATCTTCCCAGTAATATCGACTTTACTAATAGTCAATATTCATTAAAAGTGTAGTATTAGCCATAGGAAGTGCTTTTCAGCGGCACTTCCGCAGTCCTCTTATTATCCATATTTCACAGATCAAAAACTGAGACTTAGGTTATGTAACTGGTCCATGGTCACCCAAATATGAAACATGCAGCACTGATTTGGTGACAGGACCACTCCCGGTACGACTACTTCAATTGCCTCTTCAAAGATTGCCAAAGTCTAATTATTAAAAGTCCAATAAGCTGAAAATAAGTACTGATGAATCATCTCACTTTCCTGCCCTTCAGGAATCTTAATAAATCAAGGGCATGGAAGCTCAACAAAACAAATTAATCCAGTAAGGCCCTAAGATCTATTGTAAACATTAAGTAATGGTTTCCTGCTCCAAGGGTAGAATAAACTGAATCTGAATTAGAATCATAAAATGAACACTAGTCTATGTTTTAGAATCAATCAGAGGGAATTAGCAACCTATTGGTAAAATCTTGGTTCCCACAGAGCTCCCTCATTGGTTCTTCACTCCAAACAAGTTAATTTTCTACTTATTATTCCCTCAAACACCTTGATGTCTTTGTTCATCATTGTTTTCTTGATCCAATATGCTCCTCTCTTACAACATCCCCTACCCACAAAACACACCAACACTTTCTTCAATTTTTTTTTTTTTTTTTAAAGATTTTATTTATTTGGCAGAGAGAGATCACAAGTAGGCAGAGAGGCAGGCAGAGAGAGAGGAGGAAGCAGGCTCCCTGCTTGAGCAGAGAGCCTGATGTGGGACTCGATCCCAGGACCCTGAGATCATGACCTGAGCCGAAGGCAGAGGCTTTAACCCACTGAGCCACCCAGGTGCCCTCACTTTCTTCAATCTTAAGTCTCATCTACATCTTTCTCAATATGAGTTAAATTTTTCATCATTTTCCAAAGTTGTGCAACTCTGAAATCCAGAAATGAAGAAATGAATTCCATGGGTAACAAGTGTGCAAAACATAACTAAAGTTAAAGTATCAAGTCCAGAACTTTGGAAAGCCTTTGATGTTAATGTATACTAAGAATTTTGAAGAGACAATAAGCTGCATTCCCCAATCTTAACTGATCACAAGTCCTCTCTCTGTGCCCCTCCTATTGAATCTCGCTCCAAAACTTAAGTTTTTCCTGAATTAGGAAAACAATTTGGGAAAAAACTTCAGGTATGTTTCAGGAAACCTATTTGAAGAAAAGGTGCCTGAAACAGAACTTACTCACTGTTCTCTTCTGAAACAGATTAAAGTTTAATATAATCCCAATGATTAAGATAAATACCTTCTCTACTCCTCTGAGAAATTTGTCTGTTCCTGTATAGTTTCTCCTTGGATCTGTTAGCAATTCACATAGTCGCTGAATAGTAAAAGGGATACTGCAAAAGAATATAATTTTATAGTTTGAGGTCATTAATTATCAAGAGAATTAGGAACATTATTACACTTTCTATTTAAAGATTCATCTAGTTACCCAAGTATTAAGCGATAACAGAAAATGCTACAATAGGGAGATGACTAGATGACTGACTTCAAAAATAGTCAAGATAATAACCACACCTGTCTTTTTAACAAGAAAATCCCTAGCCTTAAAAAGCAATTAAAAAAAGAACACACAAAATTTTAAAAGTTTCAAAACTAATGGAGAAACCTATTTTAACATTCTGAATATGATTAAAGTTTACAAGAGAGGCAACACAAATAATAATCAAGTTACAGTTTATTAAATACAGGAAATTTTCCTCAAGCACTCCTTTGCACATAAAGATTTCTTTACATTGTCTCCAAATAAAACTACAAATGTTTTGTTATCAGACAGGACAAGGCAAATGATTCCAATGAAAAAGTATGATAAATAGGGTTCTGCTTCATAGTTAGTTTTACGTACAATCTATGCTTCATTAGATGTAAAATACACACAAACACATCAATATTTTGGTAAGTGCCTTACCATAATCAAATTTTCACTTGATCGCACCAAATACAAAACTGATGTTAAGTTGGAACTAAAATCTTTTATAAATATTAAAAAAATTTATCTCACACACTTTAGCATTCCTCAGAATTACAGTCTGTACAGCAAACATAAAAGCATCACATAGGACAAACACAGCTAAAAAGTACAAACATAAACTTCAGACTTCATTATATGCCATTCAAATCTATTTTCCTTATAAAGAGAATCACAAAACCTCAAATTGAGTTAATATTCACAAAGTTCTTTACTATGTTATGTATAGTAATTCTGACACAATACTCTCCCACAAAGGAAAGCAGCTAGTGCATAATAGTGCCAAGACTCAAACCCAGTGTCTCTAACTTCAAATCCCTTGTCCTCCCCTCCATTAATCTAAACATATTTAAAATCTTGTTTATTTTTTAATGGGACAGACTATATTTAGTTCTCATATCCTTAGCATCAATATTATTCTTATGTTCTTATAAAAAGCCAGTATAAGGTTTATAACAAATTTTGAAAAGGTATAAAGTGTATGTTTTTCATATGAAAACAAATGTTTTACTTATGAGAGGCCAAGAATTAATCTTTTCTCAAGTAGATTCAAAACCTAAAAATCAGAAAGCTATCATTCTGTCAACAAAAGACTGAGCGCTAACTAAAAGAATGTGTGTCTGATATCACAAATACTCAGAAGCAACTAGAAATTACAGAACTCTGACATTCACCATGACTGCTAAAAGAAATTCCTTTGGGTTTCTGAGAAAGAATACAGTTTCTTGGTTTTGAAAATATGGTCAGAGTGGAGTACACAGTCAAAAAGAAGAATCTTTGAAATGGAAAAAGGAAACAAAGCACACAACAACGTTACTAATAATGAAACAGCTTACTGGTCTGTTTTATTCATTCCTATAAGGACACCACATAAGTGAAAACCTATAACTAATACACAAAACTGTTAATTGCATTAAAAAATTTAGGAAAACATTTTCCCAAGCTACATACATAATAAACAACTTGAGTTTACAAATTGTCTTTCCTCAGATTTACTGGAAGCTTAAGGCCAGGATGATCTCCTTTATGTAAGGTTCAATATACAAGTTATTTGTATACATATAGATCTGAAATACAGTACCACCATGGATTTCTGAGTATTAATGGTATATGTGCACCTCAGCCCCTTCTTCAAGTTCATTACTTTCCAAACCTTAAACACACAAACTCCACCTATGTATGTTATTCCCTCATTAATTAACTCACGGTGATACAATTAAAAGTGTACACATTATTAAAAAATAAGCAAAATAGCACCCACTCTTAAGAATATTCAAACAATACTTAACCGACAAATATTTCAACAGATATTATCAATGTCTTTTCCTCCAACTAAATTTCTTTCAAATACCAAAAACCAGTATTTTCTCTTAAGTTAAAAATAGCTTTAAACAATAAGTATCTTTAAGTTTTCTATTTAACAATGTTTACACATTTTGGCTAATTTTCTTCAGGAAGGTAAGTAAAAGTGTAGCCTATTATTATCAATGCCATGTGTTGATAAATAATACTGCTTTTAGGGAGAAAAATGTATTATGTTTGCACAGTACTGTTAGCAATAAATGCCTATGATAAAATGTGTTTACTACTTAGACACTTTCAGGAGCTTTTGAAGGTATTTTATGAAGTGTCCAATAGATGGCACTAAAATGTCATACAATACCCACCCCCATGCATAAGCAGGCTAAAATACAAGTATTACTTGTAAATAAAGTATGGTTTGGAAACATTAATATAATCTTGACAACTGCACTGAAGGTCTCTTTACACAGGTGTACTTTTTAACCTTTTAGGTAAACATGAAAGCCTACCACAAGCTAGAAATCAGAGCATGTAAATAACTACAATAAATGTCAATAAAATTTTGTACACAGTGTTATCAAGACAGAATAAACTGTATGCCAATGAAGCAAGTCTGAACCTGGGAACACTTAATCTATGTTAGATCTTTAAAAGGAGGTATAAGAATAAACTAGATAACCAAATCCAAAATGAATGGTTGGTACAAAAACTATACGCAAGGTTGCTCTCTGTTACTCCTTAGGTGTAGCACACAAAAGAGTTTATTCTAACTCCTGAAAATATTAAAGCTTTTTCCAATAAAAATCACTAACTAATTTAAGACTCTATATGCTCAGAAGAAAAAAGCAAAAACCACACAATGAAAAATTTGAACCAGAATCCCTAAATTTGGGGAAATGGGGTAAGGATGTTCACTGGAACAATATACTGTAAAATAATTTAAGAGAAAAACATCTGAAGTTATTTCAAATAGAATACATTGTTTACTCTGCAATATATTACTTATTTGCCTGCCATCCTAAGATAAAAACTAAGATTACATAAGGAACCGGGGGGGGGGGGGGGGCACTTTTTAAAAGGAACACGACTAGTTAGCATTTTCAACTTAAAAAAAAAAAAAAAAAAAAGGTGTGTCCACGAAATCCAATAAAACTTGGGAGGGAAAAAACCCACATCAAGTAAAGGATCCAAAAGTGACATGTCCTTTCAAATGGTATTACTCAGAAACACTACAGAACACTGACGTCCAGTCTACTTTGATATACAAATTACAAGGTAGTGTGGTTAAAAAGGCATACTTGCTATCCCACTGACTGTGTCCAAGTTGAATTTATCTCTCTTAAAGCTTCTTGTCCCTATCTAGAAAACAGGGATTCTGAAAGTATACTTCTCACTACTGATTACCATGAAGACTAAATAAAATATAATGTATATAATCCACTTAACAGTGCCTGAAATATTTTATAAGCTGTTCATTAAATCTTAGTTCTTATCTTCATCCTGATCTCACCCACTAATTTATGGAGGCGGTAGAAAGCACAAATACTCCAAAGACCAACTACAGAGGAACAAAACCAAAAGTTTATCTCTGCCTTTTAAAATACTCCTTTTTGGGGCGCCTGGGTGGCTCAGTCGTTAAGCGTCTGCCTTCGGCTCAGGTCATGATCCCAGGGTCCTGGGATGGAGCCCTCCAAGGGGCTCCCTGCTCAGCAGGGAGCCTGCTTCTCTGTCTTTCTCTGTCTCCCACTCCCCCTGCTTGTGTTCCCTCTCTCGCTGTGCCTGTCAGATAAATAAATAAAATCTTAAAAAAAGAAAATAAAGAACTCCTTTTAATTCCAAGGAGAGCAACTAACACATTTTACATTATAGATCTGAATTTGACTGCAATCGTCCCCATTCATTGAATTAAAAAAAAAGCATCAGGGCTCCTGGGCAGTTCAGTGAGTTAAGCATCAACTCTTGATTTCAGCTCAGGTCATGATCTCAGGGTCTCGGTGAGGTAGAGCCTGGGATCAGGCTGTGAACTGGGTGTGGAGCCTGTTTGAGATTTTCGGTCCCCCTCTCCCTCTGCATGCCCAATCCCTCAATATGCATAAGTCTTAATGAGAATTCAGAATCAGGAATGGGGCTGAACATCAGAAAAAGACATCTAAGCATGAATTAGTAATTCAATGCTATTTTTAATAGAAAAAAGTTTAAACAATAAGGCCAACACCTAAGGAAGAATTTCCTATCTTATATTTTAAACTGAGATTACAGTTTGACTAAAATTTATCTTAGTCTATTTAAATGTTTCATCATTAAGATGTACAAATATTCTGAATGTATACAAGGTATTCAGTTGGAAAGGCATTCAGAGAAGGAAAATGCACATTTAATTGAGAATCTAAGATAAAAATCAGGTAACTGATTACTCCTTTGTAATGCAAGCAACTTTCCTCATGAAAAAGACAGAGGAATATAAAATATAACAAAGAGGCCATTTGAGTATAAAAACCAAGAGATAACCATAAAATCAGATATCCTATTATAAAAAATGTTAAAACAGCTCAACTAGTTTTATGCATAAAGATGTCATTTTTACTATGTCCTTACTATGCCTTAGTTAACAAAATTACTTAAATCTGACCTTAACTATTCAGGTAAAAACTAGCTTAAATGTATCTCAGTTACCGCCAAGAAAATAAAATAAAATAAAAAATCTGTATATCTATCTCAGTTATCCAAGGCTGAACAAACAGGTTCAGTTTTGTTTACTCTTAAGTCCTACAAAAGTCAGAAATATCACTGGTATCATGTGATATTATCTTTATCTTATTATCTACGTAATATCTCTATCAGTACTCAGGCTTCACATCTGTATAAATATACACATACTTACATATTCTTATGTATATATTTCCTATCCCAAATCAAATGTCAGAAATTCTGAAATTTATTGAAAACATCAATGTAAAATGACAAGTACAATTAATAAAATGAAGAATTAGCCTCTTTAAATAATGCTAAGTAATTGTAAATTAGTATCTGCCATTCCCCATCCCAAAATAAATATGTAGCAACTGTCAACACTTTCAGTCAAGTTAATAATCTTTTATAGTGCCTATAGTATTCTGAATTGTCACTGTTCTGGCATCAAATCAAAAATGTCAAGAAAAAATCAGGACTTACCTACCTTTCAATTTAAAACATTTTATTAGAACATCAAATCAAACCATGATCAAAGGACAAGGCAAGGCAGGGGTAGAACAAGGGTGGGAAGGCTACTAAATAATTCCAATTCTCAACTAATTATGCTAAGTAAAAGACAGCGAAGAAAACGGAAATAAACACATTTAACTAAAAGACTTAATATGCTCAACAAATACTGACACAAAAACTCTATTTTTCCTAATCAACTGAAGAAAATTCTGGAAGCACCAATAAAATAGGTCAACGGAAGTAAGAGAACAAAGTAACAAATAGCTAGAATCTATTCTCTCATCCCTGAATAATCTCAAGCTAACTATAAAGCAAACAATACAAAATCAAAAAAGGATTATGCTTTAAATCTATGATCCATATTTAAGAGTACAAAAATCTCATCTATAACCTTTTAAAAAAGTATGAAGAGGCACACTCTCAGGTGCAGAAATTTTCAAGAGATATCTGTGTGTATGCAACACACATATAAAACAATAATGTGAAAATTTTTATGACTAAGAAAAATCTGGTCAATCATGTACATTAAAGTAACTTTAGAGAAAAATTCAATATTCAGAAAGACTACCATGCCAAAAGATGAAAAGTGGTCTTCTGTTGTAACCAACTGTATCTGCCTTAGAAAGATGATGTGACAATTAAAAGATTTTTAGGTATCAAATGGTTATGTACTTTTTCCAGACCTGCTCATAAATACATAAGTCACACTACTTTAGTCAACCACTCACAGTACCTTAAACTTACTGCTTATTTTAGAAAGGTCTAAAAACACTGACAAAGGAGAAGCAAAGACACAGTTAATTTATATTCATTATTCTTCGACTGTCAGTAATTTAGAGTCGACACATAAACATCTTTTAAAAAACTACTGGAGATGTAAATTAAATTCTTTCTACCTCTTGAAGTCCCTCTTTGTGTACCAACAGGAATGAACTACTAGAAATAAGATATAAATATAGATACATGTTTTTATTCCTTTCACTGATTTATTCAGTACTTACTCAAAAATCTACTGTTCAGGCATTCACTGTTGTAGGCCTTGTTTGGAAAAGATAATTAACCCTGTATTTCAGAATCTTATAGTTCAAGAAATCAAGCCAATAAGTGAATGGACAATTTCCACTTCAAAGAGGGAAAATTTAAATGCTGACAATATACTAAAATAGTTTTAGAAAAATCAATAATCTTTTTCAGGACTAAATACTATGAAGCATTTAATAACAGAGCTTTTACTAATTAAAAGCAAAAATGAAACAATAAACTTACCAGTAAGAAAAATCACCCCAAAATAAGAAAAAAAAGGGTGTGAAACCACAATTTGTAAGAGCAAATAAGCACCTGATAAGATGTTCAATTTCACCTGCAGTCAAAGACACATAAATCTGTGTGAACACACGCATGCCGCATGCACACACACACACACACACAAAATAATAAGGAATTACAGTATCTGCATTTATACACACACGAAATACACATTTTGCAAGGTCAACTTGGAAGTTCAATAGAAATTTTAAGTATGTGTACACTGTGACATAACAATTCCACTTCTACAAATTAAAAGCAATCTACACATACATTCAATGCGTGACATTCACCAACACAAGAAGGTATGTACAAGGATGCTCCCTACAAGCACTACTTATAATAGCCAAAAACTAAACACCCACCACCAATGGAAACAAAGCAAACTTGTTCATATAATGAAAAATAATGCAGTCACTTCAAATGTAAATGAACAGAAGATACCGCTATAAATGCACTGAGACAGAGATTTCAAAGCTCTTTGAAAAGGAAAATACAATTAGCATATGACATGATCCCATTTTCTTTTATGTAGTACTCCTATGACATCTAAGGATCTTTTTAAAACTTTGAACAAGTATTTCTGTAACTTAAAAGGTGACCTATTATAAATACTAAGAAGGGTAAGTTCTCCATCTGGCTGAAAAAGACCCAAATGCTACTTATAGCTACCACTCTTAGCAAAATTTTTAACAAACCATTTAATTTATATTTATTCAAACATAAAAATAAAATTGAAAAAAATCATGAACATGTTTCAATATACCAATGTAACAAAGACAAAAAAGGTTAATTAAAAACTGAAAAATATTTATCACTGATTAAGACCTCGATCCTGCCTGAGATTCATAAACTGCTATTCTGAAAATCAAATTAAAAACAATGAAAGTTCAAAATACTTACAGTTCGAAAATGAAAAATATTTTAAAAGCAATTATATGTCTTAAGTATGCATTTAATGACCATTTAAATCATTTTCAGAAGTATGTCAATTACCTGTTTTACAGACTAAGAAATTATATTTAGATTTATTTATTCTACGTATCTGTCTAGTCCATCTTAATTTTGCAAGAACTGTAAATAGTATTACTAAGGCAGAATCACAAGTATATTAGCTTAACATTCAGAACAGGAGCATATTATGACCTCTTTTACCTTGACTCTGAATTTTTAAATGGTGGCCATAAGTTACTGAAAAGATGAGTTATAACATCTAAGTACTATCTGTGTACTATTTATAAATATCCTGAAGAAGTATTCTTATATTGAATAATTCAGTTCAAGAGTAAATCTTATGCAACATATTTCCAATATAAAGCATGTGGCTTTGTCTGGGTATGTGCCTTTAAAAAATACTATTATTGACAAAAGCAGTATGTGCATACAGATAAATAATCTTCAGTACAGTGTACAAAACTACAACAGGGTACAAAGTCAAAATAAGTGTCCCTCCCATCCCAAACCCCCAAAGGCAGCTCAAAGATAAAGCTAAATATTCTATCTCCAAAAAGTACTTTAGTAACATACCTAAAGCCAAAGTCTAAGAATTTGTTATTTTAAGCAAAACTCAAAACTTAAAAGCACGGAAACATGATATATAACAAAGGATTAACTGAATTACACTACCTTGTTGCAAATCCCATGTGTTTAAATACCTGAAAAGAATGAGACTGTTTATGCTACCTAAAAATACTTACGAATGAAACCTCTTCAAACAAAACCTATCCCAAATATGAATTCATGGTTAACATATCCACAATTCATTAAATTTGGTATTGTCACCCCATACTCCAAACTGCTAACATCAATCTAAATACCGAACAATTCAACATCAAAAATACTTCCCTTCAATAAAGAAAAAAAATTCTTCCCTTCAATAAAGAAAACCCTATAAATACAAAGTCCTAAAAAGAAAAATATTTAAAATGACACAGAATATGACACACAGCAACATTTTTTAAAATAGCCGTTTATTTTAATACACTGTATCTTTTTTTTTTTTAAAGATTTTTTACTTATTTATTTGACAGAAAGGAGAGAGAGATCACAAGTAGGCAGAGAGGCAGGCAGAGAGGGGGAAGCAGGCTCCCTGCTGAGCAGAGAGCCTGATGCAGGGCTCAATCTTAGGGAATCGTGACCTGAGCCTGACCTGAGCTGAAGGCAGAGGCTTTAACCCACTGAGCCACCCAGGCGCCCCTAATGCACTGTATCTTTTAATTCAATGTTTTACAAAGGGCTAAAAATGATTACTTGCTTACTTGGGAGTCAAAGGGGAACTCTAAAAAAAAATTTTAAATAGAAAGTCCTAAGTAGAATACATTCATAAATTGTTATTTTTCATTAAAAAAAAAGTTACTCATCTCAATGATATGTAGGTTCTAGGCAAAGTATAAAGATTTATAATATCACGCATAAATTGGAAAGAAAAAAACTAACATATTTCCTGAATGTTTCCACTGTCAAACCCATTTAAAGTCCAAATGCCACTTATACCCATAAATGCAGTTCAAGTTAAACAAACTAAATAAATAAATAGATACGCTGTCATTATTTCAAATATTTGTAAGCTAAAAATCACTAACTACTAAATGTTACCTGAGACACAGAACTTACTTAATGGATAATCAACAATCAAAACTTAAATAAAAATCCATAATGTTCTGCTAAAAATTAAACCTTTAAAATAATATTAAGTGCATACCCATTAAATCCAGTGACAATTTTCAGTATTCTTTCCTTCATTTCATCAAAGGGAATATATTCAACATTAGGGTTGGGAGGACCTCTTGGTTCAGGAGCTGAAGTTCTGAAATCATCCATCACTTTCTCCAGTTTGAAAATAAAATAGCCTTTAAATTGGGACCACTGAATCCTATAAGCAAAAAATCAAAAAAACAAAACAAAACAAAACACAGTAACATGTAGCTTTACAATTCTTGAACACAAAGCACAAAACAGAATATACCATAACACTGATGCTAATAAAATTAAGATCTGAGTAAGGGGCAGTGAGAATGTCTTTGTTAAGTGGCATGTACCAGACCTGATGAATATAACTCACAAGCTCCAAACTGGTTACATCCAATTCTCCCCACTCCTGACCCAAATGAAACCCCAATCTCTGATAAAAATCTTTAAAATGAACAACCTCTGGCTAAAAGCCTATTATGTACTACGTATCATTATTAGCAATTTTAAAACATTATTTTGACTCTATCGCTCCTAACAAGCCAGCCAGGGAGGTGTTACTGTCCCATCTTAAATAGGTTATTAGAAATTGGCCAAGTTCACATTTTAATAGGCAAGTCAGAATGACTCCAGACCCGAAGCTCTTAGTATTCAAGCTATAATGCTTACATAAACTAATAAAGGTTTCTTGTCTTGTATCTATGTTAAATAGCAAAATAAACTTCAATTTCTCCTTTTTCTTTCAGGTAGTATTTTCAGGATCTTACGTCTCTTAAAGGGTACATATCATAGGTTCTATCCAACATGTATCTGCAAAGTAAAAATATGTAATTTATGTGCTTTTAATATCTATTCATTTACTAAGTTAATAAGAACATCTTTTATCTCTGTCCTCTTAAATTTTACCACTAATATAAAAAAATTTTGTGATGATACCAGCCTGAATAGCCTAAATTCCAGGAGATCCAAGAATCAGGAATGCCGACCGTTTCCCCAAGTAGAAAGTACAAACCATTAATGGCAGCAGATAAATCTTACACAAGTGACTGCTTAAGCAAAATAAGGGAAGTGCTAATCTGCACTCTTCTCTCCCACCCACAATCCTACAAACTAGGGCAGCAGTTCTCAAAAGTGTAGTGTAAGAGGCCACAGCCATTTCTCATAAGAATGAGAGTTGATATTTTTACTATGTTAATATTTGTCTTGATGGTGCAAGAACAGCAACAGAGAAAATGAAGACTATTAGCAGAAATCAAAGCAACAGTTCCAAACTCCCTAACTACTAGTCGCAGTCATCACCTTCTTCACCCACCAAAAATTCATAGAACAAAAAAACATTTCATTTAAAGTTTAATAAAACAAAAAAAATACTAATTTTGTTAATTCTCAACCTCTGAACATGCATGTTCTTAATATTCTCTGTAACAAAATGAGACGAATACATGAAAAACGTACCAAAATACTATATACATCTCAAGGAACAACGGTTGAATATTGTTGCCAACTGAACTAGCTGCTGTCTTAGAAGGCCATTTTTACTTGAAAGGACTGTCAAACAAATAAGGTTTTTTTCAGACCAAGAAAATTTGGTAGATATTTTTTCAAAAATGAATGAGCAGAGGCAGCACATTATAATTTCTGACATGCCTAATATTAATTTCTGGTTAACATACAATTGCCAATAGTCACTAAAATTTATCTCTAAATTGCACTGGACTCCCCACAGGCATTCAACTAAAACACATCAAGGAAGATTATTGAAAGAGAAGTCTTATGCTTTTCATTTTTTAATTTTAATTCTTCTATTTTTATTTTTAAGAGCACACACACAAGTGGTGGCGGCGGGGGGTGGGGGGACATACTACAGAGAACAGAGGAAGAGGGGAGGGGTGGAGAGAGAGAGATCTTAAGCAGGCTCCATGACAAGTGCAGAGCCTTACATGGGGCTCCATCTTATGATCCTGAGATCATAACCTGAGCCAAAAATCAAGAGTCCAACGCCCAGCTGACTGAGCCACCCATGTGCCAAACCCCCACTGCTTTTCATTTCTTAAATTAAAATTCTTTTTGTTATTTTAATAAAGCCACCAAATAATAATGTTTTACAAATTAGGATTTCTACACACACAGGAGTTTTTCCCCCATCTTTCCATTAACTACTTTTCAATCCACCCATGCTATCAAAAACAAAAACAAAAAACCCACAAACACCCAAAAAAACAAATAAGTCAAAAAATGGGCAGAAGACATGAACGGACACATGAAAAAATGTTCAACATCATTAGCTAACAGGGAAATATAAATCAAAATCACACTGAGATACCACCTTACACCAGTTAGAATGGCAAAAATTGACAAGACAAGAAACAAACGTTGGAGAGGTTATGGAGAAGGGGAACCCTCTTACACTGCTGGTGGGAATGCAAGCTGGTATAGCCACTTTGGAAAACTGTGGAGGTTCCTCAAAAAGTTAAAAATAGAGCTACCCTATGATCCAGCAAATGCACTATTGGGTATTTACCCCAAGGTACAGATGTGTGAAAAGAAGGGCCATATGCACCTCAATGTTCACAGCAGCAATGTCTACAATAGCCAAACTGTGGAAGGAGCTGAGATGCCCTTCAACAGATGAATCAATAAAGAAGATGTGGTCCATATATACAATGGAATTTACTCAACCATCAGAAATGATGAATACCCAACATTTGCATCAACATGGATGAAACTGGAAAAGATTATGCTAAGTGAAATAATTCAAACAGAGAAAGACAATTATCATATGGTTTCACTTATTTGTGGAACATAAGAAATAGCATGGAGGACATTAGAAGAATGAAGGGAAAAATGAAGAGGGGGAAATCAGAGGGGGAGACAAACCAAAAGAGACTCTGGACTCTGGGAATCAAACTGAGGGTTTTAGAGGGAAGAGCTCTGTGATGGGTATTAAGGAGGGCACATATTGCATGGAGCACTGGGTAACATATGCAAACAATGAATCATGGAACACTACATCAAAAACTAACGATGTACCGTTTGGTGACTAACATAATAAAAAATATATATATATTAAACACACACACACACACACACTAGCCCTACACATTAATAGGAATAGCGAGACAAGAAAAGATAGAGCCCAGGGTAAACAAACTATGGGGAGCTTCAAAAACTATGATATTAACTTGTCAGACAGGAATTAAGTCCCATGAACTAAATGAATTTTGTACACATTGTACTTTAAGTTTCAAAGGTATCAAAGGCAGTTACTCTGAATTAGATCCAAGAGATGCAATTCAGAAGCCACTACACCATACAGAGATGAAAAAACTACTTCTACAAAAACGTGAAAGACACAGCTTTTTGTTACACTACAACTATGTGATAGAAACAAAAACAGAAAACGCTTTCCTGAATATTATATAATTTGAACACAAGAACAGGCCATGAGCAAATCAAGTAAGAATTTGGCAACAAAAAAATATTTTCTTAGGAATGTACTCATTGGTTGAGTAGAAACTAGAAATGAACCAAAAAAACCCTTATTTTTCAAATGAAAATAAAATTATTCTAAGATGCTCAAAAACATACATTTTCAACTTTAGAATCAAATCAATTCCTCCACATAACATTTTCCAAAAAATACTCATAGTTTAATCTACTTTGCTAAAATTAACTCAAGAATTTACTGAAATTTATTACTCATTAATTTTTTTTAAGATTTTATTTATTTGAGAGAGAGAGAGAGAGAGAGAGAGACAGTGAGAGAGTGAACACAAGCAGGGAGAGTATGAGAGGGAGAAGTAGGCTTCCCACTGAACAGGGAACCCAATGTGGGGCTCGATCTCAAGACCCCAGGATCATGATCTGAGCCGAAGGCAGACGCTTAATAATTGAGCCACCCAGGTGCCCCACTCACTAATTTTTTTAAAGTAACCTCATCTCCCTCCGCTCTCTTTTCTTCTCTTTCCATCTTTACTTTTATGGCGCTTCCCCTTTATGAGACTGATGTGCTACCTACTACGCTAACGAGGCACCTTGAGCTTCCCCTTTAGAAAGACACAATTCATAGCACTAATAAAGATACCCTATGAAATATATCACACAATGACCTTATCATCTCCACAGAAATTTACAAGTCTATACTAAAACAACCACGTTTCCCTCACAATTCTCAGGTTAAAGGTATTTTTTAGAGGCTCAAGGGCAGAAAATCTATCTGTTATTTTCTCAGCTGGTTCTAGAACACTTCAGGGGCCAGTAACCACCATCTTATCTTAACCTCTTGCCTCTTACAGTTCCAAATTCTATTAAGATTACTTCTACTCAGCCTCGATGGTTTCCACACAAAATCTGTGTGGGAAGCTAATACAAGAGAGCACAGGAGAGCCCTATTACCTCCAAGGGGTAGCAAATACTACACCATTTGCAAACACCAAAGGGGAATACATGACGAATGAATGAATAAAAAGGAAAATATTTAAGGGGGCTGGGTGACAAGTTCACAAAATGTTCAAAAAGCAGCTATTCGAATCAGGAGATTTTAAGTGTCAGAATTTGGGGGGCCTGGGTGGTTCAGCTGGTTGGTGTCTGCCTCCAGCTCAGGGCATGATCCCAGGGTCCTGGGATCAAGTCCTGAATCAGTATCCCTGCTTAGCGGGGAGTCTGCTTCTCCCTCTTCCCCTCCCCCCTGCTTATGATCTCTCTCTCAAATAAAATCTTAAAAAAAAAAAAGAATTTTTACATGACAGGAGAGAGCAAAACCAAGTAAATTTAATTTGAATATTGAATTACATGAGCAAAAACACATGGCAAAAATAAGAATGCATTGTGAATTGTTTACACAACATCATGACAGCATTTTTAAGAACTTTAAAATACAAATTACTAGTTCAGAACTAGTTCTGTAAGTAGAGCCCAATCAAGAGAATATTCCTTTTCCATCATGACTCTACTATATTTTATCAATTAAATGAGTAAATAAAATATATCATAAAACAGAGAGCCCAGAAATAAACCCATCACAAGGAAACTTGGTATATGGGAAATACCCTGAGAAATGGTAGGACTACTACAAAATTTTACCGTGTAAAAAATATTTTTTCTGATTATATTAATAGTGCAGTCATAAAAAATTAGAAAATATGGATAGAAACAAAATGAAAGCTGCTCATGAACTGTCCAGTAATTATCATTAAAATACATTTTAGTGTATTTTCACTGAACTTTATTCTATTCTACTTATTAAAATATACCCCTTTTCTTTCCTTCTTTATTTACTATGGATATTGTCACATAATCTGTAGTCTCTGATAGGATTTTTAATTTGTATCACATATAGCTGTACCACTATTTAATAATCACCATTTTAAAAAGAGTTAGGTTTTCTTCCAGCTGATTACAATTAAAAATAATTGTGGTTAATATCCTAATAATAAACTTTGGCGGCATCTGTTTATTACTTTAGGATAGATTCCTTAAGTGGAATTACTGAGTCTAAAATATAAATATCAACTTCTGATATGTACTTTCAAAAGCCCCTCAGAAATGCTATACCACTTTTGAGTGTCATCAGTATAGAAACATCTATTTCATTCGCGTATTAAATTCTTTCAAAACTCCTGTCACAATTTAATAGTAGAAAAACACTTTAATTTGCATTTCATTCACTGCTACTAAAATTGAGTATTTTAACCTATGTTCACTGGTTACAAGACATTTCTTTTGTGTCTGGAATAGGTCCTCTCCAATCCTCTCATCCTGGTATTCCTCAACTCTGGCAACACCGACATTGTGAGCCTGGTAATTCTTTGTAGTAGGGGAATGTCCTGTATAGTTTAGGTTGCTGAGCAACATCCCTGGCCTCTCTCTACCTGCTTGAAGTCAGTAGAGCCCGATCTCCACCCTCTCAAAAGTTGTGACAACCATAAACATCTACAAACACTGACAAATGTTACATAGAAGACAAAAATTGTCCCCAATTAAGAACCACTGCCCCATCCCCACCACTCCTTAAAAATTGTCTTTTTCTTACTCTTATGGTATCATGGAAAAAGTAAACTACTATGTGACACAAGGATGAACATAACTTTTGAATTCCCATTTTGTACCGACTGCTTAAAAAAAGAGCAATTGTTTTTACATAAATGTTGAAGTGACACTAAAATTTTTGTCTAACTGTTCCGATTAAAATTACCCTTGAAACGTTAACACATTTTCTTGCTCAGAAAGTCGTATCTGAAGATGGCATGGTATTTACCTGCTTCAAAGCAATAAAGTTCTAATACAAATACTGAAAGTGAATTTTTCAAATTAAGAGTACTAAACTATCTCCTGATAGTTGTACACATCAAAGAGCCAATTCAATGGAAAAGAAAAGCTTCAACAAGTAACACAAACATTCAGATAATACCTCAGCATGAACTTGGGTTTCTTCTTTGGCAACTTATATATTCATGATAAGGATTCTAACGTGTCTTAAGAGTCAAGTTACTTTTCTCTACTCACCCATCTCTCCCTACCAATTAAAGGAGAAAGTTGAAAAAACAGTGTGCTCTGGTTAGCCTGATTTATGCTTAAGTCTTAGCTAACCTTTGGCCCCTTATTGAAAATCTTTCTAAAATTTATTAATATTACTAACATGAACCCTTCTGTCCCCCATAAACAGCTGAACCAAAGATACATCTCCTCTAACAGCAAGGCTCAGGTTTAAGACAGACGACCAATTCAGAACTCAGAGCATATCGGAGTTTTTTTTAATAGCACGAGCTTAATGGCTGAGGTGGATCTATTCTGCCCCCTACTTAAAGAAGAGGAGCTCTTCTTACGGCTTTCCCCACTAGTGCTATTACTTTCCCCTACAATCCATGATACCAATTCCAAATTCCCATCAACAGGCATCGGTCCATTCCTTCACTGTCAAGTTTGCCAGAGCCTAGGTAGGCCCTGGGCCCTTTTTGCATTCTACCAACTCACACTACACATCAGGGTCAACAGCAGTTAGAAAATTCAGAAGATATACAACACTGATCCTCCACTAATAAAATTAGTTTAGAAAACATGATACAAAGACAATAAATAAGACATCATAAACTATTAGTTGTAGAGATTGAGTGATGGTAAACAGAACCTAGAGAAAGGAAATATGAAATGTAGGCTTAGAGCTATCTAGGAAAGGCATCAGGACAAAGAAGGACTGCAAGTTGGACTTGAAGAAGGATGAGTAGAATACGGAAAAATAAAGTGGAAAAGTACAGGACCTAAGAGTAGAAGCTTTAAGAGACAATTTCCCAAACATTACTGACATTTTTGGCTACAGAGTTTTATGTTATGGTGGAATGTCCTGTACATTGTAGGGTGTTTAGCATAGTCCCTGGCCTCTACAACTTGATGCCAGTAGCACTCCCACCCACAGTGGTGACAACCAAAAATATCTCCAGAAAATGCCAAATGAACCCTGGGGGGGCGGGGGGAACTGCTGCCCCCCACACACATCAAGTACCACCGCAATACACAATTCCTTTTGTTCAGGATCACGCTGGTTCCTGAAAATTAGTAAGGCTGGGAAAATGAGAACTGCCAGATCAAAGTCTCACAAAATCTGAAGAATAAAAAAATACGCATATATATTTTTAATGGCAGAAAGAAATTCTAAAATGTAGATGATTTGTTTGAAAAATAAATAAAATACTCATTAACACTAAAGTCTATCTCACAAATCATTTTCAACTGTACAGGAAAATGTGCTGTGGAGATGTGACCTTAAATTTTTTTTCCTCAGGTGTAATCTTGTGTACTGAGAAAGGTAGAGGTAAAAAACAACAAAAATCTTTCCACACTGACCCAGAGACAAACTCACGTGGTGCAAAGCAAAGCCATCAGTTAACTGTTGGTTTTTCTTTTCTTTTTTAAGTAGGCTCCATGCCCAGCTTGTTGGGAGTCCAACGTGGCACTTGAACTCATGACCCTGAAATCCAGACCTGAGCTGAGATGAAGAGTCTGACGTTTAATTGACTGAAGCACCCAGGCACCCTGGGTTTTTTTAAGGAGACTGAAATGTTTGTATGTAAATGATGAAGGCTTTACAGTTTCTGTTATTGAAATATAAAAATGAGTTTACACATTCACAGATGGTGGGAGATGACTGTACACTTTAGTACACAGGGTTCATCCTGGAGAATCTTGAGTTTGAAGATGAGGCTCAAAGAGTCTAACAGTATTTGCAATAATGGCTTTTAGTAGACTAGTATGCGTCTATTTTCTGCTATGTCATATACAGATTATTTTTATTCATGTTTTGAAGTATGCCCCAGAGTTATATGCTACTCTAAAATTACTAATTAAAGACATAATTACTTAGGAAGCATTTTTCTGCATCTACACTCTCAAAAGGAAGAAAAACATATCATTAAAAGCAAATCTACTATAAGGGCAATTTATACTCTGTTCCAAGATCTGTCTGAACATGTGGAAAACAAAACACATGAACAACGAAATGGATAACCCTTCCTCAGAATGTCTGTCTATATGTGATGAAACCAAGAAAAAAAACTGGAAGCTTGGCTGAGTTCCAATTTCAGCTCAGCCTCTTTTTCATTTTTCATCTGAGATTATCTAAAATAATCCCTTCTTTGTTTTCCCATCTATAAAATGGAAATAACTATACCTACTTCACAGAACTGTGAGGATTAACATTAGTGTAAGCAGAGTGCATGTCAGCAAACTAACTCGCACTCAGTAAGCACTCAATGGTTGTTTTTCCTCAAGAAACTCAGAACAGGGAGAACACCTGAGAATATTATAGAACTATGTAGACGGCTTTCCAGGTGGCATTACCAAGAACAGTAAGTAAGACCTCTGTTATACCACAATAAAATGGTTGGGCTTATCTTATGTACTGCCACACAACAGACTAAGAATTTCAGGCATTCTCTCTGGCCTAAGAAAACTTCTTTATTCCCTTCATTAGAAGAGAAAATCTTTTAATGAATGTCTTCCCTCCACCATTAACAAAACTATTTCCTTCAAAAAAAATAATAATAAATGAAGTATTGCGGCTAACAGATAAGGAGAAAAAGGAACAGATAAGGGGGAAAAAAAAAACACCTATATAACACCTAGCTTTGTCAAACCTTAGTTCTATGTTTTGCAGCTCTTGATGAACTAGAAAATCTACTATTGGGGCACCTGGGTGGCTCAGTGGTTAAAGCCTCTGCCTTCGGCTCAGGTCATGATCCCAGAGTCCTGGGATTGAGCCCCACATCGGGCTCTCTGCTCAGTGGGAAGCCTGCTTCCTCCTCTCTCTCTGCCTGCCTCTCTGCCTACTTGTAATCTCTCTCTGTCAAATAAAAAAAAAAAAAAGGAAAGAAAAGAAAATCTACTATTGCACTTTCTCCAAAAATTCTTTGACTCTACCAGATCTCCAATGCATTGATACTTCTACCTTTTTACTATCCCTCAACCCCTCTGACACCCACTCTCTTCATTATCCAGTTTACATTAAAATTAAGAATCATTACAATCACCCCCTTGCATACAGTTGACTCTCTAGATCCTCTGCCTTCACTGTACTCACAAAATCAACTATACTGGTTAAATGTAATCCCCACCAAATCTGTGCCCAGAAGGAACATGAAAGTTATAGAAAAATGCACCATCATGCTAGTTGGACTCAAGTACACTATTAATGCTGACGGGTAATAAATTTCCCCACAGTTTATTCACTCTCAGGCTT
This sequence comes from Potos flavus, assembly GCA_028534135.1. NCBI lineage: Eukaryota > Metazoa > Chordata > Mammalia > Carnivora > Procyonidae > Potos > Potos flavus. The sequence continues at coordinate 34,078,169 of CM052898.1, read as the reverse complement.
TGTAGATAGCTATTTTATATCATCCTCCTCAAACCCCCAATGAGTTCTTCCTCGACATCACACTCAATGACTTTGCTTTCTGCTTCACTTATAAAACTGAAGCAGTGAAGAATGTCCAGAGTTCCACCACATTTATCCACCTACTAGCAAGATCTCGTACACACACACTGATTTCCCACCTGTAATCACAGATGTACTATTCATTCTCTTATCTATTAACATATCAGATTCTCTCCTTTTGTGCACCTACTCAGGAGCATCACTTGTATAATTCTCCCCCTTTCTCCTGTCAACTACATCTATATCTACTTTTTAATCTCTAACAGATCATTTCCATTACCATGCAAATATGTCAGTATTTCTCCCATCTCAAAAATTCCTAATTACCCTCCTATCCCCTACATTATTTATTCGCTGTCCTTGGCAAGAAAATTCCTTAAAAGAGTTGTCTCCCTCCTGTTCTCTCTCAAACCCACTCCAAACAAGCATTCAGCCCCACCACTAAAATTAATCTGCTCTTAACAAAGTCATCAATGACCTCCTTATTGTTAAATCCAAAGGTCAATTCTCACACTTCATCCTTAATTAGCCTGTAAAGAGTATTTCACACAGATGACCATTCTTAATTATTTTGTTTTAAATCACTGGACTTTGTTGCTCATTTTCCTTTATAGGTTTCCCAAACTTCTTATCTCTACAGTGATCTAAACTCGGACTATCTCTTCTCTGCCCACACTTGGGGATCTTATCCAGTCTGGAGATTTTAAATACTATCTATATGCCCATTATATCTCCTGATCTCCACACTGATCATCCAACCAACCACATACTCCACATCAATATAAAGTTCAGCATGCCCAAAACCGAATTCCTGATCTTTCCCATAAACTGCCCCTGCCACAGCCTTTCCCACAGCATGTGTAGTGAAATTCCGTCTTCTAGCTGCTTAGGCAAAACCCGAGTCATTCCTGACTCCATTCTTCTCTCGTACACCACAGCCTATCTACAGGAAATCTGTCAGTTGTACCTTCAAAATATATAAAGATTATGACTGATCTTCACCACCTCCAGACACCTGAGCCACTATCATTCTTCAATAATATCATTACCTTCATCTTCAACAACACCATTCGTAAAACAATCCTCTTAACACTTAAGTCTGATAATGTCACTTCTCTACTCAAAACTCCACAGTGGCTCCCAACTTCATTCAGAGTAAAGCCCAATGTCCTTACAATGGTCCACAATGTCTTCCAAACCCCTTTACCTCTCTGATCTCCTCTCCCCAGTCAGTCTACACCAGCCACAGTGACCTCCTTGTTAGTCTGTGAAAAGGTAGGACACACTCTTACTTAAGGACTTCTATGTGGGAGGATTCCTCAGCCTGGAATGCTCTCCTACTATATAAGGCTTAGTCTGACCACCCTATTTAAAATTACAAGTTCCTCTCCAACCTTAACACTCATTTCCCCTACCCTTCATATTTTTCCATTGCCCTTACAATCAAGTAACATAACACAAAATTTATTACTTACTACCTGCCCACAGATTTGCTCACAACTACCAAGAATATGTCTGACAAATACGAAGTACTCAATAATTATTTGGTGAATATGCTGAAGCCTGTTTTGGTGGGAATAATACAACCCACCTACAGTAGAAAAAAAAAATCAGGAACATACCACTTTATAAACAGATTTAGGAAGTACTCTATGTGCAACTGTTTTTGCAATACGAGTACAGATTCGTATTTAAACTGCAATGCCTAACAGAAATAGGAGCAAACACATAACCACTTACGTCAGACACTGGTCTTAGCACTTTGGACACATTAATTCAATCCTCACAACCACCCTATGCGTTAGGCAGCATTATTTCACCAGTCTTATCATCAGTAAGCAAATAAGAAACAAAGAGGTTAAATAATCTGCCCATGATTGCACAACTAGTAAGTGGCAGAGCCAGGATTTTAACCTAAGCATTTTGGCTTCAGAATCCATACTCTTAGAAAATCATGACCTCTAGTTACAGGGAGGGAGAGAGGGAGGAAAGGTGGGCAAATATGCATCTCTAAGCTACTCCGGTAATAGGAAAAGATAGGAGTCTACCTGCCTTCAGGGAATTCACAATCTAAACAAAAAAGACAGCGTAACAAAATCTATACATACAACGATGGAAGCAATCATAAAGTACTGTACTTACTGGCCTAAGACTTGCCTACATGCAGACTTTTCTATATATCTTAAAAAGATGAGCACAAAGGAAAAGAGAGGTCCCTGTAGCAAGCAGAAAGCAACAGTATGCGCAAAGTCACTGAGATGAGGGCATAATTCACTACAGCAGAACTCTGAGTAGTTTAGGAAAGCAGAAAAAACAAAGGGAGCAAATTGGGGAATAGTAAATTAAGCAGAAACAATCACATACATCTTAAAACATCATGATAAAGATTTTAAATTTTAACTTAAGTAGGAGGAGGGTGCATAAAAATTTTAACCATAGGAATAACATGATATTTACATTGTAGCAGGACCACTGCTATTAGCATACATTAGAGACTAAACAGAAAAAGTAAATTGCAGTTTAGGGAACAATTTAGAAAAGCCTACAAAGAAACCTGGGCAAGATGAGAATGACTGATAATGTCTACAGAACAGTAAACCCGACGTTTGAGAATCTTCATGTCCATTTCCACTAACATTGCCCTATTTCAAGTTCTCATTTCCTCTATCCTAAACTCTCATTAATAGCCTCCTGATTTCCCTAGCTCACCTAATTAAACACCAATTCCCCAAGACAAAGCTCTGCTTTATCTCTCTACTAAAAACAAACAAAACCTTCGATAACTTGTAAAATCTTTGTAAATGCAAAATTCTATATATCAGCAAGACACTCTGATTTATCCCAAATACACCTTCATAACCACGGACTTTCTCCTGACTTTGCTCATTGTTCCCTCCAGCTGGATTGAGCTAAACTGCCTCCTGTCTCAGGAAGCTTTCCCTAATCCTCAGAAATCAACTTCTTACTCCCAAAGCACTTTCTTACACCTTTAAAGCAACTATTATATTCTGCCCAGACCATAATCACTAGGTTCTAGATTTTTTCCCCTTTTGAGGTTCCATGAAGCTCAGCATCATGCAACAGAATTTTTCTTTCAGGCGAGAACTGTCTTTTGTTATGGAAACACTTTGATAGGAACGTAAGGGAAAGCTATACTTCAAATTGTAAGCATTTCAACAACTCAGAGATGTTAAGAACAATGAACTTCTCACAATAAAAGAAGAGGGGTTCGTTCTTGCAAGTCACAGTTATAACCTCATTAACAGTTTTAAGATAACAATTTTAATACTTTACCTGTATGACTTGAGGATACTGTACATGCATGCATATATGCTGGCTACCGCATATACCAATGAGGTTGGCTCCCCAGCTCATGGCTCCCACTTTCTTAGCAAGGGATATAATACACAAAAATAGTCCTCCAGGAATCAGTTCTTTCCCTGTCCATATTACTTGCCCCCTCCCCTGCAAAAACTGGATTAATCCTGGGGTCGGCCAGTTGGACATTTTACCCCAGAAATGTGAAATATGGAGAGAACACAGACTGGAAGTTACTGGACTAAATCACCCCTTTGTCAGGAACCTAAAGGAAACATCCAGCAACTTCCAGGCCAGCCTGAGGTACCCCATTCTCATATCCTTGGCTTGGTAGTTTAGCCCAACCTGTGATTCTAAGTTCTACCTCAGCATCCTTCCAATAAATCTCTCTCTCCTCTCATTTTCTTTTGGGCTTAAGAGAACCAAAATCAGTGTTTTGCTTGCGAACAAAAAAGCTTTACATTAATTTGATGCTTTCAAAAAGCCATATATTCTTTGAGGATTACATATTTAATACTCTACCTTTAAGCAGAAATCTGAGCTGAGAAAAAAGCCTCTTCTGGATTTTCAAATTACAGCGTAAAAGTTTACTTCTGCTATTTTCTATATTCACTTCTAAATATTTTAATATTTAAAATGCTGTGACACTAATAAATTAATTCAAGTCTAAGTGGACACTGCCAAATGAGCCATCTGAACATTCAGTCTAGCAGACTACCCACGGTATTTAGATTCTGGGTTTTAGTTTTTAGAGATTCTGGGTTTTAGTTTTGTTCTCTGCATGTAATTCAGAACGTCAAAGACCCTATATGTTGGTATATACACTGACAATCTCTTTATGACAGATCACTACTATAAATTAACTTTATAACTATTTTCTTCTTTATTAGCACCTTATCCCTTGATTATAGTGTGAATTTTATCGTTTTCCAATATAAATATCGAAGGTCTTCAAAAACCTTGATTTTCAGGGGCGCCAGGGTGGCTCAGTGGGTTAAAGCCTCTGCCTTCGGCTCAGGTCATGATCTCAGGGTCCTGGGATCGAGCCCCGCATGGGGCTCTCTGCTCAGCAGGGAGCCTGCTTCCCCTCTCTCTCTGCCTGCCTATCTGCCTACGTGAGATCTCTCTCTCTCTCTGTCAAATAAATAAATAAAATCTTTAAAAAAATACAAAACAAAAAACATATACATATTCTCATCCACTGCACACATTCACTCCTTAAAAAAAAAACAAAAAACCTTGATTTTCCTAGATCAGAAATTAGAACTAAACTTATAAATGTATATATTTATGAATTTAGTGTCTGAAGAAGGTAGTACATTTCAGCCAATCACATCTATGAAATTCTTATTTTTAATGGGAGTATAAAAAATAGTATTAAAGAAGGTAATTGCTTAAAATTAAGTCAGAGAAATTGTAAATTAAGAAAAATTAAGGTACTGATGGTGAAATTTTCTAATAGAGAAATAAAAATATTCAAACTGAATACTAGAAAGCAAAGCTGATCCAAATAGTATTTTTAAAGGGCTACTGGCTTTTCTTTTCCACCATTCCTGAAAAATACGAATTTATTTCCTTAGAACACAAAGGTTTGCTCAAGTATGTTTTAGGTTTTTCCTGCTGGCTTTTTTTTCAAGCTACTAACTAAATTCTCACTTCCATTTTGTATTTTACTGAATGAATATAAAAATTCAGCAAATTCTGGGGGCATACAAATGGAGAAACTGTCACTTCTTTTATGAAAAACTGCATTGTTTGAATTGTTTTACATAGGTATCCTACTTTTATAATAAAAATACATTTTAAATATAACCTAGCCACATTTCTTAACATCGGTAAGAAATTCGGTAATTTTAAAAATTAGCACATTTAGAAAACATCCCATTAACATGATTCTATAACTTAAAAGTTTTGTACTGTTCAACTATAAATTTTTAAAAAGCAAAACCTCTAAGAATCGCAAATAAGAATATGATTTTATCCACAAATCCTTTTAACAATCTAAATAACTTTTGAAGACTACCAACTAAATATAAAAGCAATATACTTATGCTTCTTAAAACTTTTGACTTGAAACATGCCAATAATTAAGTCAATCTTACACTGAATCCTCAGAAGCCTTTTTTTCAAGAATGAATGATACTTCCAAACTGTACTAGCCATCCAATTACTTAAATTTATGTGCTTTTCCCAAAACCAAAGCTCAAACAGCACCATATTCATCAAGTCTAAACCAGGAACAATGTTTTTTGTTTTTTTTTTTTTAAGATTTTATTTATATGAGAGAGAGAGAACACAAGCAGGGGGAGGGACAGAGGGAGAGAGAAGCAGACTCCCTACTGAGCAAGGAGCCCAATGTGGGGCTAGGTCCCAGGACCCCGAGATCATGACCTGAGCCGAAGGCTGACGCTTAACCAACTGAGCCACTCAGGCGACCTTAAATCAGGATCAATTTTAAGACTTCACAATATTTTAAGAATTATAGACCACTACTGATATTTAACAGACATTCAACTTCAGAGCTATTAAAATATAGGAAAACCCTATGCCGAAGAAGAAAATTTATCTTAATTTTAATTTAAAAGTATCTTTTTTGGGGGCGCCTGGGTGGCTCAGTCATTAAGCGCCTGCCTTCGGCTCAGGTCATGACCCCAGGGTCCTGGGATTGAGACCCGCATCAGGCTCCATGTTTGGCGGGAAGCCTGCTTCTCCCTCTCCCACTCCCCCTTGCTAGTGTTCCCTCTCTCGCTGTCTCTCTGTCAAATAAATAATTTTTTTAAAAAAATCTTTAAATAAATAAAAATGTCTTTTTTGGGTAACAAACTCTGGGGTTAAACTTTTTTTTTTTTTTTTAAAGATTTTAGTTATTTCAGAGAGAGAGACAGAGGGAGAGAGCGAGCTCATGTGAGCATGCGAACAGGGGAAGGGGCAGAGGGAGAGGAAGAGAATCCTAAACAGACTCTGTGCTGAGTGCTGAGCCTGAAGTACAGCTCCTAATGCAGGGCTCCACCTCAGAACCCCTGAGATCATGACCTGAGAGGACACTCAACCTACTGATCCATCCAGGTGCCCCAAACTTTAATTTTAATAAAATTTATGATGTTAAAATTGAGAAGTATCTGGAATTTATATATATACACAAAGCAGAAAAAATCTGAAAAGCAGAAATTTAAAGCAATTTTCAATTCTATTCTTATATAATCTAACCAAGCTCTATAGCACTTCATACATTATAAGGCTATTATCTCTTGAAACTAAAGCTTTCCTCTCCCTACCCAAAATCTAAAATCAGAAATCTACGACAAAAATTATTATTATTGGTTTACCCCCTCCATAACTGATTAGTCCTAGGCTCAAAGCATATGCTAATTTAAGGGTCAACTGAAAAAAATTACTCTCTAAAGGAACTACACTTAAAGCTTCCCTTCAGGGCACCTGGATGGCTCAGTTGTTAGGTGTCTGCCTTTGGCTCAGGTCATGATTCCAAGGTCCTGGGTTCAAGCCCCACATCAGGCTCCCTGCTCAGCGGGAAGCCTGCTTCTCCCTTTCCCACTCCCCCTGCTTCTGTTCCCTCTCTCACTGTGTCTCTTTCTGCCAAATAAATAAAATCTTTAAAAAAATAAAATAAAAAAATGTAAAAAAAAAAAAGATTCCCACCACCCTAATTTTAAAAATGAAGATAATATATTTGATACAGGTGAATACTGATAAAAGCAGCAAGCAAAATAGCATATGAAATATAATACTATAAAGCTAAAATAATAAATACTATAAGCAACTATGGTTTGTTTGCTCACCACTGTATTCCCAGCAACTAGCACAGTATGTGGCACAGCATATATACTCAATAAATCTCTGTTGACTTAAGTTAACATCTCAGGAAATGGGAAGGAATGTAGGAACATAAGCAAACAACGCATAATCAAAAACTACACAAAAACTAAGTGGTGAGAAGAAGATAACAAAAGGAACTTCAACATTCAGAAAATTTCACACCAGTGTATCTTATACAGAATATCATATAATATGAATTATCATGTAGTAGCCTTTCAATAAATCCCAGCCCTTTTTCTTTCCCATTTTCCTTTAAACAAGGTACACCTAAAATATTTACTTAACAAAACTCAATGAAATTCAAAAATTTCAAGAATATATCTGCATACCTGAACCCATACCCAATCTAATAAGTAGATATAAAAAGAGATAAAGATGTACTAATTGCACAAATCAGTTGCAAATGTGATGGACTTGAATGTGTCCTCCCAAAATTTTTATGTTGAAGTCCTAACACATAAAAATTATAGTATTTGGAGATAAGGTCTTTGGGAGGCAATTAGGTATAGATGAGCTCATGGGGGTGGGGCCCTAATGACAGAAATAACGTCCTTATTAGGAGACACCAGAGACAGAGGTTGCTTGCTCTTTCTCTATTTCACCCCTCCCATACCCCCCGCTTTCCTCTTGTCATGTGAGGACAGAACAAGAAGGTGGCCTTCTGCAAACAAGGAAAGAGTCCTCACCAAAGCCCAAACATGCTGGCACCCTGATTTCAGACATTCAGCCTCCATAACTGTGAGAAAATAATTTGCTGTTGAAACCATCCAATCTATGTTATTTTGTTACTGTAACCTAAGCCAAGACAGCAAGTCAACTACTGAAGAAACAATGACATATACTACAGAAGGATATAAAGATCAAAAAACAAATTATGACTTCTAAAGAGCCTAGCTTGGTAGAGAAATAATGGTTGTAATAAAATACCCGTAAGATAGAGCAGAACAATAAATGGAAAATTTATGAAGGCAAAGTTACTATACTGTTTGAAAATCTGGGAAGGCAAAGTTACCTTTGCTTAAATAGATTCTAGACATAGGGAAACTGAAAGGGAAGAGAAATCAAGCTCCTTTTATCTCTCCCACCTCCTTCCTTCTCTCTCACATACACATCTCAGGATTTGGATACAGTAGTTTCTATATTTTCTAAAGTTAGAAAGACTACTTCTTTAACAGATGAAGACAGGATTTTGCTTTTTCTTCCATTTACATATTTAATCCAGCTCCTACTTTGTCACGTTCTCAGCAAGGCAATTTCAGCCCCCTCAACGCTTGGGAAACCACAAGTAGAAACAGATTAGTAAGCAAACAGCTGCAATAAAAAACGTGATCAATGCATGTCAGAAATATGGCGGTTTCTATTAAGAAAAGGGAATCTGAGAAAGCTTTTCAGCAGATTACTATGTATTTGAATAGAGCTATCTGAACAACCTTAAAAGACAAGTAAAGGTTGCCATGAGGAAGAACATCAGAAGCAACCAACAGAAAGATGCTATTAGAATTTAATACTAGCAGAATAGAGCACTGCATATTCAGTGAAATGCAAATAGTTTAGTCAAGTTACAAATGGTGGCAAAAGACAAGATTGGAAAGTTAAAAAGAACCCAAATCAAGAAAGAACTTCAAAGAGTAAGACAATATTTGCCTCATTGGAAGAATAAAAGTGTAAGAAGGAATGATATTAACTAATAATGTTAACAAGGGAGACTTTAAAGGGAACAAAGCAGAGTGACCATACATCCTAGTTAGAACTGTCCCAGTCTACATCTGTTCACCTGGTGTTCCACCCAGTTTACCACTTGTACCATATTTAACGAAGTGTTATTAGTAATTGCAATAAAATCTGCAGGTTTGGTAGGCCTCTCCACTTTGTACTTCCAACTTCTGCCATGATCCTGTCAGCTTGTTTATGAAATGCATGGATAATGAAAAGTCTCCTCACTTTAATGTGCAGTTAAATCTGAAAGATGACAGGAATAACTAACTTATCTTTCTCTCACTCTTTCCAGATTCAATGTATCCTTCCCTTTCAAGGGTAAGTATGCAGGGAACTTCTCCAGAGGCTAGGGCAGTTAGCATCTCTGCATATGGAAGAAGTGGTCAACACTGCCACCACTATTGTCCCAGTGATGTATCAGCCAAATTATGGCCTGTGATTTTGCCCCTGAAATATAGAGTTGCCAAGCTACCAATGAGCAGAAGTCATGGAAAATTATAGGTTAACTATATGCAGAGTAGCTAATATTAACACACAAAGCTAGTACTTTTTCACTGAAATGAAGAATTAAAGCTTCTCTCTTCCCAATGTACATTAAGACTCGTTCCATGAAGCTAGCTAATGGATATATTTGTGAATAATAATAATTTTACATGTATCTGTCCCTAGTTCCTAACACCTCTTAAAAGCCTGGGAAAACAGGGGTGCTAGTACAAACTTCTGCTCTACTACTGAGTCTGTGGCCCCAGTTCCTGACTGAGAGCTCTTAAAACCTCTGGAATTTCCTGAGTGATAGAAACAGCTTCTGTTCTAATGAGGCGACTCTAATGAGGCGATTGATGGGCTCCTGGATGGGGGCTGGTAACCACAAAGACCAAGTGAGGATTAGTAGTTTGGAACTTTCAGCACTGCCTTCCCCATTCTCCAAAGAGAGAAGAGGGGCTAGAGGTGGAGTGAATAATCAATCATGTCTACATGATGAAGCCTCTATAGAAATCTATAAACTAGAGTCAGAGAGCTTCCAGAATCATGAACAAGAATGCATTCACATGCTGGGAGGGTGGTGCACCCCAAACGCCACATGGACAAAAGCTTCTCAGGATCCTGCCAGGTTTTGCCCTATGTTATATCTTCATCTGGCTCCTTCAATATTCAGTGTAATAAACTAGTAATCTAGTTAAGTAAACCATTTTCTTGGGTACTGTGAGCCACTCTAGCAAATTAATGGAACCCAAGAAGCAATTCATGGAAACCTCTGATTTTTCAGCCTGCTGTACCAAACCACAGGTAACAACCCAGATGTGTGACTGGTATCAGAAGAGAGAGAGAGTCTTGTAAGACAGTCTAGCCCTTAATTTATGAGATCTGATATTAACTCCAGGTAGATAGCATCAGAAGTGAATTGAACTGTAGGACATTCACCTGGTGTCACAGAATTTCCTGAAACCCCATACACGTAGTGTCAGAAGTGCTCTGAGGGTAAGAGTAAAGGAGAAACAGAATTTTCCAGGCAATATTTGGTTAGATAAGAGGCAAACACCTGAGACTTTGACCTTTAATGAAACTCAAGAACAATAACACTTATAATTAGACTATGAATCTTTGACAAGTAATATTTATTTCTCAAAATTAAACTTTATTAAGTTTTTCAAATAGAATTCCAAAAGGTAAAACTAGAAGACATGGTTAAAGATCTTGATCATACCCATCACAGTTTTTATTTCACAGGTGAAAGAACAAACTATGAGATATATTTTAAAGCTTGATGTATGCTTTTTCCTATGAAGTAGACTATTTCAATCTTGGCACCACTGACATTTTGAGTCTGGTAATACTTTGTTGTTGGGAGTTACCCTGTGCAATGCACAGCATCCCTGGCCACTACCCATTCACAGTAGCATTCCCCCACTTGTAACAACCAAAACTGTCTCTAGTCATTGTCATCCCTGGTTGAGAACCACTGCTGTAAATTTTTGAAAAGGAAAGTGAAGACAAGTATTACAGAATTAAATGCAAACTTGCAGAAAAAGCCCACATCTCAAAATCTCAAATACCTTCAATTAGTTTTACTGTTAATTATTGCAAAATCCTGCGAGTTTACATAAACACCATAGGTAAGATTAAATAAAATCTTTTAAATAAAAGAATAAACACCATAGGTAAGATTAAATAAAATCTTTTAAATAAAAGAATACATATATTCGAAACTAATTTTAAAAAGTAGGAACAATCTGAAGGTAAGTCCATTTTTGTAGGTGGTATTTTTATTCTTCCTGCTTGAATATCAGGACTCTAGGACATTTCTGCAATCTCAGAGTGCTCTCAGTATTCAGTCAACCGAAGAGCAAAATGTAGTTTTTTCCCTCAAAATAACTGGTTTGTTTTGGCCTATTTACAAAGAAATGCCAGAACCAGATTGCAAAGAAAAAATTTACAAGGACAAAATTTCAAATACAGTCATAAAAACTAAAGACGCAGCTCATACTTTGTTATCTGAAGTCTTTACTGATAAATATGACTACTTGTCTATGGATTGTGACTAAAAAGACAGATATATGCCAGAAATAACAATTCGATCCAGTCATTACAAAAACTATTCTTTGCTATATAGTCATGACCATCTTTTTTAAACCACTTGTTGCTTGAGACTGCCTTAAACTCAAAATTATTCCTAACACAAAGAAGTGTAATTATTTAGAAGTAACTTCATCGGGCTTCGTTATTTTTATCAATAAAAATCTAGCAGAAACCCTGAAAAACAAATCATAACTTCATAAATGAGGAAGACAGAAACTATAATTGGAAATAAACAAATGGGAAAATGTAGGCACAAAATAAAAGAAAGCAAATTAAAATGAGATACCGTTTTTCATCTATCAGATTTTCGGATTTAAAAGCCTAATAATGCTCGGTGCTGACAGTGGTAGAGAAGTAACTTTCATACAGTGCTTGTATAAGCGTACATTGAAAAAACTTTTTGGAAAGCCAGCTGGCAATACCTGACAAAATAATAATGCACATAAACATCGACCTATAGATCTCATTCTTGCATCTGTGTCAATGTAAATATGCTCACTTAGGCACTTTCTGAATTGTTTTCTAACTGTAAACAACCCAAAGAACCATCAAAGAAGGACAGGTTAAGTAAGTTACAGTATATCCCAAACAATGGAATACTATGCAACCCATAAAAACGAGGCAAACTTGTGTGTTTTGATGAGATATCCAAATTCAGGAGGTAGCAAAAGGCAAACTGCACAAGTTTGATACTACATGTTTTTTAAAAAGAATTAACATATACACATTTACATATACACAGAAAGATTGTTACTATATTAAGAAACAGGTTAAAAGTATAGTTTGATTTTTTGTTGTTAGTGCTAATGTAATAAAAATAATTTTAATGAGACAAGCTTATCTAAGCAGTACTGATTTCCATAATCTTTGTACATGAGTTTTTTCACAGTATGGGCACAAGAATTATTTAATCCACGTGATCCATTAAACTCAACATGCAGTTATTCTCACCAAATTTCTCCTTAACCAAAATGGGGATGTAAACAGAAAATATATGTATGATAGTCTCCATTTTCAAGATTCTTAAAATATTTAAGACTGAAAGTTTTAAGATAAATATTTAAAATTTACCACCTGTCTGCTCACCTAATATTTTTTCAAAAAAATCATTTTTAAAGTGACCACATTCTAACTGTGGCATTGATTTCTGTCATATCCTACAGCAACTAAGATAGCAAAATCAAATGTCACAGATAATATTTACAAGAAAACTGGATAAAGTGATAAGTATCCCCATGAACCTTCTAAAATAAACAGGCAGACTAGATAGCTATCAGTATCTACAAAGGAGGGAGACAAAGACTACTTCTCTTACAATAGCTCATGAACAGGAAAACCCTGAATTCACTTACAGTACTTACTGAGGAAAAAGAAAACTAGGCCACATTCTACCCACATTTAAGATTACTTGCTGCAGAAATAATTCTGCTGTGCAAAGCCCCTAAAAAAGGTTGACTTGTCTCCAGATAAAGAACTACCTAGAGACAAAATAGCCATAATCTTAAAAATCACCCTACAGTCACCATGGACAATATTCCTAAAATAAGACCAGAATAAAACAATCTTGAAAAATATCAAATTCACTGTAGTACACACAAACAATTCTGAATAGAAATATTTCATCAGTTAACAAGCTATCTCACCCATCCTCTTAGAGATATACAGTAATGCAAAAATTACAAATGTACTCATAATAGCTTATACCTTGCAAATTTCAAATCCTTCTATAGCATATTTTTCTCCAGTTTCATCACCTATAAATGGAAATCTTACCACCTACCTCCCAATATTGAGAGGTTAAGATTTTTGGTTGATTAAGAGTAACAAATCCAAAACACATGTATTAAAAAGAAAGCTAGGCTCGTACTTCCAACTAAGATATACATCAGTCACATTTCCTATTTGCTTTAAATTTACACGTCCGAAAAATTATAATTATTAAAATTTTCAGGCTTTGAGGTTACTGGAAAATAGTCTAAATCACAAATGTTAAGAGTATAGCAAGTAATTTACCTTACTGACTCTTCCAGTAAAGTATCTCCTGACATTTTTTTAAATCACAAATTACCACACCCAACCTCTTCATAGTTGCACAATCACCAGGAAACTATCTTTGTGACATGTCAGTGCTTAGAAGGTCCTATCATGGTATGCCACAAGGAAAGGAAAACTGGACAGGTACATGAGGTCAGGATTAGATAAGCAGCAAGAAAATCTCAGAAATAACTAGTGACAGATTCCTGTCAAAAGCATAATTTCAAATTCTAAAGGTTTTAAAAGAATTCTCAGAGTGCTTCAGTAAAGAGGAAAGATGCAGGGTGCCTGGGTGGCTAAGATGGTTAACCGTCTGCCTTAGGTTCAGGTCATGATCCCAGGGTCCTAGATGGAGTCCTGCATTGGGCTCCCTGCTCAGCGGAAAGCCTGCCTCTCCCTCTGCCTCTCTCTCTGTTTCTTATGAATAAATAAAAGTACAGGCTATGAGAGGACCTAAAGTCAGAATGCCTGAGTTTAAATTCCAATTCTGGCACTCACCAGACGCACTATCTTAAAACTTTTTAAGTTGTGTAAGTCTCACTGCGTGCTTTTAAAAAGCAGAGATATCTACTTCAGAAAGTAGTTGTAAAGATCAAATTAAGATACACACATGAAACATCTGACAGTATCTGGCACAAAATAAATGTTTACTAAAAGTTTGCCTTTTAGGAAGAAAAACCACTTTAACCCAAAACACAAGTCCTATGTGAAAACTCGAGTCCCTTAAAGATAAATCCCATTTCAGGGTCACAAGTTTAAAATCAATCTAAGACTCTACGAAGGAGTACTGAGAAGTACCAAATACAACAAGAAGTAACATTTGGAGAATAAAATTTTAAAAGGGTCAAAAATACTCAAGATACTCAGAACCTGCAAGGAGCCTAGACAAATCACCGGGAGACAGGAAAAGAAAGTACAATGTACTGTACGTCTGAAAAAGTCTAAGTCAGATCTAGTTATAGCAAAGAAAGATATAGCAAAGAAGGAAAATAAAATAGCTAAAGCAAAGTTTTAGAAAGCAAAATGAATAACTAGATCAGTCGAAACATAAAGAAGTTTGATGAGATTTAGGCTCGTGCTCTGTCAAATAAATAAGTTTGATGAGATTTAGGGAAGTCTCGGGCCTGAACAGAGATCGCTGTAACTGGTCAATGTTTTCATTCTTAGGACTTTATTTCAGTAAGCTACAATCAAAATTGGTATTAAATAAATGTTTTTTTTAGTACTACTAACTTTTATTTTCATATCAGTGTACAAACAAAATAAGGAATCTAAGATTTACTGAATACCTGCTATTTCAAAAAACTCCGTGAAGTTAAATGTTGTTTCACGTTTTCAGCGGGGGAGCTGAAGAAAAGAAGGCTTAGGTAACTAACCTGTTCCATCATGGTCATTCACATAGATTATAACAAAACTAAAATTTTCACCAAGACTGTTTTCTAAGCTAGCATCAAGCAGATTACAAGCACAGAGACAAGAGAGATACCCTGAGAAATACACCTCCCAGAGCATCTTCACTGTACCATAGAGCCTCTCAATAAAGCTTTTCTCTGCCCCCCCTCCCCCACCAAAGACACACTGGTAGGTGGTAACAAAAAAAGCCCACTTGTATGGTACATTTTGAAAAAGCACGGGGGGCACTATTAACATTATTTTATATCATTACTAATTTGACACTTAACTATTTTTCACTTTATAGTCAGTGGTGTAATCTCTCAATAATATTCAACGTATTTGGTAGGAATGGATTATGAGCTTGGGTTACAGAAGTACCTATTTCACAAGGTAGATGCCACACAAGCAGTACTGAACCCAGGCAGCCTGATAATACAAACAGGATTGCTGTGGGTGAAACCAGAGAAAGCAAAGACGAGCAACTAAACACATCTAAAGGCCTAGCAAAAATGAAGATCTAAAATATATTTCTTAGATTCACTGGGTATTTTTAAAGTAAAATGCTTTCACAAACATATGTATTAAATGAAATAACAGTCAACATTCTCCTCTTCAACTGTCTATACTGTTTTAGTCACTGAATACATTTAAGGGATTTGTGTTTTGCTTTGTTTGCTATTGATACTGAAACTTGATTTTGGTACAGAAAGACAGATACAAGCAGAAGGATGCAGACAGACACACACACACACACACACACACTTTTCACTCACAAACTCCCATATCATTAAAGTAAAAGACCTACAGTCCACAAAACAGAGGGAAAGCACATTAAATGTCGGATCGTAAAATCCTTAACTTCTTACTAATAAGATGTTTTGAAGCAACATGAAGTTTTTGACAGACTTCCAGTAATAGTCCATAAGCATTATGAACTGATGCATTCATCAATCAGCAGGCAAAAAGAGGACCTCTGGATGTAGATAAAAACCACAGGTGTGTATACAGGTGACACTAAGAATGACATTCTGTAAACCTCTTTGTGGCTCTGATGAATTAAGTGGTTAACAATGACTGGTCTTTCTCATCCAAGTATACACAACTGATTCTTTTTTTTTTTTTTTAATCTTGTTTGGTCTCCAAACCATTCACCTCTGCAACATACTCCCCCAACAGTTAACATCTTTCACATCAGCAGACATTTTAACATCAACCACAATCACTGTGCCCCATTCTTCACTCTTAATCACTACTGCTGCAATACCACCCCCAGGTAACTACTGCCATAACACAGACTCCTATATGCTTTTCAAGCTGGGAGGAACCTTGGAGATCATCTATTACAAGCCCCTCATTTGGTATCTGAGCTAACTGTGGTCCATAGTAATTTAAGTGATTTAAATAATGGGACATAAAATAGTTATAGCAGCTTCCATTTAGGGCATGGGAATGAGAGGGGGTTGTCAGCGTGTGCCAGTCACTGTATTAAGCACTTTAGATGTATAATGAGGAAATTAAAGCACAGAGAACTCAGCCTTGGTCACAGAGTAAGTGGTAGAGGTAGGAATTCAAACTCAGGTCTTGTGTTGACTCAAACCAGAGCTCTTTCCCTAAAATACAGTATACCTCAGACTTGTTTCTTAAACCAAATTCACTGTTTATGCCCGACATATAGACAATTCTAATTTTTACTCCAAATTTTAATATTTATAGGTACATCCTTCTATTTATTTAAGTCCTCACAAGAGCTGAGGCAACTATATGGTATAAACCCCATTTTTCAAGTGAAGAAACAGGCTCACAAATAATGTGTCCAAATTCACAGAGCGAAGTCACCAACCTAATTTCAGAATTCAAGCCATGCTCCTTCCAAGAATGATAATACCACATGCTAACTCTCATGAAATTATGGGACTAGCCAACTACTAGTAAAAATCTGGACTGAACATGGAAAATATGAGCTCACCTGCGCACCAAAGAGATTGCAAATTTGAAGTTAACTCTACTCAGAAAACAAAGCTGGCATGTCTAGATTCCAACGCACCAATAGGCTTTCTGCAGTATGCATGACACATCAGGTTTATAGCATGATATGACGAAACAAATGACAATGACTACAATTTTCATGTTTATACCTTAATCACTGCAGTTATTGAACATGCGAAACAAAAGGGCATCCACTTAACTGATATTTAATGAAAATCTGTCCTTTCTCTGTGTACCACTGTGATGGTGGTACATGACAGGACTTCAGGTGGCACACGGAAAATTCATAGTAAGTACATATTTTAGTATTGATAAGATTTTAAGGTGACTTAGAAAGATGTAACTAATGCAACAAACCAGTGGTTTCAGATCTTTCTCACAAGGGGAAAAAAATTAACATAGTGATTATATTTCTGTGGGGGGGGAAAAATGAAGGCTTAACTTCTATAATATTTTTCTATTTTAAAAAAATCTGGAAAAAAGTAAGCCAAACTAGAAAAAAGTATTAAATATTTACATAGATGTTACAGGGATGTGGCAAATATTATGAAGGCTGTATAGGAGACTGACACTTTTTTTTTTTTTTTTAGTATTTTGAGGGGACTGAGAGAAAAGAGCGAGCACAAATGAGCAGGAGGGGCAGAGGGAGAGAATCCCAAGCAGAGCCCCAACTCAGATCATGACCCGAGCTGAAACCAAGAGTTGGCTGCTCAACCGAGTGCACCATCCAGGCGCCCCAGGAGACTGATAGTTTAGAAACAATGTTCAGTAAATACTACGTTGACAAAACAAAATTCCCTTAAGAAACCCAAAGAAGAAGGATCTAACAGCCTCATCCACTTTAGGAGATTTTTATTTACAATAATGAGGTCGCAGCTGTTGATAACTACTTTTAAGTAACCTAACTTTTATTTTCTTACTCTTAGTCAAAATTGCTCAACACAAAGAATTTGAAATTGCAGGAGTCAGGTAGCGGGGTGGAGACAAACCAGACTCAATATAAGCACTGTCAACACAGTAACTACCATTTATTGGGCATTTACTGTTTTACCAAGCGATGTGTCAAGTTTTCCATGTATTAAGTACTTATACTATGAAATACTATTATTTCTACTTTAAAGATGAGGAAACTAACAAGTTTTCATAAGAAGTGTAATTATGAGAGGGTGACAGTGGTACTTTAGTTTTCTAGCTCTCCAAAACCCCATGTATCAGACAAAACTAGACAGCAAAACCAAACCAACAAAAACATTTACAATTAAACTACCTGAAAAAACAATACAACACAAAAACTAGCTGAGAAGGTAGCGAATCTCACAAACCCCAAAGAATAAAGGGTTAAGAAAAAGTGAGTTACATGACCTGTACCTTATCAGGTTCCGAACTAGAGAAAGTAGAGAGAGGTCATGGTGCACCTGAAGGGCTTAGAGAAAGGAGAACCACAAAACTGCCAACAAGCATTCACTAGAAATCATGTCGGGCAATCTGAGAATAGCAGCTGGAACTGAATGGGCTTTGCCCACTCCACCAGTGAGTGAACAAAAGGGACCCACAGTGAAAGCTGAAGGAGAGCAACAGTCTCGCTCCAATGTGATCCTGAAAGTGACCCACCAGGGCTCCCATCCAGAGATGACCCCAGTATGTGGAGAAGAGGACAATAAAGATGAAGGAAAGACAGGGTCCAAACAAGAGTAGGAGTGGAAAACAGAACCTGGAAACTTCAGAAAACAAACTCCATGTTCTTAAATACTTTACAAAATAATGAGAGAGCTCTGTGAAGTCAGGAAAGCTATTCTGAACCAAATTTCCTCCTCAAAGGTCAGGTAAACTAATTTTATGTAAAAATGTGTAAGAGAAAAATATCGAGGTCAAACCCAGTACAAAATAATTATAAGAAAAAAAGAGAGTAAAGAGAACAAACATCCCTACAGACAATGAAAGGAACCTAGAAAGACTTGTCTAAAAACAAATCAAAACTATATGATACTATTTCAAAATGAGCTAAAGACACTGAGAAAAATGATACAAGTCAGGATTAGAGAAACTCAGAAAATGAGTTTTAGAATAGATTTTGGCAAATGATTAGAAATTACTTCAGGAAATAGATGTTTAAGCTAGTACATGAGAATAAAAGAACATAACAGATATCACAGTAAGAGTCCTTTAAAGGAAGAAATTTTTAAAAACCAAAACAGAACTTAAAATATCACCTTGAAGACACTTATCAAGAGAATGAAAAGAAAAGCCACAAAGTTGTACCAAGTACTTATGAATCCTATGTCAGATAAAGGTCTTGTATCTGTAACATATACAGAACTCTCAAAACCAGTAAGAAAACAACTCAATTTTTAAATGGGCAAAGACTTAAAGAACGAGTTTACCAAAGAAGATACAGGAATAGCAAATAAACACATGAAAAGATACTCAACATGATTAGTCTTTAGGGAAATACAAATTAAAACCACTCTGCAATATGTGCCTAATAGAATGACTACAGAAAAAAGAAGGGCCATACTAAATGTTGAAAAGGACGTGGAAAACCTTAACTCAACTCCCGCTAATACTGTTGGGAATGCAAACTGGTGCAATCACTCTAGAAAACAGTTTGGCAGTTTCTCAAGAAGTTAAACATTCATCTACCATATGATCCAGCCAATCCACTCCTAGGTTTTTTATCCAAGGAAAAAGAATGCGTATGTCCATACAAAGATCTGTACACAAATATTCATAACAGCTTTTTTGATAACAGAAAAAAATGAAAATAATCCAAGTGTCCATCAACAAGTGAATGTATAAAAAACCTATAAGATATCCGTATAATGAATACCACTCACAAACAAAAAGGAATGAACTGCTGATATCCGAACAGGGACCTCAATTATGCTGAGTAAAAGAAGCCAAAGAATACAAACTGGGGGATTCAATTTATATAAAAGTCTAGAACAAGCAAACTAAACTGACAAAAAGTGGATCTTCAGTTGCCTGAGGGGAGAGGAGCACACCCAGGGAAGGAAGATTACAAAAGGGCCTGAGGAAACTTCTAGGAATAATGAATGGATATGTTCAGAATCTTGAGTGTGGTCCAAGTTTGAGGACAGGTGTAAAAATTTAGCAAACTATGTATTTTCAACAAATCAAGTTTACTGTACCTCACCAAAGCTGTTTTTAATAAAAAAACAAAAAAAACACAGGAATAAGAAAAAAGAATTCAGGACAAAATAGCGAATACTGAAGACATGCAAAGATGACTGACATAGGAATACAAGGAGTCCCTGAAAAACAATACCAAAGGAAATAATTTTTATTTCCTAAAATTAAAAAGATAGGAAAAATTTGAAAATCTGTATTGAAAGAGCATACCACATACCTGAGTATACTGACCCGAAATGCCCAACACTAAATAAAACAAAGTTCCGAAAAATTACTGCGCTTAACAGAAAAAAATTCCTTGGGAATCTAGGCAAAAAAAGTATACAGCTTTTAAATAGGTAAAGAAAATTAGATTATCATCTGATTTTTTTGACAGAACTCTGAGTTGGGGGAAACAAATGAATTAACATATTTAAGCTATTCAAGGATAGAAAATAAGAACCAAAAATTTTATTTCCAAACTGACCGACAAGAATAAAGGACACTGTTAACAATATATAAAAACTCAGGAAATGTCCCATGAGCTCTGCCAGAAGACTATAGTAGAAAATGAACTTCAGACAACCAAACTGATTAGAGATATTGACCTAAGGACTGGTGGTGGGCATTTGATACAGAGCTACTATAAAAGTAAGAACAAATAATGATTGAGACTTAAGTAATAGCTATATGCCGAGATTATGTAGAAACAACTACTTTTCTTAAATGGTAGCTACAAATTGGGAGAGTATATGAACAATTTTGATGTTCTTAGTAATTACACTGGTGAAGTTGGTATTAGACTTTTCCCGTGTCCTTGAGAACCAGAATTGTTAGGGTGGAAGAAGTAAAACACTGTAGTCCTGATTGTGAATGGGACTCATACTCACTCATTCATCAGTATGAATCACGTAGTATTTTATTAGTTCTGTCCGCTGACGAGGCTAGAAACAATGACCAACTCAGTAATAATAAGCATCTCTAGTCTCCAGGTTGTAGTTTTTAAACACTACTTCCCACTAAAAGACACGGCTTCTTGAGAAATGTCTGGTTCAGGTCTAGGTAGGAATGAGCTTAGACCATATTCTAATACCAGAGACTATGGCTACTATCAAAGACTACTGAGAGCCAAGTCAAAAGGACTCTGGAATCAAATGAAGGAAGCTCCCATAGGCCAAAGAGCAGGGGGACAATATGACCATCGAAAAGAGTAATTCCAACTAAAACTTATCAAATGTTTAAATCCACAACTGAAACCCATCAAATGTTCAGATTCATGATTGAAACCCACCACATACGTTTGTTTATTCAGCACATACTATATACTTGGCATTAAGTTACAAACTGTTACCTTTAGTAAAGTGTCAAGGAAATGTCCCATTTTCAGGACAAAGTAACCTTTTAAACATAAAAATAATTTTTTTAGGGGCACCTGTGTGGCTCAGTCGTTAAGCGTCTGCCTTCTGCTCAGGTCATGATCCCAGGGTCCTGGGACTGAGCCCCACATCAGGCTTCCTGCTCAGCGGGAAGCCTGCTTCTCCCTCTCCTACTCCCCCTGCTTCTGTTCCCTCTCGCTGTGTCTCTGTCAAATAAATGAATAAAATCTTTTTAAAAAATAAATTAATTTCTTGCAGCCAAAACCAGCAAATTTGGGGACTGTTTTACATAAATAATCTCGGTCTTCATTACAGTTTAGTAAGTCACGTCTTGGCGTCTTTCCCAACTTCCTACGCTGGATGTTTACAGGTAATTTTTAAAAGACCATAAAGGAAAATTGCTCCAGTATTTTTAAAATTTTCCTACAACCTCCGGCTCAGTAAAAACCTGTGCTATAATTTTAAAATCTCTCTAAAGCTAAAAACAACAAGTGTCAAATTGGGCTTTTTTAATGAAAAATAAATAGCCTAGGCTGTCACTGATTTTCATCCATAAACAAAGTCCACATATCTCTTCTGTTAATGATTTCTTGCTATAATATAGAAATGAAAATGAAAACTATGGAATTCTTATCTCAAGCAACCTATCCATCCTAAAACACTGAAGAGATCTGATCTGCTGTTCTTTACATTTTCTTGTTAAAATCTCAGAAGTTAGACAAAGCTCAGTTTAACCATAAAATAGATGACAGAAACTCTGCAAATTTCAGAATCAAAAGGCATGCTCACGTTGATTAAAAACAAAAAGATTAAAGCTAAACGTGTAAACACCATATGCTTTAGTGATAAATTTAAAAATACTTTCCGAATTCTATAAAGAATCTACACCACCATATTAATACAAAATAATATTAGTAAATGTAAAAAAAACGTGGGGGTGGGTTAAGTGGATGGCAGAACTGTATAAGTCTTCTATCAAGACAAAATAATTGTCCACAAAAATCAGGTTAAATTTCCCTAGCCACATGGTGATCCAGTCTGACAGGATATTAAGTTTTCTTTCAGAAGTTTTCAACTATTTACAGCCAATGTAGTTTATCAAAAGAGAAGACAGTTTGTACAGACCTGATAAGAAGAGGTTTTAAGTATTTATCTCCAAATAATTTGATATAATCTTGTGTATTAAAACTCTGAAAGTAAAAGCTTCCCCTCTTGATATTGTAGAGGGATAAGTTTGAACCAACTAACAATCTGAAAGAAATAGAGGAAATCTAAGAATTTACGATTTAGGGATTAATTTATTTTTGAAAGCTAGCAACTAGTCATTTTTAAGCTTATCTATATAAATAGCAGTTATGTTGCATCAATTTTTAAAATCAAGATGTTCTAAGAGAGACTATAATTCAGAGACAAATGTAATTTTTTTTCTCCTGAAGAGTTCCACTTTTTAAGTGGAATAAATAAAAAAAAATGTAAGACTGAACACATCATATAGTCTTGTCTGGTAATTTTTAAAAACCACTATGGAGACTCAGCTTATCTACATGACTACTAAATCAGAGGGTCTTTTTTCCTTTCTAAAATTAGGCTAGTTATTAGAAGCCTACATATATTACAACCACAAGTGAATCTTGTGAAAAATGAGCATCTGCTAATAAAGCCCAAGAAAGTATACATCATTTGCTGAAGCTTACACTCATAGCAGGCCTCAAAAAGAATTTTAAAAATATCAAGACCTAGGGGAGCCAAAAGAAAGCTCATTTAATAACACTGCACCCAAAGAAACCTATCTCCTTCCTACTCCCCACCCCTACAAAAGGAGCATAAGGAAGTCACCAAATCTGCACTGCTTTCTACAAATTAACTTAGTGATGGCAAAAACAACTCCTGCAACACAAACTACACACACAATGAACTGGTATGGTACTTAAGAAAACACTCCTAACTTCGTAGTATAAGTTTCAGATTCACAACATTTGGAAACAAGCCTAATAAAATGCTGAGCATATGTAACAAAGTAGTTATCTTAGGAAGTTTACAGGACAGTCAAAACTGTAGCATCTGGAATTTGTCTGATAATCATCCTAAGTCCTCAAGAGAATAAATAGAAGTGACACTTCAAACACCCACATATATAAATATGACAACAAAAGGTTGGATACAGGAGAATATGAGAAAATACCACCAACAAAAAAAATTTGAGACAGAATCAAAGCCACAAAATTCTGGAAATAAGCCTGTTAGGGCCAAAAAGGGTCATAAAAGAATAGGCATTCTTTTCTCTAGCTCTGCAGACTAGTAAATTCGAAATCTACAAAAGCATAGATATAAAGGAAATTTTAACAAATTTTTAAAACTCATTACAGAGTATGCATAAGGGAAATAAAGCATATGCACTTAGTAAATGCTTTAAATAAGTGGAGCTTGTACAGCTGTAAAAAGATTATTCAATTCTTCTGAAATACACTTTTTTCCCTTCTTTTAAACAATTCTGAATGATACCTAGGACCATAACAACAAATACATGTTTTTAACTCACATTGTCTCTCCAGTCTTGGCTACATGACAAAGAAATTGATCCAGGACAGGACAAACTTCCTTTTTTCCCCTCTTCTCAAAATCTAAATAATGGGAGAAAGACAATTATCAGTATTTTCAAAGTCCATCAACCATTTCCAGTGCACTACAAAAACAAACTTTCCTCCCAGTTCTTTCTCAAATATTAAGCAGTTAAAAAAATGTATCAGCCTCTCAACCAAATATTCACCTCTCTCAAAGTTCTACTTCCAACATTGGTCTCTTCACGTTGTAACAAGAACCCTCCTAAAGGGGGCACTCAACTTCTCCACAAATCATCCTTAATTCAGTGTTTCTCAAAGTGTAGTCCGGAGGAACACCAATACCAGATTTATCTGGGACACCAGTTAAAATACAAATCCCAGGCCCCAACCCCCATAAATTGTTTATCTAGGTAAAGTTCATAAATCTGCGTCTTAAGAAACTGCAGCTACCTCATGGAGCCGTTTCCACACGATTTTCGACGCCAATGCATAATTGTGAAAACGCTGAAATCACACGCTATTCCAAGTTTGAGAACCACCCGTTCTCAAGCCTGTTGCGTGGAAGGCGACCACCTCAGAATTAGGGCGCGTGGAGGAATGACTTCAGAAGCTCTGTAAGACTTCCTGAGACACTCTGAAGTTGCTCTGCCGCCCTCTTCCCCCCCCCCCCACGACCCCAAACCTACTTTTTCTCTCACCCCGACGCCTGGCGTGCGGGGGCCTGACGGAAAACCGAGCCTACCCGTAAGGGGGCTGCGGGCCCACGACCTCTCCCCAGAGGGGTGGGCGAGAGGCTGGGGCCCCTACCCAAGCTTCCCCAGCTCCCCTCCCCCAGCCCAGACGCCGGCGGCCGACACAAAGCCCAGAGCGGGGCGGGAGGGAGCTGCCCACAGGGCTCCCCGCCCCTGGGGAGGTGGGAGGGGGATGGGAACCGGGGAAGCGCTCCCCCTCCCCCGCTCCAGCCCGGCCCCGCTCCTCGGAGCCCCCTGCCCAGAAAGAGGAGAGGGGGCCGCGGAGGGTGAGGAGGAAGGGAGTGGGGGCAGCTACCCCCACCTTTCAGCGCCTCCTGCAGCCTCTCGACGTCCATGGCTTCCCGGAGTCCCTCGCAGCCTCCGCCTCCCTCCGCGGGTCTCCCGGGGACCGGAACGCCTCCCCCCACCCCCCCGACGCCCTCCCCCTCCCTCGCACACACTCCGGCACGCAGGCGACCGGGGGGGGCACCGAAGGGAGCCGGGGGAAGCGAGCGAGAGAGCGAGACCGAGAGAGCGAGCACCTCCCCGAGCCACTACCACCAGCCCTCCAACATGGCGCCCGGCACGTCACCGCGCGCACGCTCCCCGCCGCCGTCCTCGCGCCCGCCGCGCGCCCCGACCTGGAGCCCGAGAGCGCGTGCGCGGCGGAGGCGTGCCCCCTGGGCAGTACCGGAGACCCGGCAGGCGCCCGCCGCCCCGCCTTCCCCCTGGTGGTGGCCCCCAGCTTGCCTGCGCTGTACTCCAGGCGGATTGGTCGCGGCCGGGACTGCAGGCCCACTCCTTAGTTTTGAGTCCTTGCCATTTGCTAGCTGTGTGATGTTGAGCAATTAACTGAGCCTCTCTGAGCCTTACTTTCCCGGTCCGTGCAATGAGGGCAGTAGTATCGACCACCCTGTACAGTTGCTGGGAGAATTAAGTGTGTACACACAGGCATCAGAGTACGCATTAAAAAAACACTCAGTGTTATTAATAATCCTACCAAGAATACCTCCCTGTCTGAACCCAACACTCATCACTGACCTACCTTGAAGAGAAGTGATACATACAAAAAGAGAGAAAAAATTCAGCGATTGGAACCATCTGGATTTAAAGCCCAATTCGACTATTCCTGTGTGACCCTGGACTAGTTATTTAAACTGACGGAGCCTGTTTCTTCACCTACAAAATGAGAGTTTGTAAAACACCCCTGAGACTCGAGTGAAATGGTGAATATGAAGCATTTAGCACGGTGCCTAGAACCTGTAAGCACTCGATTAATGTGGCTGCTGTTTTTATTGTCATCATGATTTGGATTGCGTTACATAAGCACCCAGGAAGTTAGGGCGGGACCTCAAAAGGCCTCTCCAATCCTGACATTTCACAAATGGGGAAGCTGCGGTGTAGAAAGCTAGTCTGGCAAAACGGCACCAGAACCCAGAACCTCTGGCTCCTCGCCAGCGTGTTCCTTTTTATTATCTTCTCTTGTCTCTGAGCTTTTCAGGCAAAAGATACTGAATTGTTCCACCTTGTCTTCTGAAAGCCACGAAAGGAAGGAAGGAGAAGAGGGAAGGAGGGCAGAAGGAAAGAAGGCTATTTTTGACTTGTTTGAAGGTAGGAATTTGGACACAGCCTCCCAATTGCTGACCCTCTTAAAGATAATGGCTCTGACCCTGACCCTGGGTGGCAGATGTAGGCAAAAGTTCCCCAAACCCAAAATACTTCTCATTTTGTCATCAGAGAACTAGTTCCTAGTGTCTTTAGACCCTTTCATTGTTCAGAGCATCCAGTTAAATGGCCTTACAGAGAGATGTATGAGAGTGGCATCAAATATACACATCCACCATGCGTGGCTTTTAGTTATGGTGGTCCCTTCTAGTCTGAAGGGGCCTATTCTCTAGATAGTAAAGCCTAGCCCCTGTTCTCTCTACCACCCTGTCCTCTGTTTAGGTGGGTCTCTTTTTTGTAAGACCTGTGTGAGACCGTATAGTTACTACTAGCCATGTGTGGGTATTTAAATTTTAATTAAATTTTTTAAAAAGTTAAAATTCAGTTCTGGAGTTTTTCAACAAAATTCATTTCTCAGTCACACTAGCCACATTTTAAGAGCGCAATAGACACATGGGACTAATGGTTTCTGTATTGTCCAGCACAGATCAAGAAAATCCCATTATCAGTGCGCGTGGGTGGCTCAGTCAGTTAAGCCACTGACTCTTGATTTTGGCTCAAGGGCATGATCTCAGAGTGGTGAGATCGAGCCCTAGGTGGCAGGAGTCTGCTTAAGATTCTCTCCCTCTCCCTCTCCCTCTGCCCCTCCCCCTGTGCACGCTCGGGTGTGCACACTCTCGTGCTCTCGCTCTTGCTCTCTCAAATAAATAAATAAATCTTTAAAAAAATAAAAGAAAATCCCATTATCAAAAAAAGTTCTCTTGGAAAAAAAAAGAAACGTTCTCTTGGTTAGAGAACATATCATGCTAATTTCTTCCATTTTGCCTTGCCCCTTTTCATCAGCTATTCCCTTCACTTGGAGATGCTTTGAATTCGAAATGCTGGAGAAAGTCTATGATAGGAGGGAAAGTACGCAAAACAGTGACAGGCTAAGGGAATCAGGGAAAGTATCCCAGGAGGAACTAGTGTTTAAGCTGAGACCTGAGTTATGAGAGTTAGGTAGCTAAGTGAAATGGAGAGGAGAAGCTTGAAAACAGAAAAGCTATAGGTGCACAGGCTTTGAAATGAGAAAGAACTAGAATGTTTCTGAAGAGTCATAGGAAATTCAATCTGCCATAAATTGAGAGTGCAAGGGCAGAAGAGGCAAGACATGAGGCTGAAGTATTACTTCCTTTGGTTCATTTCTTCCGTCTTCCTTGGAATTCTCCTCCTGCCAATGTGCATCCCAGTCTCTGTGATTGCTAGAACCTCCTACTGACAATAATTGGAGGAAAACAATACGAATGTGACAGCCAGCTTTCACCATTGCCCCCAGGGATCCTTGCCTCCTGGATTCATGTCCTCCTGTGGTCTCCTCCCACACTGAATCAGTGTTAGCCAGGGTGACCAATAAAAGTCCAGCGGCATTTGACTTCTGAAGCCAGGCCATAGAAATTGTTGTGGCTTCTGCCTCACTACAGTGGAAGCCAGCTTCCATGTCATTACAACACAAGAACAGCTCTGTAAGAGTCTCGAAAGTAGAACTGTGGCCTTCGATGAGGGTCCGCCAGCCCCAGGAAATCCTTCGAATGACAGCAGCCCTACTGGCATCTGGACCACAGCCTTATGAGGGATTCCAAGCCAGAGCCACAGATCTAAGTCGCTTCTCAATTCCTGATCCACAGAAACTATGAAAGATGAAAAATTCAGCTTTTAAATTCCGAGGTAATTGTTAACATAGCAATAGATAACTAATGTAAGAAATGAAGAATATTAATAGTAATAGCTAACATTTATTCAGTATTTTCTATGTGTCTAGCATTCTTCTAAGGACATTATCTAGCATTCTTCTAAGCATCTAGCATTCTTCTAAGGACTTTATAAAAATGTCTAGTTTCGGGGCGCCTGGGTGGCTCAGTGGGTTAAAGCCTCTGCCTTCAGCTCAGGTCATGATCTCAGGGTCCTGGGATCGAGCCCCGCATCGGGCTCTCTGCTTGGCAGAGAGCCCGCTTCCCCCTCTCTCTCTGCCTGCCTCTCTGCCTACTTGTGATCTCTCTCTCTCAAATAAATAAATAAAATCTTAAAAAATAAAAATAAAAAAATAAAAATGTGTAGTTTCATCCTTTGCAAATATTCTATGAGATTAGTGATATTACCCCCACTTATAGGAGAGAAAAACAGGTGTAAGAGGTGAACCAACTTGCCCAAGTTCACGCAACTAACTACACAGACAGGTGACTGACCCATGATTCAAATCTAGAGTCACTGCAGAGCCTTCGATGTCTTTCTTGTCCTCAAGAAGAGAGTTAAGATGTGGGCACAGACTCTGAGGCAAAGTAGAAGGCAAGTATGCAAATCAGGTGGTCAAAGGCCTGTGAAATTTCCTCCAGGCAGGGATAGAAGTTGCCTTTTAGACGGACCACACTTAAATATTATAAAAGATTAGCACCAATAGGGAAGAAGCTTCCAGGCAGAGGGAGTGGTATTAACCAAGCGAACAGTCCTTGAGGGCCTCCTAGATACGGGGGAAATGATGGAGTTTAAACAAACATGAACCTGCAGGAGGACTGGCCCATTGCTCTGAGTGTATGAAGGAGAGAAAAAGCTGAACTTGAGAGAAGAGATACACAGTAGGAAGTGGAAGAGGAGACAGAGAAATAGGAGAGAGAAAACACCTGTAACTATATCAGAGAAAATGTGCGAGGATGTTCTTACATAACCCCAGAGAGAATTACTGGAGTCTGTCCATCCCTCTGAGATGAGTCGGTGGGAAAGGGACGAGAACAGGGAATTGTAGAAAAGTCTAGGAAAACCACACTGGATCTACAAGGACTGGAGAACAGGGGATAGGCAAGGTTAAAATACCACAATAAAAAGCCATGGAGGCTCTTTTATTTTCATGGCCTTTTATTCATGCCTTTTAGTCCTTATTTGTATATCACAGTGGATACCAACATGAAGCTAAGATAGGAAGGTGGACAAATGAAGGCAAATACAATTTTCTAAATAGGCTAGAGGGTATCTTGACATATCATCAGGGTTAACTTTTTTCCAGACACTTTCAAGAGCTAACAGTTTTTTATTGGAAATAAAGGGAAGAAAGGGTCTGCTCAGAAAGACCTTTGGTTGTTTTCTCTGGCACCATGACGGGTGTGATTGCTGACGGCAGCCATGTTGGGCTGAAGAGCACCCAGAGGAGAGGAGTACGGGCTGCCTAGGTCAATGCCTTAACTAAGCTGGACAGTGATAATGGGAGTTCACTTCAAATTGTGTGAAAGAAAAGGGGACTTTATTAGGAGAGAAGGGTATTCTATGGGATCCAGGACTCTCACCAAACCCATTAGCCATTCTCTTCTTCAGCTCTGCATATCTTTCTCGTTCCTTCTCTCTCCGAATCAGTGTTTACTGCTCACAAAAAGATGCCCTCATTTCCAAGGACTTGCTAAGATAAGTGACCAGTATCTCTCAGTCACAACCCGACTTAGGCAAGTGCCCACTCAGCTGTGGCCTGGAACGCAGGGTGTCCCAGTGTAAATCTGAATGCTTTGGCCGTGAATGTGAGGCAGCAGGGCTAAGCAATGGAGAATTCCCGGAGAAGTAGGGGGTGTGGTGAACAGAGACCCCCAGAGATGACTACAACAAGGGACCTGATTGTCCCTAACCAAACTCACATAGGAGGCAGGATGGTACCCTGTGGAGCCCAAGCCAATGAGTACTCTGAAGGTTAATCCTGACTGTGGGTGTTACTTAGAAACACAATCCTATCATCCTATACGAGAGTACAGTCTTCTAGTGTGAGCAAGAAACGGCACGTCCCTCTCTCCCTCAGGCAGGGGGCTAGGTAGGTACTAATTGGTTCTTGCTATCAAAGTCCACTTTTTAGCCTAGTCTCTATCTCTCTCTCTTTCTCTCTTATATTATATGTATATATACTGTGATGATTAATTTTGCACGCCAACTTGTCTGAGCCACAGAGTGCCCAGATATTCAGTAAAACATTATTCTGGGTGTTTTGGGATGAGAGTAACGTTTAAACCAGTAGACTAAGTAAAGCAGACTGCCCTCCCTAATGAAAGTCTGAATAGAACAAAGAGCTAATACCTCCCTCCCACCCACTGCATTGAGTAAGAGAAAATTCTTCCTGCCCAATGGCTTTCTAACTGGGTCATTGGCTTTTTCCTGCCTTTAGTTTCAAACTGAAACCCTGACTCTTCCTGGGTCTCAGGTCTCCTGGCCTTTGGACTAGAACTATACCATTGGCTCTCCTGGGCCATCAGACTCAGACTGGAATTAAACTATTGGCTCTCCTGGGTCTCCAGCTTGCAGACTGACCCTGCAGATCTTGGGGCTTTCCAGCCTCCATAATCACCAATTATTGTATACCAATTCCTTATAATAAATGAACACACAGAGGCACCTGGGTGGCTCAGTGGGTTAAAGCCTCTGCCTTCGGCTCAGGTCATGATCTCAGGGTCCTGGGATCAGGCCCCGCATCGGGCTCTCTGCTCAGCAGGGAGCCTGCTTCCCCCTCTCCCTCTGCCTGCCTCTCTGCCTACTTGTGATCTCTCTCTCTCTGTCAAATAAATAAATAAAAATTAAAAATAAATAAATAAATAAACAAACACACACGTACACACACCCTATTGGTTCTGTTTCTCCACAGAACCCTGACTGATGCATATACACATACAATATTCAATAATTGAATATGATAAAATTGAATGGTGTACTGCTTAAAAGAAAAGGGTCTAACATCAAACAGATCTGGGTTGAATTTCTGGCTTATCACTTCCTAGCTGAGTGAACTCTGGTAAATGATTAATATCAAAATGCCCCAACTTCCTCATCTGCAAATTGGAGATAGAGGTAGTACCTCACTCTTAGCTTTGCTGTGAGGATTAAGCAAGTGATCTGACTAGTGTACATGAGCCATCGTTGTTGCTTAGGTTAAGAATTACAAAAATATTTCTGATTTTGTTGCCTTTTTAAAAAAATAATTTCAAACTCACAAATAAGTTGCAAATACTACACAAAGAACATTTTTAAAAAACCCACATGAGGGTAAGTAGTCTAACACATTCCTCCAAGCTCCTGCAATTACATTCCTCTTAGTATGCAGGTCCTACAAGGGCATTCTGCTGCCTAACCGCAGTCAAGATCAAGAAGTTAGCGTTGATAGATATCTCCATTTGATCCCCAGACCCGACATTAGTTGTACCAGCTGTCTCCCTATGTCCTTTCTAGAAGGATCCAGTCCTGGAGCACATGTGACAATCAGTTGGTAGGTCTCTTTAGTCTCCTTCAGCCTGAGGGAGCTCCCCAGTCTTTCCTTGACTTCCATTGACCTTGACCCTGTTGAAGATTACAATTGTAGACTGTCCTTCATTTGGGGTTTGTGTGATATTTCCTCATGATTAGGGTCAGGTGATGCATCACTGGCAGGAAAGTCACAGAAGAGATGCTGTGTTCTTCTCCATCCATCCCAGCGGGTGCCCCACAATTTCAATTTGTCTCATTACTGTGATTAAGGTAGTCCCGCCAGATTTCTCCCCTGTGAGGTAGCTCTTTTCCCCTTCATAACTGTGTTAGTTTACCGTGGCTGCTGTAAGAAGTTACCACAAACTGGGTAGCTTATAATAGCAGAAATGTATTTCTTCACATTTCTGGATGCCAGGAATCTGAGATCAAGGTGTCAGTGGGATTGCACCCCCTCTGGAGGCTGGAGGGGAGAATCCATTCTTTACCTCTCCCTGCCTCTGCTATCTGGTGGCACTCCCTGTCACGTGACTCCCGGCGGCAGTCCAAACTCTGCCTCCGTGCTCACTTGCCTCTTCATCTGTCTGTCAAATCTCCCTTGACCTTACTCTTAAAAGGACACTAGTTATTGGATTTAGGGCCACCTAGATAATCCAGGATGATCTCCTTAGCTCCAGATTCTTGAGTTACATCTGCAAAGACCCTTTTTCCAATAAGGAACCATCACAGGTTCTAGGGATTAGGACATAGACATATTATTTGAGGGGCTACCATTCAGCCCACTATGGTAACTTAAAGTGCTTTGCAGTGAGGGACTTTGAAACTTTGCAAATATCCCATATCTCATCAAACTTTCACTCTTCAGTTTTCATATCCATTGATGTTTCTTGGTTGAATTAAGTATTATTATGATGGTTGCCAAATGGTGGTTTTCTAATTCCATCATTCCTTCTACATTTATAAGTTGGCAATATAACATAAGGAAAGCATCATCTCACATTAATTCATTTTTTTATTTATGTTAGTTTGGACTCATGGATTCCATTCAGTAGGTCATAGTTCATGACTACCATTATTTATTTTGATACCTAAATTGTTGTAGACTTGGCCATTAAGACCTTCATCCAGCTGGCTTCTGCATCCTTTTGACATGGCCCCATTGTTCTTGGGGCACGTCTTCATTTTCTGGTACAAAACGTTATTCCAGGATCATGTTGCATCTTCCCTTCTTCAGCCCTGGAATTAGTCATTTCTTCAAGTCCTGATTTCTTTTAGTGGAGAATGCTATGTAGGTGTCTGGATAGGACTGCTAGAGTGTTCGTTGCCATTAATATGTTATTGCCCCCAGACCCTATTGGCAGACAGAGCTAGAGAACATACACATGTATTCATACACACACACAGCTACAAATACATTTATTTCTATATCTGTCTGTATAAACATATATTTGGAACCAAGAGTTCACAGCTTCCAATTCCAATCCAACACTGGGGGATTCATTCTAGTTTTTTCCTTTTCCATATATACAAGGCTCCAACAGTAAAAAACCTGCTGCCATTATCCTCAATATATTTATTTATTGGACCAATCTTCCTGGTATGTGACCAGCTTGTTACCATTGCCGATCCCTTTAACACTGGCCCTTTCTACCTCCACTGGGCTCTGACACCCTGCACCAGGCTACCTTCCCGTACTCCCTTGCGGATTCCTGCTTTCTTTGGCCACACTTAACTGGCATGAAAGTGAATTATTCAGGAAGGAAGGGTAAAAATTATTAGTATTTATAAGAAAAATAATAACAGTAACTTTTAATTCCTCAAATAGTTGATAAATAATGTTTCATAAAGCAATTCAAAGAATACAGGGCAAGTAAAATTCTCTCCCCCACCCAGTACTCACCACAGCTGTAGGAAGTGTAGTGAATTTGCTGTAGGACTTTCCAGATGTTTATTAGGTGTTTACGTGTCTCACCTGTATTATTACAACAGCCTCCAACAGCTCTCTTGCCTTCTATCCCTTGGTTTCAGCATAGCAGCCGGGATCCTTTTAACAAGAAGATCAGATCCTAACACACCTCTGCTCAAAGTAACCCCGCAGTTACTCCTCATTTGACTCAGAGTAAAAGCCACAGTCCCTACAGTGGGTCACTCTGCCACTCCACAGCCCTCCAACTTCCTCTCCTACCACTGCTTTCAAGCCCTTCTTCAAGCTATTCCATCCTCACTGGCCTCCAGGATGTACCCTCAACCTGTGGCTACACTCCCCACTTAGGATGGTGCCCTTGCTTTTCTTGGATTTGGCTATTTTCTGGCTTGTCGCAAGGTATGTCACATTTGCAATTGCCTGATCACATGTGGATTTTATAGTGTTACCACTGACTGGGGTAGGTTGGGTGAGGAAGGAATCAGCCCCTACCAGCAAAGTCACAGACTTAGAACCTAAAGCTGACCCAAGGAAATTCTCAGGCCTGAATATTTTCTGAGCGTGTACTTTACACCAGGAACCCATCTGTGGAGATAGCCTTGAACAAGGCATATGGGATCCTTGTCCTCATGAATCTTACGGTCTAGTAGGACAGACAGATGTAAAGGAAGTAGACAATTACGTAAGAGCCCAAGTGTTGTAGGTCGTGAGCAGCTTGTGAAGGAAATCAACAGGATAAAAATGATGTGAGGATGATGTGGGCAGGCCAGTGTGGATGGGCAATCAGAGGAGGTGTCTCTGGAGAGGTGACATTTGGATTGAGACCTAAGCCATGTTGGGGAAGAATTGGGGAAACGAGAGACAAAGGGTTTGAGAAAGCAAAGGACATGGTGTGTTCTAGGAACCCGAAAGAGGGCTGGAGCACCATGAGCACCATGGGGGAGGGGAGAACAGAGCAGGGGCAGCGAGGGGGACGCCGGGCACTGTGGGTCCTCCTGAGACATCCTATTCAGTTCGGTTCTCATCTTCAGGGTGATAGACAATGCAATGTTTCAAGGAAGGGAATGGCATGATTCAATTTATCTGTGTCAAAATCACCACGTTTTCTTGTCCTGTCAGCGGAGTCCTAGTTCCTGTCATTTCCTCTAGCATCCTAAAATCTACGACTGAAGACATGCCACCCAGACCTGTCGTTCTCAAAACTTAGAGTGAATTACAATTACAGAATAGCCTGATAAAAATAGGTATTCTGGGTTTTTACCCCAGAGATTCAGATTTAGCAGGCCTGGGGTGGGAGCCAGGAATCCCCATTTCGTCAAACTCCTAAGTCAGTGGTTCTCAAACTGCAGTCTGCAGAACTACCTGGAGGGCTTATTAAAACACAGATGTCTGGGCCTCCCTCCCAAAATTTCTGATGCAGACCTGGAACGGAGCCCAAGATTGATATTTCTAACAACGTCCCAGGTAATACTGATGCTACTCGTTCAGGAACGACACTATCAGAACTACTGCTCAGTGGATTCTAATACAAGTGATCTCTGGGACTACACTTTGAGAAACACAGGCCCAGGGACCAAAGTTAATCTTCACCAGTATGTTGTAAAGGTCCTTTGTAGTATCTCCCCAGCCCATCTTTTTGGTCTCATCTTATTCCACCCACTCTACCCTGGGACCCCCCCTGGCTCCTTCCTTTTAACCATTCCTGGAATTTGCCGTGACTGTGCACACTTCTGGGCCTTTCTGTGTGCCGTTCTTTCTCTTTGCAGTGCTCGTCCCCTAATCATTCCCTTAAGACTCTGCTCAGGGGTGCCTGGATGGCTTAGTAGATTAAGCATCCAACTCCTGGTTTTGGCTCAGGTCATGACCTCGTGGTCATGGGATCAAGCCCTGCGTGAGACTCTGAGCTCAGCAGGGAGTCTGCTTCAGATTCTCTCTCCCCCTCTCTCCTGCTCTCTCTCTCCCTCTCAAATAAATAAAATCTTTAAAAAAAAATAAAAAAGAGACTGCTCAAATGTTATTCCTTCCATGTTCAGTATCCCTCCAACTCTGTGCTAGGTGTTAATTGCTTCTTTCATTGGCTTGCCTAACACTTTGTATATATCTCTAATATAGAGGTTTGAAAACATTTTTGATAAAGACCTGAAGTAAAAAATTCATTTTATTGTATTTTTAAAGATTTTACTTATTTATTTGAGAGAGAGAGAGAGAGCATGAGAGAGAGGGAGAGGAGCAGAGGCAGGATCCCTGCTGACAAGGGAGCCTCACTGGGGTGTCAAGCCCAGGATTGAAGGCAGACGCTTA